>OY735211.1:44084597-44647097 GCA_963457665.1 Thysanoteuthis rhombus
TTACTGGTTCTGCATAAAAAAATAAAATAAACATGGACCAAATATCAAAGAAGAAGAAGAAGAAGAAGAAAAAAAGAGCTTCTAGGATTGATTAGAAAATGTCTAACTACATCTTTAATTATACATGATTCTCTTTCTCTTTTCAAACTTAGGATTGTTGCAGCAAAAAGCAGCATGGTTGTAATACACTTCTCTTGAGCCCTGGTCAGTGAAAAGATTATTCTATGGCGCGTAATAGAGATGGTGTTAAATCATATTAACGAAATGTTCTTCGATATTGAAAGTCGCATTATTGCATTTAGTATCAATAGCTCTCTCTCTCTCTCTCATATTATATATATATAAGTAAAATTTCAAGTTAACAGGAATTCCTAGAAAAATGCAGTGTCTCAAATTATACGTCTTCCATAAAATTGTATGCAGTCAGAATTTTACTGACGAAAAGGGAAGTCACAGATTTAGAACTGGGCATGAAATTGTATCAACAACCCGACGATACCCGCCCTCCCGGCGGTTATCCCCAGTTTTATGGAGCCTACGGCCGTAAAACATTAATTCAATATTTAACTCGCCGAGATACAAGGCGTCATTCTCAAGGTAACGGGTGGAATTGAACTAGTAGGACAAAGAGGGCGGAATTTCTTTTGGTTTTTTTTAAATTTAAATTAAGATTAAACCAAACTACCATTCCCTTCTACGTCAGAAAATTGAGTCCAATATGTATCAACTCAAGGTTTTAAGGCCGTAGGCTACTTACAGCTGGGGTAACCGGAGGACGATCGTAGTTTTGATAGTAACTTTTAGTACTTAAAAATTGTTACAATTAAGGTTAGGTTTATACCTTTTATGTGTGTTAATCCTTTATTTATATTTGAATTGCAGACAAGTAATTTTATATGCTTTATGAAGGTAAATTGTAGTTAGAATCAGTGATTTTATACATTGTAGTTTTCATAGAAAAAAAACCAACTCACTTTTTACGTAATATTATATGAATACTGAAAACAAAATGTAATCCCTATCGTAATAAATGAAAAGATTGTAAAAAAAAATTGAATAATATCGACACTACTCCCTACAAATACAACCGTTTTAGTCCTCCATACTTGGAAATTCTAAACGTTATTTTTTGTAACGTCTTAAAAATGCGTTATTTATCCTTCTTACGGAGTTCTTTGGAAATAAGTCTAAAACAATTCCATCTGTTGCTTTGAATATCACTATTAGGACAAAAACAAATCCAAAACTTGAGCCTGTAACTTCTTTAATATGTTCATTGTAAATTTCTCAAAACCTCGAAGATTCAGATTAACAAGTATACCAGAAAAGCATCAGTCCGTATTGATGTTAGGGTGTACGTTTTGCAAACATCCAAGTTAGCTGTGTATCAAACTTGGATTAAGATAAAGCGTTCCATATCTTATGAAACAACTCCCAATGGAGTATGACGTCCGGTGACGAAGTCCTGGTTCCCGTCGCATACGTCAGGTTAGTGATCCCTGCAAGTCTCAAGTTTGGTCGAAACCAGGACTTTATACCAACAATTTTGTTATGACTACCTCCTTCGCAATTAGTTGCTGAGTGCACAGGGAAATTTGTCCTGGTTGAGGTTTCCACATTCTTCACTCGTATCGGAAATTGAATCAGGGACCTTCTGCGTGTGAGGCAGACGTACTAACCATTACGCAGGAGGCCAAAGTTGGATTAGTCCTACAAATATTATCGATCTCCTTCACTTACAGAGCCCAAGGGTCGGCTTAGTAGCTAACCAATCAACTATGAATGTATTTCCTACACTTTTTGTTCAAGTATCAAAAGTGATGTTTTTTTTTACTTGTTTATTTTTAACACAATATTTTTTTTTTTTTAGCGCATTTTTCAAGAATTGGACACCGATGACGACAAGCAGATTTCCCGTGAAGAGTTTGTCGCGGCTATGAATAAGGTGCCAGAGAAAAATATCAAGTGAGTGGCCAGCTTTCTAAATCAGCGAATACAGCATACACCCACAAGGGGGCAATTTAAATATATTATAGGCAATTTGTATATTTGGGTATGAAGATAAGAGAAGCGTTCGGTGGCTCAAAACGGCCTCATGTTCAAGTTTATGTGATTAATTCCTAATTGTACAATACTAGTAATTACTGGTTTACTGTGGATTCCAAAGTAACTAATGCTTAACTCATTAATTTTGTGAAATATTTGCATTGTTGTTATTACATTACACACAATACAGAAAAATATTGCATGAAAATGAATCACGCTTCATTTTTCACACGATACAGAAAAATGGTTACTGGACTCTATGTATGAATTTCCAGGTCTCTCTGTCGAAAAATGTAACCAAGAGCACTGAAATAGACACAGGGAAAGAGACGTGTGAAAAGGGAAGAATACCTCTAGCCTATGTTTTTTGGTTGGGTTGATGATCGTCGATATAGCGGTTCAATTACATAAAGTTCCCTATCGTTTATATACCAATATGAAAATATCTCAAGTTTTTCCTCTTAAACAAAGAATTGGTTTCTTTATAGATATAATTATTTATTTAACATTATGCCCTTTCAATACCATATTTTTTCTATCATAGTAAAAGTGACAATTTCTTGGCACTCAAGATGGAACACGGAGCGAAAAGGTTGAGAACCATTATTCTAATTGGTAGTAAATTTAGCCTTCGGTGTAGGATGATAATTGTGGTCGAGTTGCGGGAACCTCACTAATGTTGATAGATTTTATTCTGGTAATTTATCTATTTTCGGATTTCCTTTCTTGATTTATGCCCAACGGTACTTAATAGATCTTTGTGTTTCAGATTTGAGCCATGAATCTTCTGTTTTCCCTTAGTTTGCTCCTTTCCAGCTCCCAAATTCTCAAACGATCTTGGTGTCTCCAGGAATTGCCGATTCAGCAGACCTAACGGCATGGTTCAACAGTGGTTATATTTTGCTGAAGATTTTCCAGCGACACTGCACTTTTCTCATAACTACATACCTGATTGTCTTTTCTATCTATTACAAGTGCAGTAATGAGAGAGAGAGAGAGCATAGCTTGCATACTGAAAGTGCTCAAGGCCAGAATTAAAAACAAAATCATTGACATCATCAAAATAAAAGAAAAGCTGTTCTGAAATCTCAAAAATATTTATGTTAATTGTCGATTTTTTTTTTTTCCAATTGCTTAGTAGGAAAGAAAATGCTAATTATTAGAGAAAATAGAGAAATTAATTGAAATTACCAAAGAATTTTTCTGAATCTGTCCTCAATGAGATCCTCAATTAACCTTCTGAACCCTGACAATATCATTGCAAAATTTTGGGAAATTTTTCCTCCATTTTCTGAGTGTAATTTCCTGGCAACCTAGCCAGAGTGGTTAGATTGTGTATGTCAAAATATTTCCATAGTTTTATATAATTAATTGCCTAATTCCCAGATCTTTTTGGGGGTGGGGTTGAAAAACTTGCCAAAATGAATACAAAATCTCTATCTTTCATTCAAAGGAGATAAATAGTTCAAAGGAAGGAAAAAAAAAAAAAAATTTTTCCAGCAAAATTGTTACCTCTAAGTGGATGAGGCCATTGTTATGGATAGTGAAACCGAAAAAAAAAAATCATTCAGTACATTATAGATAGAGAAAGATTTATCATCTTTTAGTTCAGGCAGTTTGAATATAAAGTTTATAATCTAGGTGAAAGAGTCTTGATAGTGCAAAAGGGGTTTTCAAACAAGTTCAACTATAAGAAGCAGCATGCATCAATACATATAAATGCTTTTAGAATCTACATCAAATTTCAATGAGCAAGTTGATCCCTATTAGAGATATAATATTGATTTTAAAAATGAATAAAAAAAATACTGAGTAAAAGAAACGTTGAGAATATGGTAACCTTTGTTTGACAGAGAGATGAGAAAATAAAACTTTGAAAAAAAAATAAAACAAAATAAAAAAAATAATAAGTCACTACTGAGAATAATTGCCCAAAAGCTACCATTAGTTTTGACCACAACATATTAGTGTTTGGTATTTCACTTTTGTCTGTTAGTGGTTAACCAGATTCACATGGTTGTTCATTCTATTTGCAGGATGCTAAGAAAAGTTTCAAATGGGGTGGGGGGAGGGGTTGCAATATTTAGGAGAGATGCATAATGGAGACTGGAACATAAACAACTGGATGGTCGTTATTATAGACATACATTATATACATATATGTAAGCATTCTCCTGAAGGGAAGTAGAAAAAAAATAAAATCAAGTATATAAGTATCACTCGTCTAAGAACAAGTTCATTTTTATCAAATCTAATTTTAATTCATGTATATAAACACACATGCAGCATTACATATGAGGTCATGTTCCCAATACAATCATTAGATAATCTTAAGGTCAGACATGATTTCAGAGCTGAGACATCAGGATACTAGAGGGCCCCAAACACTGTTTTTGTGTGTGTGTGTGTATATATATATATATATATATGTATGTGTGTGTGTGTGTGTGAAATGCAAATCTTTTCTTGAATATGAGAGTATTGAATTTTGATTTTTCTTTATCTTCCACAGAGAGATGGGAATGAGAAAATTGTTCAAGGAAATTGATAAAGATTCAAGTGGTTTCCTCACAGTCAAAGAGCTGAACAGTGCTGTTCAGAATTTGAAACTGGATGTGGACACAGAAAAAATCAGTGATATCTTGGTACACTTGTGCAAAAGTTCTGAAAAGATTGATTATGAAAAATTTCTCGAACTCTATCTCAAC
This sequence comes from Thysanoteuthis rhombus, assembly GCA_963457665.1. Lineage (NCBI taxonomy): Eukaryota > Metazoa > Mollusca > Cephalopoda > Oegopsida > Thysanoteuthidae > Thysanoteuthis > Thysanoteuthis major. The sequence continues at coordinate 44,089,352 of OY735211.1, forward strand.
CAGTAAGAGAACACAACATTGGAAACTGAAATGACTGCAAGGCCCAGCATCCAAAACGTTATCAATAAATTCTAATATATTTACATTCTGTTGTTGCTGTACTAAACATTAAATAAAATCATTTTACAATAAGCGTTATTAGTTACTGACAAAGCGACAAAGTATAGTTTGATCATGTGCATGTGGGAGAAAACCTTTAGGATCGTGTGATTTATGGATTGACATTTTTTGAAGCTTAGACCATTAAATATTGGAATTGGTAAAAAAAAAAGATGTTAAACTTAAAAGGAAACTGGTAAACATGGAAATCATTTGTTGTCTGCAACAATATCATTTCAACTATTAACCATCTATTTGAAGGAAAAAAAAAAGAGAAAAAATAAAGGGATTTCTTTTACTTAAATGAAAAGGAAATAAAATAGAAAGTCTCAGTGCCATAAGTGTAAACAATGGCTACGTTTTAATCCATCCCTCCAAACTTGGAAAATTTGGTTTTTAAGCTTATTCATTTCACTTTATTTCCAAAGTCCTGATAACATGAGCTACCATTAAGACTGATCTTGTACTATAAGTTGAAAAAGTTTCAAATGTCTTACAAGAAAAAAAAAAAAAAAAAAAAAAGGTCTAAGTATTCATAATTCAAATTTTGTATTCCATTTTGTTATTAGCAATCTAAACGAAAGAATGGCAGGGTAAGTTTAAAAAGTCTTCATAAAAATACTTATTTTCTGTTTATACTTGTAGAAGCAATCACAAAATAATACGTATAATGCTGAACTGGTTCTTTCGGTAGCTACAAAGTGCTAGCTTTGATCAATAGTGTTTGTTTTTTTACAGTGTGTGAGTCAGGGTGGGGTGGGGGAGGGGCCTTACTTTCAAACATTTAGAATCCTCACATGAATTCAAATTGAAAGTCAATACACAAGAAAAATAACTGCCACATTAACCTTTTTTTTTAAAAACTTTCAGACATAAGATAGCTATACATTTTTTTATGACCACAAGCTAAGTATCAAGATCAACAGTATTCGTTCTCTCAAAGAATGAAAAAAAGATTCAAGTGACTCATCAAGGCAAAGTCATATATATATATATATATATATATATATATATATATATATATATATATATATATATATATATATGAGCCAAGATGGCACATCCTAAGAGAAATAGAAATGTCTAATAAAATAGAATGTGTCTCAGCTCGGGGTTTTTTTCTCTTCCCATTTAAAAAAAAAAGCAATACTAATACTAGTTTGGTACAATATACATTCCATAATTATGCCCTTGTGCAAATGGTAGTCTACTTACAGCTGTACAAAAAGACAAAAAAATCATTGTACGGTTTGAAAAAAATAATTAGCTCATACAAAAGTTTTCTTTAGGATGGTGATTATTTAAGACTGATAGACAAAAAAAAATTCTGTTCCCTCCAAGTCTTAGCAAATTGTTTGAGTGGATTAACAGGTTGCTTGAGATTCAGAAGCCATGAAAATCGCAAGAAGAAAACTACTATATAATTCCAACTAACATACAAAACTTTTGTCTCGTACATACAGCTTCATATTACTTGAATCATTTGTCATTGTCACTTGTATTGTGTTATGACATATACAAAAATGAACTAACAGAAGTGGAGCGTATTAATCTCAAGCATTTATCTTCCAGGGTTTCAGATCAACACTACAAATGGAGTCTTCCAGCCTAAGATTTTATAATAAGCAAAGTGAGGAGGAGGCGGAGTCGGAGGCATAGTAAGCAGGAGGAGGCAACTGAGACAAGTACAGCCCATACTAGTGCATAGTTTAATGATTAGAATCAGGTCCAGGGTTACAACTGATTTTTCAAGCAGGAAAGAATTAAGATTCAGTGAGCATCTAGAAGTGAATATTCAAGACACTACTCAAAGGAAAACAGAAAGGCATAAAATGATAGTTTTTGAATAGTATTTAATAATTTTGGAATTAGTCGAATGTGGAAACTAAATTTCTTTCACATCCTATTCACAGAGGCGTCATAAGAATTGGTAGGTAGTGAGAGCAGAAAAATTCTGGAAGAAATTTAAAAATCTGCACAGCTAAATTGTAGCTTCTGGTTATTGTGGAATATTCTGGTTGTTTACGACATCATTAAAGTCAGTTTAAATACATTTGCCGGATCAAAACAAGTTTTACAAGAGCAAGAATTCAAATAACGTTGGCTAATCTGATTTCAGTGTATTTTTCTTCTCCTGGGCCAGGCAGATCTTTTGAGAGATCAGCAAGAATAATTGTTCAATTGTGTAGATTTAATCCAAATAAAGAGCATACTTAAAATAAAAAAATTAAAAAGATTGAAAAAAATCGAAAGTACTCGGTATAACTTGTCCTCTTTTGAGAGGAGCTCTTCATCTTTTGTGTATTATTCAAACACAATGTCACCTTTTAGAGATAGATAGCACTTCCACAGTCGCAAAAGCATGAACATAAAAAATTTTTTTAAAAAAATGGATGAAATTAACCAGGGATTGAACAATGCATGAGTTTAATTTACCTAACACAGAAAAACTTTGAAGTGGGATTTAGGAATCAAAGGAACTTGATTATCAACAGGTCTGGTTAGTCACTCAATAGAAACAGTCATGTGACCAACATCTTCTGGCAGCATGCTGGCTGTGATCAATTGAAGAATTGAAAAGGGTGGGGGACAAAGTTACTTCTCTTGGGCATTGATCACTAAAAAAAAAAAAAAAAAAAAAAATCTGAATTTCCAAAAAACAAGTATGAATACTACAGTAGACAAACTAAAGGACCAATTTAGCAAAAATCTACATTGTAAATTCAACACCTCCACACTGAAAGCCTACTTCAGGGGAAGAATTTGAAACAAGCAAAAAGACATTTCTTCTAGACAATACAGAGTAAATGTCTAAATTCTCTGCCCTCTAGCTTACTTGGTGCGGACTGTATGCATGATACATACATAGCCAGGCAGACCAGCTTAAAAACTGAAGAAACTTGTGTTGACAGTTTATGGTGGATGGCTCCTAGACATAGATAATCATACGCTACATTAATTACACAAGAGATCACATATTTAAACTTGCTTACATTGAGATTAATAATTCAATATTTTTCAAATTTTAAACAAGTGGAGGACTGAATCAAGGATTTGAAGAGTTAATGAAAATGTCCAGAATGAAGAGTTCAATAGATATCTCGAATTTTGTCAAACTTTCAAAACTTGTGTGTGGCTCTCAGAAAGGAACTAAAATTAAAATCCAATAATTTAACTTTTCAAACAAGTGAAAATTTCAAGTAAAATACAATAGATCTGTGGTTTAACTAATCCCAAGATAACGTTTTCTCAGATTAAGCTTTAATAGGCGCATGCAAGTGCATATGCGTGCAATAGACTAGCTTTTCTCTGTTTTGTTTTAGTCATCCCGATGTCATGCATTAGAAACAGTACGTTTCTAATTTCTGAATGTTAACTTGAATAATTTTGCAATCCTTATAACTGAAAATAGCGTAAACTGATACAGAAAAAATAAATATGGCACTGAAATTAAAGCTAATTGAAAAATTAAGACACAGCATCACAAATTTGAGAAATTTATGGCATTGAAGAAAGAAAAATAAAGAAAAAAAAATGCCTCTGATATCAGGAAATTAAGAGTCCAATTGCTAGTTTTCTTTCAATTGAGTTTCAACAGTGGGGAGAAGAGATCACATGGAAGACACCGAAAAATAAAAAAATTTAGAAGCAGTTTGTAAATATATCCATGATCTAGAGGTGTTAATGTATGATCACAGGGCAAACAACTGAAGCTGGACATTTCCTTTCAGCAAACTTCAAACTAACGGGTTCTGTATTATATTTCAGTATGTATATTATATATTTATTTTTGCGTTAAAATATCTGAATTTGAAGAAGAGAGTATCAAAAGGCCCTTTCTCTGGTAACATTCAATTTAGCAGACAAATGCTGGCCCCTGTTAGTGCATTAAATAAAGGGTTAACTGCAGTACAGCTATCATAAAGATATTTTTTTTTTTTTTTAATTTCTAGGGAAAAAAATGTAATGAAAGTTGAACTCTTAAAAAAGGTAAGAATGAAGAAAAATTTTCAGTAAAAAATTGACACCCGAGAAGAAAAAACAAACTAAATTTGTACAAAAATAAAAATTAGCATCAAAATGTTTCTGTAGTTATTAAGAAGAAAGATTGGAAAAAATGTCTAATTAACTTTTTCTGACTAACCAGAACCAAAGATTTTTCATTAAAGTGCAGAAACTTGTTTTTATGCTAACAAAAATGGTGGTTATCTACATTTAGAACAATTTAGAAAAATTCAATGGTTTTAAGAATTTGGCAAAAAAAATGAAATGAAATAAAATCATATTTGATTACTAACAATTTTGGATACTTATTTCTGAAAGGATGGATTTGAAAAAAGAATTTTTCTATCCCAAATTATGATTCTAACCCAACCTTTATTAATATAGCGATGCTTTCATTGATATTTACACATTTTACAGATAAATCCCTTGGGATATTAACTATGTTTACCTTTTAAGTAACTTTTTAGTTTTATTCAATTATAATTCAGGCTCCTGATATGGGGAGGGGAAAAAAAAAAAAAAAAAAAAAACAAAAACAACTTCTTTTCAATCAATATTGGGGGCAGAAAAAAAAAAATTTCTTCCAATTCTTCAATATTCTGTGCTTTAACTGATTTTTATTTAAAAAAAATACAATTAGGATGAATAATTAAATATAATGAAATGATGTAAAAATATTTACTGATGTATTTTTCATGTTTTCCTGTTTTTGTAAATTGACTGCTATTTCAAATTAAGAGAGGCTGCAAATGATTGATGCAGAGGACAATGCACATTTCTTTGCAAAGCATAGCTGTGGTGAATTAATTTTTGCCCATGTAAATACTTTCTGTATAAAATTCTGCTGGATTATGTCCTCTGTGTCTTCAATAGGGCTGAAATGTTAGCAGAGTTTAGCTTGTCTGTCATCACTTGATTATGAACATTAATCATTACTTTTGCAACATGCTGATTGTTAGTTTTAAAAAATCTATTTTTCATTTTTCCTAATGCAAAATGTAGGACATTTTCTGTGCAATTTAGTTGACTCACGGTATTTCCTCTGCAATTATCTACATTTGACAATATCTTGCTTTTTGGTAGAATTTTAATGAGGGGATTGAAATTTTTTGAGTAATTTTCATTAGTGTCAGGATTTAATTTTTTTACCAACTATAGTAAATGTTGACTTTATAACTGTCAAAATGTATGTTATAATTAATGAAATTAAGTTTATCTTACTGCTCTAACAAGCAAGAGTAATGTATTTCTAAGAAGAGGTTTAAAAAAAATCAAAAAGTTTTAAAAAATTTTAATTAAAATCAGGTGTCTATTTCCTTGTGAAATTTTTTTGACTATACCTACTTATAAGTTTATGGAAATATTTAAAAAAAAAGCATTATTTTGATGGGTGACTTAGACCCATCAAAATGATATGCTTTTTAATTGATGTTCAATAATTCAACTTTCATATGTTTTTTCCCCCCAATTCTATGTCCATATCAATAATATGTAAGGAAATTGTATTACAATTATAAAGAAATTTCATAGAAACAGCATTTATATTAGCAGATCGGATGTAATTCAAAGTAGATTTGTCAGAAAGGGTAAGAAGGTAAGGGGGGAGCAAACTGAGGGTTTTAATAGAAAGTTCTAGCAGACAACATTATGCTATCTTGAGATAGAGTATAAATTCTGCGAAAAAGTCAAATCACAGCTCACAAAAGTTTTGTCATTCCTCTCCAACACATCAGAATCTAAATAAGTCCGAACTAAACTGAAAAGAGAAATATTGTTGTTAAAGAAACAAGCAATTCAAAAGCTTTCTCTGGAGCAAATTTAGACTGATAATTACTCAGTAAAAACAAAAAAAAAAAAAAAAAAATGAATTCACTCAAGAGAGAATGAACTATTCATTGATTAGACAATATTTTTTCCCTCCAGATTGATTATAAAAGAGGACTTGAAATTCAAATTTTTGTAAGCTATGATCCTACTTTGCACAGAATTAATGCTTGAATCAGATAGCATAATGTCTGTAATGAAAAAAAATTGGAGCAATCAAGTCGAATAACCTTCAAGACTACCAAAATAACCTATCATTAAATCTTTATCAAATTGGAGATTTTAGTCTTGAACAATCTGCTCAAAACAAAAAACACATGCATGCACATGAAGTGAGCGGAAAATTGGATTCATTTTCTCAATACTTTTTATCAGTTGGTCATTCCCCTTACAAACATTTGTCTACCATAACTGAAATCAGTTAGCTTAAAATGCATTATAATAAGGAGTAATTTTCTTTCATGAATTTTGAAAATGAAAGAGTTTAGAAGAGACTATTTTGCCAAAAATCTCACGCACACATACAAGCTGAATAGAAAAAGCACATAAGAAAACTTGTAAATTTCATAATCATTTTATTTTTAGTTGCTTGTTTAAATTCAGTCTTTAAAGTTTCAATTTTGCAAAGACAAAAAAAAAAAAAGAAAAAAAAAAAAAAGCATAAAAATTCTCACTGATTCTGAGTGACCACCAAGCAGTTGAACTTTTCGAAAGAGGAAGAGAAAAAAGTGGGAAGGAAGAATTAGGTATATTCATTATCAGACACACAAGTATCTTCATTCAATGTGTAAATTTTTGAGGGGGGAAGAGAAAAGTTTTTGTTTTTTTTTAACTGCCATCTGGTGGTGACCTGTAGATTCAAATTATGTCAGAAATGTACCACTAATGTGGAGAAGCAAAGATTAGAGGAAAGGCATTGCTTCTTGTGTTGAAGACTGAAATGAGAGATGTCAACTCTCCAGAAGTACAAAACCTGGTGAAAATGAAAAGAATCTAATGCTGACAACTAGAAAAGGGATTGGAAGGAGGGAGCCAGGTTTTAATTATCAAACAATTGGTCTTCAGTAGAACATTTTGGGATGCTTGTCCTCTTATGCTACCAACCAACAAGAACTGCTCACTCACAAACTGTTCACATACTAGTTGCTTATTGTTAGGCTATATTTCTGTAGTTTTCACAAAATGATTAGAGTGTTTGCATTACACAATAAGCACATCTGAGGCCATTAAAAGGCTTCAAGAAGCTCACCTCAGTTATCCCATCCAAAACAAACATTTACACATTACAAAATTTGCAAGAAAGATGTACATGATCAAATTTTAGAATTGTTAGATTTTTGTATAAAAAGAATTTTAAAAAATGTGTGTGTGTGTGCAAGAGGTAGGTGCAGCTCACACTAGAGGTGTGCGCATCTTGGAGAGAAAAACAGACTGATACAAGGCAGCAAAATTAGGTTGCATTTTATTATGGCAGGATGATTGCCTGGTGATTATTGCTCAGAATGGCAGATGTTATGGTCAGGATTTGGCTGGAGCAAATATTCACTTGTAAAGAGTGGGATAACAAAATTAAGAATTATTGATTTTGAAAGATTACTACTGTTAGGACAAGTCTATTAATAGAAGATAACTGGAGAGTTGAGAAAAAAAAACAAAGAATAACTTTACTAATTATGTCTAAGTATCTCAAACTACAGTTCTTAAATGTTTGAGTATTTGTTACAAGAGCCTTACTGAATTTCAACCATGATATCAATAGAATGATTAACATAACAGTGATTGCACAGACTGAATTTATGTTTTCACTGGGTTTATATAGATAATAGAATCCTTCATGTGCTCCCAAACAATTTATATCGTTTTGATTTACTGCAGTGAAAGGGTTTGTTTTTTTGTTTTTTTTTCAATGCATTTTAATGGAGTTAACAACAAAATATTAAGATTACCAAAACCTGGATTCATCTACCAAGGAGAAATTTAAGTGTAAAAAGAAGCACTGAAAGATTGCTGATCAAAAAGAATTTCAAGGAGGAAAAAGAAAAAAAAATTTTCATGTCCAGTTAAGAAAAAAACAAACAAACAAAAAAAATGAACAAAAAAAAAAAACCAAAAACAAATAAAAGAAGAGTCAATGTTTGTATATGTGTGTGTGCGCGTGTATGAATGTGTGTATGTATATATACACATATATATATATATATACACATATATACATATACATACATACACACACACACATACATAGCCGAGAGATGGTTTCTAGGAAGGTCATGCAAATGCTGATTAAGCATTTGCATGATAATTGGAACTGCTAAAAGCAGAATGGCAGGTGATGACTTCCATGGCACATTATTTAGGGCACATCCAAATGGTCGTAAGCTTCAGTCACCGGTTGGTGCGTATCCAATGGCTGGCTGCTGTGGAAGGAGAACAGTTTTAAGTGAGGAATATTCTGGCTATGGAAGGGCAACTAACGGGGATCTAAGAGTTAGCAATTGGATACTGATATTGGGGTGGGGTTGGGTGCCAAGAAATGAAAACAATTCTAGAGGCAGAAATGAGATTAAAAGATTAATCAGGAAGAAAAACTATACCATTAAGAAAAAGAAAGAAAAAAAAAAAACAAACAAACAAAAAAAAAAACTAACGATGAGGAAGTCATACTACAAAAAGGTGTTTTTCAAAAGCCAAGGCATACATTTTCTACAACAAAAAGGAGAAAGAGCTCAAGATCCGTACAATTTAAGAATTTGGAGAAATTATTTCAGTATATAGAATCATCTCTTTAGGTTTAAGAGAAGAAATTTCAGTGAAGTTAAAGAAAAAGAAAAAAAACAAAAAACAAAAAAAAAAACAACAACAAACAAACACCAATACCAATCTCTGAATTATGTTGGTGACTTTAGATTTATCTGAGATACAACCGTCTTATTCAGACCTGGAACTAAATATGAAGGTAATTCTTGCCTTTTTTCGAGTTTACATTTGTTCTTATGTTCCATTCCAAATGTTCAAATTGACTAATCAAAATGAAGAAGATAAATTTTAAAAATCCAACAAAAAAATTCATAATCAAAAAATTTACGAAATCTTTTTAAATTAGGAAAAAAAAAAAAATTTTTTTTTTTACTTGTTTCAAAATATTCATCTTGGAAAAAAAAAAAAAAAAAAAAAAACTTTGGCAAATTCCCCAGCAGCTGCTCATAACACAGGTAATTTAGAATTCTTCCACTTTCATTTCCAATCAATTATTCATAAAATATTGAAATACAAAGTTACATATAAATATTATTTAAACATTTTTCACTGATTATCTGAAAGAAAGCCTTAAGGCTCTCAAGACCATTAGGAAAGAGTAATAGGAGTAACAGAAATTACCCTAACCTTTCTGATCAAATAAATTAAATAGAATTTATATTTAAAACAAAAATAAACCAAAAAGTTGCTACACAAATCTGACCATTTTCTTGAAAACAAAAGAATTTCCATTCCAAAAACTGATGCCAAAACAAAAAAAAAAAACAAACAAAAACACTTGTACAAATTATCCAAGTTAACAGATGAAAAAAGATTTCATAGATGAACAAGTTTTTCTTGAAGATATTTCACACTGAACTGGACAGGATTTGAGGACTCAATGATTAATATTAAAAGGAATTCAGAACAAAAATCTCTGGATACTTTCAATACCAAACCTCTATATTGGTAATTGAAAGGGCCAAATCAGATAAAAAATAAGAAATGGACAGTCGAATTTGAGCTTAGAAATTTTTACATTTTAAATACTGCTACATCATAAATGAAGGAATACATTTATGTGCATGTGCTTTTGTATTGCATTGTGACCCCAGTAGAAAAGACAGAGAGAGAGAAAGAAATAACAGACATCCTTTCCTGCTCACATAGTTATTTTCAATTAGAGGATAATGAAAGTGATAAAATTCGAAGTATGAATTATCAAAGAGAGAAATAGGAAATCAAGTAAATCTTTAAAGTGACTGCAGGTTAAATTATAACATGCTAACAGGATTGTAAGTATTGTTATGAGAAATGAACAGAAAGAAAAAGAAATGACAATGCATAAAGCCACCTGAAGAGTATTAAAGAAGGTTGGCTCTACCACCTTCTCTATAATGAAGAGAATGGACAATATGAATACTCTGGGATATTTTTGTTGAAATTTAAAGGGATATATTAAAAAGGGACTTCAGGATTCTTTCCTTTTTCCTTGTTTTAAATTATTGCTTCTAATTACTAGCCAGATTTTTGGGTGACAGCAATGCGTGCTGAACTTTCATCACTCACTTCTTCTTCAGTTTCACTGCGCAGGTCTTCAGTCTGGGGGAGAGAAAGAGAAGAAAAAATATCTTTATATTGCAGAAGTTTTAGTTCAAAGTCGAGAACTTCAAAATGTAAACAATACTTTAAAAATCTGATTATCAGAGAAACATACCTTTCCAGTTTTTATGGCATGCAAAGCGACCCGGCATATCACAAGAAACCATTTGATGTGTAGAAACTGTAATGTTAGCAGCAAGATATTGTAGACGTACCAGCCAGGACAGAAGCCAACAATTGAGTGTGCCATGAATAATGTGGTATATACAATTCTGAAAATAAAATAGGTAATAACACTTAGTAAAAGAGAAAAAAAGGAGGCAAAACATGTTTATAAGTTAAAGGGTAAACAAACAAAAAAGATCATTTTTTTTATATTATGCAATCAAGTTTATTTACATTCAATACAAAAACTCAAGATTTAAAAAGATCAAAAAAAGTTTCATTCTATGATTATTTCCCAACAGATGTGTAATACAAGTATCCTATACTTCATAAAAATTATCAGCTTAGTTGCAGTGATTGGTGAAGTATGAAGTCTGCAAGAAGTACAGTAATAAAAACCAAGGCATTCAGGATATGAAGCTTCAGAACTTTCTACATTCTTACCTATTTCCAACTAACTATCATCCTTTCAAGCATTCCATCCTAGAAAAGGATTCAACAGTTTTGGCTCGAAAGTTTCCTGGCCTTTAAAATACTATTTCTTAATTACAGATTTGTTGGAAAAATAATAAAAGAATCAAATGGAGTAGATCTTGATTAAAATATAACATATATACAAATACACTTTTCAATTCATACTTTGGTCTGAATTATTTTGCTGGGATCTTTTTTTTTAAAAGCTTATTTCACATTAAAAGGCCAATTTATCAGTTTCTATGCTAGGTAAGTTAATTTTTTTTTAAAGATTAGTCTAACTGAGTTTCCTTTTTCATCTAGAAGTTTAATATTTTGATAATTTCTAAAAGATGACGAAGTCAAATTGGTCAAGAATGAGAAATTAATTGTACGAAAAATTGAACATTTTCAAAAAATGATCTTCAAATTCACATTAAACAATCACAAGTTTGAGGGTTTTATTAGCTCTAAATTATAGACAAACAGGAGTATTTTTCTAATATTGAAAGAAAAATATCCTCTTTCATGCATTTTTTACTGAAGAGAAACCATATAATTAAGGACATTCCATATATATTTTGAGTAATCGAAAGAAAAGATATTTGCAATTGAATAAGTCCATAAAGCTATTATTATAATGATTATGAAAGAACATTTGGGATATCAACAAAATGTTGAAAAATAGTTATCACGTAAAGTATGAACATCGTCCACCCAGCGAAGACTAATTTGACACTGGGGCCAGCTTCAAGACGCTAATATTGAACCTCTGTCTCCAGATTTGCAACATTTCCAAATTCAACACTATTCTAATACCCATGTTGAATAAGTCTGAGATACAACTGATTATCTCAGACTCCTTGCTAAATCTGGCAACCCTGTTCAGAGTTGTTTGTCAAGGGGAGAGAATGCTTCAAGGAACAACATACTACATCGATTTTTCTTTAGGTAACTCTAAATGTCTTGAAGGTCGACTGAAACAAAAAAATCTTTTTTATCCAGATAGCACGCATTTGATGATTCGAAGATGCTAACCGTATTGAATTTTTTTTCTCTCAATATATCATCAGAACAAAAATGAGATTAAAAAAATTGAAGTGTTCACCTGTACAAAAAAAAAAAAAAAACGGTAAATGACTTATTTCCCTTTACGAGGACCACTTGTGACGTCACGGCTAACAATTACAGGTCCCATTTAGGGCTAAAAATTTGTATTTACATATTGAATTATCTAGAAAGCCCTTCATTACGCACCGCACCAATTTGTAATGTAAATGTAGGGATGAGCCTCAGATTGTACTATTTTTCAATGGATCACAAATTATGCACAGGTGGGTCTTTCAAACACTCGCAAGATTATGCAAGCAAGTGTAGTAGTAGTACTACTACGACGATGACAAATAGTTCTGTTACCATATATTAATATAAGTAGAATGATACAGCCGATTTGAGTAAATTTTCATCCTAAATATATTCATTTTTCATTGTATAGCTAATTCATAATTAAAAACTATCAAATTTCTGATAGACATGATTTGAAACCGTGTTATGTAACTAACTTATTGACAACACTAGGGGAATGGACAATTGATGAAGGTACCCAAATCGATATAATACATCCTATTTCAGTAAAGCCTGATTCAGTGCCTCATAGACGGCTATTATATGAACTAAAATCCTACAACATCAAAAGGAAATATCTAGGAAATGGCAAAAAGATTTCTCAAGAGGAAGGAAACAATGTGTAACAGATAACCATACAAAGTCAGAATGGAAAGTAATAAACAGGGGTGTGCAGCAAAATTCGATACTAAGCCCAATATTTTTTTTACATTTTACATCAACGATTTACCAAAAAAACTGCAATCAAAATGAAGCATATTTGCAAGTGAGAAAAAAAAAATTTACAACAATAAAAGACAAAAATAAATCAAGACAGAGAAGAATTAGAAAATTGGTCTGAAACATCACGATTACACTTCAGTATAGACAAATGCAAAGTTATGTATATGAGAAAAAAAATCTACTTCATGAATGATAAAAAAACTGGGAACTGCAGAGCAATGAAAAGACCTTAGCATAATCATATCAAAACTTAAGATCCATAACCATAAGTAAAATATTACTGAAAAAAGCAGCAAGAATAACTGGGGTGATAAGTCAATCCAATTTCTTTGATATAAAAACATTTGAAACCTATACGCAACATGCATGAGACTCAAATTAGAATTTGCAGTGCAAGTATGGTCTCCACATGGCAAAAAAGATATAAAAGAATTGCAAAACAGAGCAACGAAAATTGTTCTAGAATTAAAAAGCTTCCCCAACAAAAAAAGGACTTTAAAACTAACAGCATTAGAAGAAAGGAAAATAAGATATGATAAAAACATTTAAAATGATAAAAAAGGCATCTACAACATACCAGCCCAAGAATAAAGGGAAAAGAATTCAAATAAAATATATATATATATATCTCAATGAATAAAGAACATTGCAGAAAAAATTCAAGAAGGGGATTCTTAAAGAATCATCAAAATTGGAACAAATTAACAGATCCAGAAATGATAAAAGCCAAAACAGTGAACAACTTTGAGAATGAATATGACTATTAGATACTCCCCCACCCCACAAAACCCCCCAGTAAAATGAAAACTTTTGAAAAAGACAAATAAAACTCAAGCAGAAAGTGAGATAGAAGCACAAATATGTGCAAAAAATTCACTCTCTATATATCTTATCTTTACATCCAGTAGTTGGCAATCCTCGGAGTGTAAATAGATATTTACACCAGTTTTTGCATTCCATTCACAATATTGGTATTGAAACAAATTATTTGGCATCAAAATTCGTATAAAATCGTTCTATATAGTTTTGAATGAATTGTTCATTTTTAGTAACATGATTTTTACTTTTCTCGATCAGTTTCAGACAGTAAAATATTTAGGCACTTCTGACTAATTGTAGTCTCATTAACAAAACGTTTGTGCAACTAATTTTTTGTGCTTTCGATCTTCAAATGCTGATCTTGAGTTCAAGGGATATGTGAGTGTGTGGATATATATATATATATATATATATATATATATATATATATATATATAGAGAGAGAGAGAGAGAGAGATCACAGGAATGTTGTTTGAATCAGTTCGAAACAAAATAACACCATATTGTAATGTTGTGCGGGAACGATAAATCAAGTAATACTAAGTTAGATATTGATTTTTACAGATTACGCTGTAGAGGTCAGTAGACTATAAAATACCCGAGGATTCAAAATAAGATTTTTAGGTAACAAAGAAGTAGAATGTTAAGTGAAAATAAATACTGAAATTTGTTTCAGTTGACCTTCAAAGCTGACACACTCAATTGTGTGTACTTAAAGCATGAGATTTGTGATTTCTATCGTTTCATTAGCCATCACACTCGCTCAAGAAAACAATATTCATAAAAATTGCACTTACTTCCATGGAAATATGACAAGCCTTGTTATAAACCAGATTGTGGCAAAGCCAACAAATAAAAAGTCGCACAAGTTTTGCTTGCCACAGTATTTGGCCATCTTTGCTGACTGGAAAAAAGAAAAGAAAAGTATAAAATATTAAAAAGAGGAAAATTCAATGCATATAACTAAAAGGACAGCAGAATAAAGCCAACGGCAATGATAAATTTTGAGGGAAGAATACAAGGTAAAAATTTTTTTTTTTCTTTTTTTAAAAAATAAATGTAAGTTCTATATCTTTCCTACACAAAGTCAACAAATATGCAAGTCACAAAGGATAGCATTAAAAGCAATATTGAAATGCCATAGATTCTGTAATTTATTGAATGTAACAATGTTTTTCTTAATTATTTCACATCGGAAACAATTTGAAATGGACCAGAAGTAGGCCATTCTAATCTTAGAGATTGACATTTCTGTAAGTGATTTGTTTCACATTTTTTAAAATCTATTAGATTTCAATAGTAAAAAAATTAGCAAATAATAATGATATAGAGTTACATATAGAAATTTCAAAAGGGCTATTTTTAAGCATTCCACCTCACAAATCAAATCAAAACTAAATACGTTTTGTAAATGGAATTATATTTTATCAAGTACCTCATTTCCCAGTGTCAAGTTCACTCAAGCCTCACAGACGCACCACACTTTTGACAATCAAAATTTTGTAAAATAAAAAAAAAAAATTAAAAATCAAAAATAAGAACATAAAATTAAGATCTCAGTACTTTCACCTTACCTTACCATGTTTTGTGGGTGGCTTAGCAGTATGTAGATCCTTTGACCACTTAGAGTCTGCATTTTTTTCTTTTGCTCTTGCAATACAGACATGGTAAGTTTATACCTAGCCTATCAGTAAGTACTCATGGAAGTGCTGCACCTACTCTATGATACTCCAGTTCCACAATCCGCTCTTCAGCCAAGCAGTGGTTTTTAGCTTCACTTGTATCACAACCAAAAAGAATAATATGTTTGGTTTAAAAAGCATGATATTACACAGATCATTCATGATAGCAACATTGTTACCACAAGCTATAGCACTTTTTTGCTGTGCATTCTACATCTAAGTTACTAAGAGTTCGTTGGCTTGTCAACCATCCTATACTGATATAGGAATTAATTACGTATATCTTTTAATTATTTATGATACTTTTGTTTATTTACCACTTTCTATCAAGTTATACACTTCATTCAGGGGTCACTTAGAGGAGTTCATATTACTGTCTAGCTATTCAGCCAGTCAAGATCTATTCCAGAAAAAAAAAAAATAAATAAATAAATAAAAAAAATAACATCTTTGACATTGGGAAATACTATGGAGGGGGTTATTGCAAAGTTTTCACATGAAAATTTTGTCTACTCTTTTAAAAGAAGTCAAGAAGTTGTATAAACCAACATTTTGGACTTTCATGCACAACAAATTTGAGATTTGATGATTTAAATTATTCACAGTAAATTTTCAAGAAACAATTTCAAGAATCAAATGAACTTTTATTTTCAGTTATTCATATATTCTATTCCTTTTATAAAAGAAGAATCCAGTGAATAAAACCAACAAATATTTTTAAGCATCAAGTTTACAATTATACTTTTTGTCTATAGAAGTATATATATATATATATATATATATATATATATATATATATATATATATATATATATATATATATATATATATATATTTCTATGGTGTGTGTCTCATGTCATTCAAGAACATAATATATGGAAATGATTGATTATCTCAACAACCTTCATCTTCAGACAGAAG
Source organism: Thysanoteuthis rhombus (assembly GCA_963457665.1). Lineage (NCBI taxonomy): Eukaryota > Metazoa > Mollusca > Cephalopoda > Oegopsida > Thysanoteuthidae > Thysanoteuthis > Thysanoteuthis major. The sequence goes on from OY735211.1 coordinate 44,105,506, forward strand.
CTGTAATCATAGTATCATTCCCAGGAAAACTTTGATAACAAGCAGAGTGATTCAAGGCATGGTGAATCTGCTCAGGAAGTAGTGCGAGTCGATAATTAGAAACTGTCAACTAAAACTGTCAACATAAAAGAAAAAGTGTTGAATGTATTCTACAATACTCCAGTTCCACAATTGGCAGTTCAGCCAACCACAACATTATACTGATTGTTCATGCTGGCAACATCACTACCACAAGTTGACAGCATTGTTTTGTTGGGCATTCTAAAACATCTGAATTACTAATGGTCCGTTGGCTCATCTACTGTACTATACTTATAAAGGGAATAATTTTTCTGATTACGTATATCTTTAAAATCACTTAAGATACTTAAGTTTTTCTGCTTGTCTGACAGGCTGGCCATGAATGTATCGTGCATATACTATGGAGCTAGAGATCTGAAAGTTTCAACATTTATTCATTATGCCAAGAAATAATGTTTTCTTAAATTTAAGAAAAAAAAAAAAAAAGAAAAAAAATTTTTAAAAAAGGAAAAGAAAAAAAAAAGGAAGAAAAAAGAAAAAAAAAAGAAAGAAAAAAGTCACCCTATAAGTTTTTAGTGGAGACTTCAATTTGCAATGCTAGAATGATCCCTTAATTTATCTCCCTCTGGTTTTCAGAAGTTAAGACTTTGATTATCACTGCCCCCCACCCCCAAGCAAGAGAGGTAACTTAATCATTGATCACCCCTAGCACAACATGCTGCCAAAAGATATTGGTAAGGTGACAGTTTCTATTAAATGACTCACCAGACCTGTTTCTTGTATTTGTCAAAAACAGATCAACACTACACCAGTCACAAGAAAAGTGTTTTTTTTATAGGCCGTTATCTTACCACAGGATTAACACATTTGATATCTATGCCCACTTATATCCAGTACTCTTTAAATCTACCTAAGTGTCTTAAAAAAGAATTAATTTGAGGTGGAATTAAGATAAATATTTTAGATGAAAAAAATACTAGCCAAAGAATAATAATATTTCTTTGCGCAAATTGAAGAGGTATTATCAAAACTAAAATTGCCAAAATACAAATGACAACTTTGTATATTCTTGGTATTTTAAATCTAAAATAAAAAAAAAAAAAAAAAAAAAAAAAAAAAAAAAAAAGTGATATGACAGCACCAATTGTCAATTTGCACAAAAAGGAAAGCTCATATGTTCAGAGCAGAGAGAATGATTGTAAAAGTGGACCACAGTATCAGAAAACTTCCTAGTATAACCATTATGGCTGGCAACAAAAATCAAACGATTTTTCCCCCGCCCAAAGGAAAAAAAACTGTAAGCAATTATTTCAATAGGTGATTTTAGATGGCTTGACTGGAGGGATGTTGATAAGTTTTTACTGAATTTTACATGCACCCCAGCATTTATATCGATCAATCTTTCTCTCATTATATATATATATATATATATATATATATATTCTGCAATAAAGGTTGAATACATTTGTGAAAAAAGGACAGCCCAAGTTTTTAGTCATAGTTCTGCGGTATAATAATTTTTACTATGCCTTAAGCAGTTTAGTAAATGTCTGTGGAAGGTCAACATGATTCTCATTGGCTTTTTTTCTCATTCATCTCTCTTATATATATATATATATATATATATATATATATATATATATATATATATATTTTCTATCAACATCTACCTCTATCTACCTTTGTCAATCACCATCTACCTCTATCTACCTATGTCAATTGCCATCTACTTATATTTATCTATATCAGTGTATCAATCTCTATAACTATCTATCTATATACTTAAACAAAAAAAACAAAAAAACAAAAAAACAAAACAAAATAAACAAACAAGTTGACTGTACCTCCACAATAGGGTCAATTGTATCATGGATGACAAGCACCAGAGTTCCAATACGGATCATGTTCTGGATCCAGGAGAACGTCAACAGCAATATAGTTATTATATGATGAATGAACAATTCCCAGAAATCCTTAAAATATAAAATTGGCATTAGAATACATCTGAAAGACAAAATGATATTTCTTTTTACACTGAAATTCATTCAAGTGAAAAAGTTTCCAATTCTAAATTCATAAAAATCATTTGAAGTTATCTTCATCAATTAGGATTCAAAATCTATGAACATTAACATTCATAAATTCATTGAAAGCATTAACTTTTACAAAAAGTACTGTATGACACTAGACAGCGTATATAATCCAGTTAGGAAGTAAAAGAGAAAGTGCTCTATAGTCCCATAGTAAAGTTTCTCTTAGAAAAAGAAAAGGATATTTCAGAAGTTATTTAAGAGACTTAACATACCCTTTCGTATAGAAAACTAGCTACTCACACCTTCTTTGCAGGGTATGTCATCTCAACCGAACAGTTTCTCTTCTCTCGATAGATATTCACAAGTACTAGAATTTATAAGTCTAGTACATAAAATTGTACTAAATAGAATCAACTTAATGGAAATATAAGATAAATACAGATCATTGACAAGTCTCTGAATTATTCACATATTGAAAGAAAATGTCAAATATGAACAGATTGCCTTCAATATTACATTTACTACCTACACAGTGAATATGATACAAGCCTGGCAGCTGAAGATGTTTACTGCAACTTTTGTGTTATATACAAGATAAATAAATCAGTGGATACACAAGACTTGTCAGTTTAGCTCAATTGTTAATTGAGCTGCTTAGCTATCACTTTGCTATGGTTTCAAGTCTAAGTAGGGAAATGGAAATTTTAAATATTAGTTTGGCTAAATGAGACAGAGTATACAATGAAGAGCTTATTCCCCTAAATTTGGTAAACACTGTTCTTATTAAGGGGGAAAATCAATTCAACTCCAACTTGAACTGGAGTTGGATAATAATAATAGTGAATTCCAGCCAGAAGACATCACTTTGAAGATTTGCTCAGGTGAACATGGTCAGAAAATCAGTAGCACTATTTCCATTGATTCAAATCTAGGTGTACGGTCCAATTTAGCTCAGCAGTTATAGCAGATATTCACAAAGCTTATCTTAGTATGGCACAAGGTCATGATAACCGAGTACTCAGTTCAATATTTATAGCAATGGAATGGTAGCCAAATAGGACGTTCAAAGAGATTTAGTAGGACTTATCAAAAAGATCACTTGAAGGATAAAAACAAAGCTTGTAGATACTTCTATCATGGAGACATTCAAATATAGCCATTTAGCTGTTGAGAATGCTATAATTTACTGTAACTAAAACAAAATTAGACATCATTCAATTTCCTCATGAAATCAAATCACTTCCGTGTAAAAATTCTGAATCCTTCATCAAATGTGTTCGAACACTAACACTAGTTTATATACAAGGGCAAAGTAACTAAAAACTTGCTTCGAAGCAGGAGGCTCTACCATATAAAACTAATTAAATGGAGCCAAGAGTAGTTAAAAATGGAAAACAAAAAACCCATAACATGTGCATATCAATTCTCTTTTGAAGAAAAAGTACTTTGATATCAATGCAAACATTTTTCAGTTCATTTTATAAACCAACCATCTTTCTAAAATTTTCTCAGTTTTGATGCGGGCTTTAAAACTTAAGTCTAGTTTATCAATTACTGGATTTAGAGTTATTTGATAAAAGTAATAGCTCAAACTGTTTGCCATTTACTCTCATTTGGATATCAAGAAATGATTAGGATAGAGCAAGAATTAAGCATACACAAGTTGGAAAAAAATTCAAACAAAAAGTTATTGAAAATACCTTAATGTAACCTAGGAAGAAGAATGCATAAATAATTTCATAAAAGATAGAAATTGATTTTATTGAGCTTACCTTTCTCCGCACATCAGAGAAGTGAAGAACTAAACTGGATAGATAGAAACCAAGTTCTATGATGTAAAACCAGTAAATATCATTGGAAACATGCTGAAAAGAAAAAAAAGAAAAAAAAAAAAGAAAAAAAAAAAGAGTAGTTTTACCTTAAAAAGAAGTAGTGATGGAGGCAGATTAGGCACAAATAATAGCTGATTTTTTTTTATTAATACATTGACTGATGGATAGAACAATCTAGTGGTTTATTTCAAGGGGTTACAGAATAAAATAGTCAAGAGAAATTGATTTAGAAACATCATTGCTGTACAGTACATTTCAAAAATAACCTGTGATATCAAACAAGATTAATAAATCAACAGTCTTACGGGGGTTTTTTTTAACTTAATGGAATCCACCTGAAACATTCAAGCCTTCATCAACTTGACCCAACTTTTGAGCTATCATCAAGAGCTTGTAATTGAAATTCTTTTTAGTATAGCAATTTCTAAACTCCTGTCAGTCACCTCCATAGGTATTGGTCAAAAGAGTATCTGTCAAACATTATCAGTGACAGCTTTGAAAAGTAATGCACAAGTAAAGTCTGTATGACTTGTATTTAACCATCTACAGTAATTCTAAGACAGAAAATATGTATGAAATTTAATAGTATTTTGTCCACAATTTGTAATGCAAGTTGACTTTGGAAATCATATAGGTTAGTAGAATATGCAGATTATATCAAATGGTACACAGATACCAAGTTTTCTTTCATTTTTTTTTTTTTTTTTTTTTTAATTTATAGCTTTGCAATATCACTTACATACAAAGACACTAACATTTTATGCAAGGTCCTGAAATGTCATGTATTTACTTAATGTTAAACTGAAACATCTTTGGGTAGAAACATACTATATTTCTCAGCATCAAGGGTGGTCTGGCCTCGAAGAATCACCTCAATTTTGACTAGCAAAATTAAGGTCTCATCACTTTCAACTACTTCAAATTTTATGGGTAGCTTAGCAATGTGATAATCCTCTAGCCCACTTATAGTCTGCATTTTTTCTTCTTTTTCCCTTAACAATACTTAAACACATCAAGTTTACACCAAGCCTACCTGTAAGTAACCATGATAGAGCAGCACCTACAATATGGTAATCCAATTCTACAATTTGCTCTTTGACCAAGCAGTGGTTTTTATGTTAACTGAAATATTTGAATCACAACCATTAATAATATCTATGTTTCAAATGAAAACCATAATATTTATACAGATAGATCATGCTGGTAACATTTTTCATCCCACATTGTCTCAATGCATCAAAGTGGTAGGTCTTCAGTTAGTACAGCATTTTGATTATTGAAGTCGGCTTGTCTACCATAGTATGCTAATATGGGAATGAATTTTTGTGATTACATATTTTTTAAAAATACTTATACTTTTGTTTACTTGCTATTATTTTATGAACTTCATTCAGGTAATATACAGAAGTTCAGACTACTGTTTAGGTCTATCCTAAGCTCTGGGATTAAGGTTAGCCTCTAAAAAAGTGGCCTTCAACCTGTAGGTTGCAAGGTAATTTTTCAAGGCTTATTTTGGGAAAAATAGCATCTTAAATGCCCGGAAATACCATCATCATCATGTCTTATCATCTGTCGTTGGACAAAGACCTTCCCTAGGATTAGGATTCGCCACACTTCTCTGGCATCGCAGAGCCAGTATTTTCTGAATTTGTGTAGTTCATCTCTCCATCTTGTATTCTGTCTACCTCAGTTTCACATATGATCTCTGGGAATCCATGTTGTGAGTTGTGATGTCCATCGGTTGTCTGCCATTCTGGCAACACGGCCTGCCCATTGCCATTCAGGTTTTTTTAATGGATTCTATGATGTCTCGGACTCCTGTTTTCTCCCTGATATTCTGTGCTGTCTTGTGATCTCTCCATAATTCTCTCATGCGCACGTTGCATGCTTCTCAGTTTGCAGGTCTGTCTCTTGATCAGATTACATGTTTCAGCTCAATAAGTGACTATTGGGAGAATACATTGCTTGTATACACTTTTTTAAATTGGGATTGTCTTGTTTTTGAAAGGTTGCCATTCTAGAAGGATTCTTTGCCTGATTTCCTCTTTTTTTTGAGGATGTCATGGAGATTCGTTGTCCCAGGTAGATGTAGTGGTCTACTTTCCCCAGTTTTGCATCTTCGATTTTGACAGTTATTTTTGTTTTACATTTTTGCTTTCTTCATTTAGTTCATCTAGCATCAGTTGAAGGTCATGTAGGTTCTATGTGAAAAGAACAATATCATCTGCAAATCTGAGGTTACTCAGATATTTGCTGTCTATTTTGATTCCCCTATTATCCAAGTCCAGGTTTCGGAAAATCATCTTAAAGCAGGCTGTGAAGAGATTGGGTGAGCTAGTATCACCTTGCCTTACTCCTTTTCGGAGCAGGAAGGGTTCAGAGTCTTTATGTAGCCTGACGAAGGAGTGAGTTGTTGTGGTTGTATACATGTTGCAGTACTTCTTGTAAGCAATAGTAAAAAAAAATAAGGATTAAATTTTAATTAGGATTACTTTATCCCAACAACAGTGACTGGATACAGTCTTTATTGAATTTAAATAACCACAAAACTTACATGGTGAGGATATCCTTCCCAGCAGCTAATAGGTTTCCACAGCCAGACTTTCTAAAAATGGAATAAGACAAATTTTGTCAATTTTCAAAAACATGGATTAATTCTTGAAAATTAGAAAAACTAAGTTCATTCGGGAAACTAATCAGCCAATAAAATCATTTCCAAATTTCAAGGTTTCATTAAGTAACAGTACATCAATAAAATAACAAGTTGATCATTAGAATTTGAAACTGGAGCATATCAGAAAACCAATTACTTACATCAAATAGCATTACTATTCCATATGTGAATATGGCCGAATAGAATGTACAGCGCCAACTGCAAAACAAAAATTTGAGGAAATAAGGAGCAAATGCAAAGAATAGACAATAAGATGAATGATTAAGGCTAAATATCTTGGATAAGGACGTCGAATTAGAATTCTAAGTGAAGTCTATGTTGGATTGATTGAAAGGAAGTTTAATTATATTTGCTGATATTTCTCTCTCCACAATACTTGATACAGAACAAATTTTACAAGTATCTAATTTGGGTACAATTTAAACCTTTTACCAGAAGGCTAAAAATTTCTTCACGCCACTAGAACTATCTACAAATGAGCTTTCAAGCATAAATTTGAAAAAAAAAGTTAAATAAATTATGCACAGAAATCTTTTTTTAAACAAAACTTAAAGCTGGTTAAAAACTAACATTCAAAGTCAACAGAAAAGATTTAGAATGCAATTGTTTAGAAACCATTTACACAACATCTGCTTACCCTGATTCCACAAATTTTTTAAGGACACTAGCTTTGTCTTGATTTCTCCTGATTCTGAACCAACGTTCCACTTGGCGCATACTCAAGTCAGTCTGTTTGGCAAGGCCCTGTAGAGTAAAGAATGAAAACTCCTGAAAATGATAGCTGATGAGATTTACAATATACTCAAGTGTTCAAGGTTCTATGCTTGGTGACCCATGATAAGTTTTATCTTACCATTACCCTCATCATTAGCATGATAGCAGACACATTCTTCATGAAGAACATTTAAAGGGAATTGGAAAAAAAAAAAAAAAAAAAAACACAACGGGTTTTTTCTATATCATAAACTGTATGAAGCACATGAAATTAAAAAGATAAAAGGAAAATAATCCTCATCAAACTTTGAAGAAATTGTACCCCAGCTAGTATTCAAGTAAAATGTTTGGTTCAAGATGGTAAAAAAAAATTGAAAATTACTGCACTATTGGCATAATATTTGTGGGATCATACACACACACACAAAACAAATATATAATATTATATTATAAACACATATAGATATATGCATACACATGTATGTGTTTATATAACCATGCAACATGCACATGAAAGAATTATGCTCAACCTCACATGGAGATACTACAAGACAGCACAATACAATCAGGAGAAGACAGGAGTCGGGGACATCATACAATCCATTCGAAAACTCAAATGTCGATGGGCTGGCCATGTTGTAGACAACCAATGGACATTGTGACTCATGACATGGATCCCCAGATATCACATGCACAACCAAGGTCAGCAGAGTATTAGATGGAGAGACAAGCTAGACACATTCAGAAAGTACTGGCTCCGTAATGCCCATGATAGAGGAGTGTAGCAAATCCTGGGAAGATCGATGCCCAACGATGGACGTTAAGAAACAGATGATCATTATATATATATACTTGCAAACATACCTATACGCACGCATATATATATATATATATATATATATGAAGGTTCCCATTCCACTCAGACCTTTCATGATAGGTGTTAACGGAAAAGAACTATTCCATTCCAATACCAGTGGCTTTCATAAAAATGATCATTTAAGCACTTCACTATGTCCCTAAAAATCAACCTTTTCTTCTTCTTTCTAAAAGATAGCTGCAAGACATGTAGAAAATATAGTAATAGGGGAAAAATAGAAAAACCGAGCAAATGTAGGGTGAAAAGCACAAGACAGCATTTAGGTAATGAAAGCTACATAGCGGGAGGAATAAATTAGGTAAAGAAAGCTATATTGACAGAAGGAAAAAAAAAAAAAATATTGTCAGTAGGCATCAATCAAACTGGTATAAAAAACAGAATAAAAATCCAAAGAACAAATTCAGGTAATGAAAGCTATACAGCAGGAGAAAATTAGGTAAAGAAAGCTATAGAGAGAAAGGAGAGAAAATAAAATAAATTTCCGGATATATAGTGAACCCCATATGCAATTCACAATTACGACAGAAATAAATTGCATATTGGAATTTCAATCATATGAGCAGGTTCAATTCCCTATTTTAAGCCAGGGCTTTTCCAGCCTACTTTAGTTCAATTTGCTGTTGCTGGGGCAGCCAATAATATGCACAATTAAATAAGCTGTGAAAGAACAATAAACAATTATCAGGAGAAAATTCTAATAATGAATTATATTGCCACATGTGATAAATAATGCTTGTTGTACTTGTAGCGTTGTTTTGACAATAGCAGCCAATGATACAGGTCAACAAAAGCTCAGAACCTAGGGTAAAGCCTTTCAACACTCATGCACACCAGCAGCACAAAGAAGTAATATTAATAGGTAGTCATGAGACTAGCCAACAGTTGCCATAGTAATAATGATGTATAATAATCTGGCCTCTGCAAGTCAATCAATAGCATATGAGTATCATCTCAAATCCAGAATAAAACTATATTCCCAAGGCTTGACAAAAATACTAGACTCCATAGAATATTGTTACATGAATTGATTTTAGGTTTTAGAATGAGGGACTCAATTTTAGGTTGACAGTCAAAGAGATTCACACCACTTCTCTTCACTTTTACACACACCGGTTTGATGAAAAAGAAGTAGTTGGTCTTTAGCCAGAATAGGTAATTAGAACAGAAAATGAGCCCCTGCAATTGAACAGAATCTGCATTCCCAGAAATCAAGAACTGATCATACACAACAAGTGTTCAGACAATTTAAAAAAAAAAATTTTTTTACAGGACTACATTTTGTGAATCTAGAAGATGAATATCTAGAACAAAAGTTGTAGTTTTCTGCAGTTTCAACCAGATTAACAAAGAGCTACATATTAAACTGACATCAGAAATCTATTACCTTATTTGGTTAGACATCAGGCTGTCCTTTTACTGTATTTAGATAAAGAGTGGGTTTTGAAAGAATTACTGTTCTTTCAAAATAACACTAGAGTGCTTTACAGTAAGTATATACTAACTAGTAAGTTCCTTTTGTTTATAACAATCTTGTCTCAGTTACTGCCTTGCATATAAGTCACAGACTGTCTTTGTGACATTTGCTAATCTGGGATGATATCCTGCACCCAGTATCCAAAAATAAATACTCATAGTACTACAGGTTTTAATACCTTCTAAAACCTAATTAAGACTGTGTTACAAATTTCTTTTAGCAAGTCTATACACGTGTAATGATTCCTAGTAAAGCAAGTTGCAAATGAATGAACTTTCGGTTTTAATGAATAGTCAGCCAATAATGCATGTCCACACAACCCTGTATTAAAATGTATAACTAGTGTGTCCAGTTGACTATATAGCTGTATATACCAGATAATGTTTCCTGTTACTCAAGTATATTCATTGATATCCGTCTAAAATACATAATTGTATCATCTTATGAGTATAACAAAAGCCATAATAGTTCTTTAGCTCATCTGTTAGAATCTGGTACTTGAGATTTAATCAATGGAAAGAAACGGTCTATGATCCTACAGATACGGATCACTTCACATCTTAAATATTCTATCAACATTCATGATAAACTGTCATGACTTTCCTGAGAGAGTGTGATTAGACCTTGGTCAAAATTCTTCGGTCCAGTGACCTTTCAAGGCTTAAAGACGCTACCTAAGAATAGTGGAGGAGAGCAATTGTCAATGGAGGAACTCTGTTCAATGTGGACAAGGGCACGAAGTGTGGATTGCCTTGAGACTTGGTTTGAAATGTGCCGCCTCTCAACAACATAAGCTTCAAAGCAGGCACAGCAGACCTGCCTTACTGCTATTGTTTTTTTTTTCAATGGCTTGGGAGAAACATGAGCACACCTCCTTCCACTGTAGCAAGGTTTGTCAATCTAACAGCTCGCCTGATCAATTCCAGTCCATCAATGTTACATACACATATGTCATTTCTATTGCGAGACAGATGGCATAACTCATTGCTAGCATAGTGGTGTAGAGAATCTGAGTCCAGAAACTCTACAAGAATAAATCTTTTAAGGACAATTTGATCAACATCAGCTCAAAGTAAAGACTAGATGGGATAGAAAAAGATGGGATTCTGCAGATTTTGGAAAATGTTGGGTGAATGAAGCAAAGGGCCAGAATCAACTGACCTTTATTGCAGCCAAATGTCACACAAGAGTTTCCCCCTGGAACCTACTCCTGTTAAAAGGTAGTCAACATCTATTTAGCTGTGTGAATGATGCATCTGGGCCCCGTTTTGGGGCAATTAAAAATCCCATTCACTTATTTTTATGCTCCCAATTTTCATCTCAGAAAGATTATTTTTCTTACATATCAACCCAGGGCAAAATTGAAAGGATAGGTCATTAAAATAAAATCTGCGGACCTAGCACATACTTATGATACCATGAAAACACAACATATCAAATCATGCTGACAGATACAAGTCGACACAAAAATTTATGAAAAAAAAAAAAAGATTTTTTTTTAAATCTTAAAAACAATTTCCTGGAAACAACCCGAAATGAAATTACTCCCTTACTATATGACTCGTGTTTCCATAAAATTTATGGAGATATTGTATAGACAGACATGAATGACTAAAGGAATATATAAATATTAAAATGGGGAAATATTTGTCAACCAAAAACAAATACCTTGATCCGCCTCCAAATTTAGACACCTTTCTCACAGAAGTAGCAATCACAGAAATGCCTATATTTTGGTTTGAAGTGCAAAAATCTCACAATCAAGAACAAATTCCTGGATCTGCCCCCAAATCTAATCAATCATTATCCCAATGCCCATCTTTCCACAAAATTTCATTGAAATTAATTGATAATTTTTGGAGATATCGTATGGACAGACATTGGTGATTAAATTTTAGGGTGAATCCATGAATAAGTTTTTGATTAAAAGAGATATTGCATTTTTTTTTTCCATAATCGCTACCATCTGTCTACACAATATCAAAATTTTATGGAAAGGTAAGCTATGGAGTAAGAAAGACCTGATTAAATTTTGGGCGAATGCAGGAATTTGGGTTTGATTGGAAAATATCTTACTGTTTCAATACTTTATACATTCGCTCACATCTGTGCACAGCATATCTCCAAAAGTTCTCGAATTTCAATGTAATTTTGTGGAAAGGAGATTCATTTTTGATTGAGAAATATTTTTTTCATTTTTTTCTCTATACATATCTGTATTCACCCATATCTATACATACAATACCTCCTTAAGTCCTAAATGAAATTTTGTGGAAAGGTGGGTTGCAGTGTAGATATTAGGGTGTTAGAAAAAAAAAAACAAACACACACACACACACACATAGAGCAAAAACACGTTCCAATATTCACTCCTATCTGTCCATACAATATGTCCAAAATTTAAATGAATTTCAATCAAATTTTGTTGGATGGTAAGAAACGTGATTAGGAAGAATTAACTAAATTTTGACAGATTTTTTTTAGTGTGGAAAACTTTTTGTCCCAAACCTTTGCAGGAGCCTAGCTCCTTGCTGGTAGTTATGGCCTTGAATAGAACTAGTTAAGAGTAGGATAGTATAGAAGACAACCAGCCTTACTCCTTATCAACTTTGTACAATATGGATGTATTTTAAGCATGAAGAATATTTTCTGGTTTGCACTACCAAGAAACATCCTTCTTTCAACCAAAATCATTCACTTGAAGGTTGTAGAATGGATCAGATAAAGCACTGTGGTAGCAATAAAGAAAAAAATGAGATCAATAGTATGAACAATGTTAGGAACTTCAAATAACTTGATTTTGTGCCATCTATATAACTGGAAATATCACTAAATTTTATCACTGTATTCATTGGTTATATGCTCCAATGCGTCTTACCAATTGTAAGACAATTGATAAACCTGAGTATTTCAAATCATTCCACTTTATTAGTTCTTAGGTTCCAAATGCCATATCAGTTTCATAATTCACGAAGACATTTCTAATGAGGTTCAAGTGAAACCATAGATTGCTTCAGAATTGAAATACACTCAAATTATAACTGCTTGCCTAGCCTGCATAATACATTAATGCAAATGAGAATATTGGCTTAAAGGGGGTTCTTGATCTGCTAATAATAACAGTAAACAAAAGAAATATCAGTCATTGGAGTTATAGTAATAACTATTACTTTTCACTACCTACAATAGTTAAACGGGTTGAGGTATTTCATTCAGCTGTCCACCTGTCAATGACTAAGATATCGCTTGGCATATATGCAGGGGCCCAGTGGGGGCCTATTGTGTATCTTTCTGGTACTCTCTACCATATAATTTTTTTCTGATTGGTATAAGTCAGTAGTTTATGGTTTGGATAGTTACACCAAAATATTTTTGGCTGAAAAATGATTTCATGAGGGGGAGGGGGGTACTCTTGTCTCAGAAATTGAGAATAGTAATAATTTGGAAATGTTTATTTCAACACAAAATTGTACCACAATCAGGGGCAGAGTTGAAGATTTAGGGACCGGGAGGTGCTTGTAAGCCTATGCTTCCAAAATTTAGTGCAGTATTTACCAACTTGGGAGCCAAAGACCCCTTATGGTTCAAGAAGTTATTAATGAGGCTCCAGAGACAGACCTTTCAAAAGCCTACATTCCGTGAATTTGTTGACTAGGCAGACAATTTAAAGGTTTTTTTTGATAGGTACAGGTTTGTAGTTTATAGTTTAGATAGTTACTCTAAAAAATTGGGGGATGAATTTTGATATTATGAGGTATTTTCAGGGGGTACTAGCGCCTCAAAAATTGAGATTATTTTGAGATGTTTCTTTTGACACAATACTACCAATCTTGGGCAGAGCTGGAGATTTGGGACAACTCTCAAACATTTGATTCAGTGATTCCCAACCTGGGAGCCCCCAAACCCCAGATAGTCCACATATATTAATGGGGCTCAGTGGACAAACCCTTCAAAAGCTTGGAATCTGTGGGTAAAAACCATAACCTAATCCTGACAGTAAAACATGGATATTATCTAAATCCGATAGTTTACTCTGGTGTCCAAACTACTAATGTCAAAAGAGTGCATATAAATTTTCAATTTTAAGAAAAATCAACTTAAGGTTTTAGGAGAGGTTACACAGGCCTGTCCAAGAGTGCACACAGGACTGACCAAGGGAAGGGGCACCACTTCACTTGGCCCTTGTCATGTACCCCTTTATTCTATCACTTTTAGTTCAATAGGAAGGTGCTGTTTGGAGGTGCGGCAGAAATACAGATCTGCAATTGCCAGGCATCAAACATATTTTAAACTGCATTATCGAGAGACGAGTTAAATTCTCAGTCCTTCATTCTTTTTTTTGACAAAACTCAGCACTGTATTCCATACCGCTAAGTATATTCAAGAGTTTAAATCAAGTCTCATAAGTAAATCTAGTATCTATTACTAGCATCCATATTCTTAGTCAACCAGAACCAGCCGACTAGATCTCACAATAAATTTCTTTGTCCTAAAATATCTGGCAAGATTTAGCTGATATATCACATTGACAGATTCTGTAATTACTTATGCTGTACTGAAAATAGTGCAATTTAATTTCCTTGCTTTGGTAATAAATTCTAGCTCAACACATTTTCATATGGTAATGATATTTTACCTACCACAGATGAAGGATTTAGACAGCATCTAATAAACATTATTAAATGAATTCAAAGAACTTGCAGAAATAAATTTGATATTTTCCAAAATACAATTTAAAATACCATGAAACTATTTTAATAATTTACATTTTTAAGAGTGCCTCAAAATAAAAGTGAAAAATTTTGAAATTCAAATGCCTTTAATCATTAAACAACTTCACACAACAGTAAAGAGCACTTGGTTGTTCTGAAACACCTTTTATAATCCCTAGAGTTCTTTGAAATTATTCCACAGCAGGCATCAATAATTAGGACAAGCTGACTTTTCATAGAACTTATTGAATCGGTTTTCATTTTACCCACAGTATCTAGCATAAAGAATTGTTCAAAAGTGAAAATCAAATCATAATAATAAATCACAAAGAGATGTTGAAAGTGTCTAAGACTTCAAAGTTGATTTCAGTTCAGCAGAATTAACCCATTAACTGCAAAAGACTGAAATTTCAGTCATTGTAGAGATATAAAAAAAAATACTATTCACCGTTTGCAGCCGTCAATGGGTTAATGCAATATGTAAATCAGAATTTGGAGAAATAAGCTATAGTGGAGCTGATGGTTCTGAGTGGTATAAAATCCCACCATATCCACATCTAATTTCTCTGGGAGAAGAAAAATCAATGATAATAATAATAGAAGCTTTGACACCTTTACAGGAGTGGAGAAGTACTGCCTCTATATCAACATGACACTCAAATTAATTTGAAAAGACAAGGAGGCTGCAATCAAAGCTACATCAGAAAAGTCGCTGTTATGCTTTTGTTGCTGGGATGTGCAAGGCATTATTTACTGAAAACCGTGTTATCCAAACAGAACTATTATCACTGGCCCTTTTTTTGCAACTCGAAAGCTATTGATGAACACACACAAACACAGTGCAAAGTACATTTGATTCAAAACCCAAAGGAACCAGATTTTCCTACAGAAAATGCCAACAATGTTGAAAATAGATCCATGTTTTTGAAAATTTTTAAAGAGGTTTAGAAATATCCTTACCATAACAATATTTTAGTAGAACATCTCAAACAGAAGTAAACTATATCTAATCAAGAGAAAACTGATCAAATTGCAGAAGAAAAATATTACATACCATTATAAAATTCAACTTGCTTATCCAAAATTATGGAATGACCAGGAGTTAAATATTTCCTCACAAATGTCTATATCTCCTTCATATTGACTGTAGAAGTATTGTTTATATGCTACAATAGAACTGTATTGAGGAGGGACAAACTTTAATTGGATGTACTAAATCATGACATTTACTAGGCATTTAAATCAAATTACTTATTCAATCAGATCTATATATGAAATACGCATGCCAACAATCCTTTCTATGGATTAATAACTCGTTTATCTTTCTACACTGTGCCAAGCATTCAACATCCATACCAATCTTCTTTAAAACCTGAGCTGGTTCAACCTATTTATCAGCTCTTAGTTACCACCAATAAAATAAAAGCAAGTCACTAAGTCCTCAAATGAACATAGTCAAGTACAACATTATGCAGAAAAGCCAGAATATCTGCTAGAAAAGAAAAATTAAGATTGTTTATCATGTAATTTAATGATTAGTGGAATCAAAATAGGATCTTCTCTTAGGTCAAGACAAGTCCTGAAATAACCACCTGAAAATTTCTTATTCTAAAAAATAAAAAGTATAGACACTCAAGTTTATCAGATAACTTGTTAGAAGTGCACGTGTTTGCGTAAACATACAAGTCTGGCTGCTGCAAGGTCAAACTCCACTCCTACTTCTATTCCGACAGAAGATGATTACCGCAACTTTTGTATTGTACTTACATAACAAATGAAGAATTTTCTTAAAAACATTCTTTAAAATAAACAAATCTATTAGAATGAAATAAGCCCTTGCACATTTGTTAAAGTTTTCAAAGATAAGACTTTTCAAGATACTTCATCCCAGATCAATGAGTCGTGACTTTAAATCACAGTGGGGAAATGTCATTTCTGTATAGAGATTTGGTTTAACGTGATGGGCAGACGAACAGTGGAGAGTTGACTCCCCTTAGATTTGTGAGGATAACAGTAGGAAAACAAGGTCAACTTAGTTAGACGATATAACTGTTTTGTTTTTAAATTCCCCAAAACAGTTACATGGTAAACAACTGATGATCCGAACAAGAGAAAATTTGCACATAGTACTATGAAAAAAAAAAAAAAAAAAAAAAAAAAAAAAAAAAAAAAAAAAATCACCCACTAAGGAGAATTATATAAATTACGTTAACAGATATTGGGAAATAAATGACTGAAGTGACACAAAAAACAAAACAAAAAACAAATTGAAAAAGTTCGATGTTTAAAGCTGTAAAGCTTTCTAGACACACACGCACACATATATATATATATATATATATATATATATATATATACACACAAGAGTTCTTTTTGAAAATATAAACAACAATGGTAATACCAGATAAAGATTTAAGTACTTAAAATAATGGGATTTGATATGAATTGTGTAGGCAAACAACTTGATTTACTGATCCAAAGTGATGAGAAGGTTAATGATGTCTGTAATGGAGTGATAAATGACAAGGGTGTGCCTGGTAAATTGTTTATCACTATATGCATTACAGCTACCCTTAAAAATAAAAAGGGTATATTGTGAACAAGCAGCAAAGTTCAACTAATCAGGTGCAGAAATCAATAGAGCAGAATGAGTAGGAACTGGCAGATTAAGTAGAGCTTAATATAAAGCCATCAGCAGATAGTTACACAAGTAAACTGAATCAATTTATGCATATTACAGTAAGATAAGTTATCAGAGAATTGATTTGCTATGAAAGCAAAAAAGAGAATAGACTATTCAAAATCTGTGACATTGTTTACACGATTTGCTGTAAAGATGCAGAGAGATTCAAAAGACTGAAAATGGACTCTGGTTTTCTAAAACTTTGCTGCATCTTCATTTATAAGTTATTACATAACTATGCTTACAATATGATAGAGAAAAAAGAAAAAAGCTTCAACTTCTTAAATTTTTACTTCTGTCACATTTTTTATTTCAAGAATTGATTAAAAGAATAAAAAATTATATGAGTGTTGTGTGAGGAAAAAAAAAACAAAAACAAAAAAAAAAAAGAAGGTATTTCTCCTTTACCCTACGTCTCTATCCTTTATTTTTAATGAACACTACTAACCTATCCAAATTTGGTTTGAACAAAAAACTTTTTGCCATTCACAGAACCATCGACTTTTGTTGCAGTCAAAAAAAATTA
This sequence comes from Thysanoteuthis rhombus, assembly GCA_963457665.1. NCBI lineage: Eukaryota > Metazoa > Mollusca > Cephalopoda > Oegopsida > Thysanoteuthidae > Thysanoteuthis > Thysanoteuthis major. Next base: position 44,123,052 of record OY735211.1, read on the forward strand.
GAAATAAGACATGGGTTTAAGCAAGGAAATTTGTTTCATTAGATTTTCAAAATGTTTAGTAGTACTCATCTTTCAAGATCTTTACAGGAAGTCTAAATGATCAAGAACTGACTTAAATTTTCACTTCTGCTAACAAAGTTGGAGATATATGTATTCACTCATGTCTGTAAACACAATATCTGCATAAGTTTCCAATGAATTTTGATAAAATTCAATGGATGGGTAGGCAGATGGCTATGAAAGAAGTGTTTAAATTTTGGAGCAGATCCAGGAATTTTTTCCCACCCGCATCATAGATACATGTCCACAATCAACAATATCTCTAAAGTTTTCCATGAATTTTGGATTTTCTAGTCTTTAAAAAGAAATAAAACAAAAGAATTTCAGTGATGACTATTAACAGTAATTGTCTAATGGTCAGGATGCCTCGCAGTGGTTGAGGTAAACCTGGTTCAAAATCCTGGACACAAGTTACCATTTACTCAATTTTGTACAATAATTTACAGTTGTACTATGAATATACATTTGTTGATTTACTTATTTTTTGTTTCCCTGAACACCAGCCACCAAAGTTGGAAGAGGTAAACACTTGTGTCCCTGTTTGTTCACACAATATTTCTAAAAGTTCTAGATGGATTCCAATGAAATTTTGTGGAAGAGTTGGTATTGAGCTACAAAAGAAATGATCAAATTTTGAGGCAAAAATGGATTCTTTTCTTCCCCTGCATCATAGTTTCATATCCAAATCACATATCTCTAAAAGTTCTCAATGAATTTCAATGTAATTTTATGGAAAGGTGGGCAATGGTCTATGGAAAATTGATCAAATTTGAGGGCAGATCCAAGATATTTTTTTCAGTGGAGAGATTTTTAAAAATTTTCATTTTCATACATTTATGTATTTACTCAAGTTTTTCCATACAATATCTCCAATAATTCTGGTTAAATTCTACTGATATTTGGTTGAAGGCCATGGGCTAAAGAAGAACTGATCAAATTTGGGGGTGAATCCAGGAATTTTTTTTAGAGCTACCTCCCCTGCATCGCAAATATTTCTGAACTGACTTGTATCCAGTTTTTAGTGATGATGGGGTTGGAAGAGGTATGCACTCCAAGTACTTTCTAGTTATTAGTAGAATTGGATAACCTGTTTGTATGATACCATGCCTATATATTGAAACATCTGGTAGAAAACTTTCTGCATGCCTTATAATGCATGATTCGCAATATGAAAATTGATCAAATAAAGTCTTATGTAGAGAATTTATATGGAAAAAAAAAAAAGTATCAAATAACTAAAAATTCATTTCTAGTGAAAATGTCACTAGCACGAAAATATACCAGAAAATTGATAATACAATTTTTGTCTTCAGTTCATACACTCTTCTGGTAAAATCAAGTCTTTAGAAAGAATAGTCGAAAATCTGCAAGCTATTTATATACCAACAGCTATCTCTTTCCATTGTGGTTCATTCACAATTTTATCTTTTCCAGGGGAAATTAACCACAACTAAATGAAATGAAATGAAAACCAAAGAAACTAACATGAGAATTTCAACTATGTAATAGGAATAGGCACTAGAAATGCCAAATCATCATACAAAGGACCAACATTTTGGCCAATCTGCATAGTAACAAGAGGCAGCATTTGTGGAAATAAGCACAACTTTTCTCAACATACCCCAAGGTTTAAATATAGTTATTCAAGAAACCAAGCTTAATCTGGCCCAAGGGCACAGCACAGTGGAGCACCCAGTGAGGATAGAACTCACTATACTTACAAATTGGCTACAGATAAGTTTGCTAACTATTGCATTATGGCAAGTGCCTCCAGCTTCCAAGACAAAAATAAAATCAACGCTTAAGAATGATTGACATAAGTTACAAGGTTATTTAGACAGGATGATCAATATCACTATTTCTCAATGCACAAACATACAAAAAAAACTTCACAAGTTTTTATGAAGTGAAGTAAGAGAAATTAAGGATTTGATAGAAATAAAATTGCTTATAGATTGAAGGCAACAATGAAAAGTAAGATTTATGTTTGTCAAAGCAGAAATAGATGCCAACAAGAATACTTTGAAGGTATCAGTTCAAGTCAGCATGTTTTCTACCATTTCCGCCAAGATTGGGTTATTAAGTTGCAACACGCAAGTACTGAAGATGACGTGCATTGAACAGAAACAACTCAACTAATTTTAAATGTTTGTTTTTTTTACAGTTAACTACATAAGCTGCTCTTAAATATGAGAGAATTCCTCTAACAGAAAGCTCAGTAAAGATCTATGGTAGTATTAATTTCATTATATAAGATGAAAGTGCAGTATGTTTATACTAATGCTGGAAGAACAGATGGGCATGGGATTTTGCATATAGTGCATAAGAAAGCATGTTGGTACAGCAAGTCATTAATGAAAAGATACCCAGTAAGGATCTTATATGACCTCGTGCGGTACATAGTTTAGTCATAAAAATGAATGAATTACTCATTTCAAGCAAGGATGGTTTAATGTCAACCCAAGAAATGCTGCAATGTAGACAGAAAGAAGTTGAGCCTTATGCTATTTGTGTACATAAAATGTAATAACATTTTATTCAAACAACTAAACCTATAAAACACATCACAACACTCTTCACAATGAGTGCAGCAATGAATGGTTCTCAAAATCAGTTAATAATAGATAAAACTATTCAAGAGAGAAATTTTTAAAAAAACAAAAAAAAAAACACAACCCTCCCCCCTCAAAAAAAAAAACCCAAACATTTATTGGAATGGATTTGAGAAATCAAATATAATTTTAATCCAGTATTAGATCACTTCAATAACCACCTCTCTAATTTTTGTCAGTTGAACACTCCTAAAAGCAGTCCCAGTGGGTGGATGTTTTACCACAGACTACCGTAATTTAGAGAAAGTTGAAGGAAAAAAACTCAAATGAGAGAAGGGAGATCAGCAGAGAGATTGGCTATAATAAAAATGACTGTAGCTGAATCAAATCAAGATTTTATTATAAAAATAATTAAAAAAAAAAAAAAAAAAAAAAAAAAAAAAAACCCTCAGGAAATATTCAGGTTAACCAATTAATAGAAACAGTTACGTGACCAACGTCTCTTGGCAGCAAGCCATGTTGGGGTTGATCAATTGAAAAATTGGGAAAACGGGTAATCATTTGAATAAGTTACTTCTCTTGCCTTCTTTTGGATCACAATTAATCTCAATTTTAAAAAACGAGCATGAACACAGCCGGACACAAACTGAGTGATCAATTTAGCAAGAACTTACATTGTAAATTGACACCTGAGCAAGAGGATTCATGATCCACCTGAAACTGCTGTGGAACTCTTCAATGAATAGAATTTTGAAAAATAGGATTTTTGTGAATTCACAGAAAAAAAATAATAAAATGAAATAAAATTACTGAAGTAACTTTGATCAGAAGTTACTCCTTTGATTTAAATTTTAATAAGACAGGTCTGGTTAGTCACTTGATATAAACCATCATATGCACAACATTATTCTAAATAGACAATATCAGAAATCAACAATCAAAAGTAATAAGTATTAATGTCCAAGTGACATACTATCAATTTAATGAATAGACAGGGGAAAAAATTGATCATTTAAACTTGCAAAACCTCTCCAAATTACAGATAAGTTATAGTGTAAATTTGACATTGATTGAAGTATTTTCCCCATTTAAATCACAATTGTATCAATGTTATAAAGCAGATAAGTTGACATTAGAAAACTGAACATCATAAGAAACAGCTCACTGTGTTAGATGCAACAACTAATTCACCTTTGATAAATCATCTATTGACTAAAGAAATACACTATGCATAGACATGTAGATCACCGCAAAGAAACTTATTCTAACAAAGATAAGCATTGGTTTATGAGCCTAACTTGGGCAAAACAGTGTTAAATTTCAGGCGAATCAGTGTAATCAGGCTAATCTGCACATTTTGGGGCAAATCAAGCCCTTTACCCCCCTTAACCAAAGAGTTTCCAAACACTAAGATAAGCTTGCATGTAGTCTTACCAATTGGCAATGAATTGTGCATATTGTATAGGGAACACAATTTTCTACAATGAATATTGAAAATTGTAACAAAAAAATGCCATACAGTGAAATATTTCAGTTCATTTATTTGATACGTGAAGAGCAGTCCATGAATGAAAACAGAAAAAACATCCACAGCTTCTCTAAAAATGACATTAAATTCTCAGAGAATAGAAAACTATGAAAACGTATTCATGTCTAAATTGAAATAAAAGCATGGTAACATAGGTAAAGGAAAAAAAAATTGAAATATTGATGAGTAACAATTAAGAAGAAACTTGATTCAAAGACATTTGTGTATTTGGAGAAATATTACAGCGAGATTTAATATCATAAAATATACAAAAAGAATTATAAGTCAATATATCTGAAGTGGCTTTCATTTTATCATAATTTCAGCGATTCATTTCTTTGTCAAGTTATTCCACTATGGCTCTAGGATAAAAAAGCCTGACTAAGCAATTTTTTTTTTGAGAGAAAAGCAATTTTTTTTTCTTTAGAAAGGACAAGACATAAATCCAGATATGAAGTGTCAAAAAAGCAAAGAGCACAAGTGGAGAAGCATAATGTAAAGGTTTAGGAAAGAAAAAGCAAAAACTTTTAAAACAAAAAGTCACCCAGCGTGTTGTACCATTATATCATAGTTCTGTGGTTGCTGGAAAGTAAATCAGAGTAATACTTTTCATCTAATTCCATTAAAATTTGTTTTGTATCAAAGATTTCGAAACATTTGCTCAAAGATAACTTGAGTTAAGATAGTGAAAGTGTCCAATTGGAGAATGAAGCGTTATATATGAAGTTTTATCGATCTAAAATTGTAGTGATGCTATCACTTCTGACCCATGTTTGCATTTTGGAGTAAGTTAACCAAGTACAAAAAAAAAAAAAAAAAAAAAAAAAAAAAGCATTCATTTTTCTTTGTAATGTTTGACAGTTTTCATTGCAATATAAATGCACGCCTACTTTTAAGGAAACTAAATTCAATTATTGCTGGGAATAAGTTATGGATCTATATAGACTAACTACCAATTTTGAGTTCTATTGCTGTCAGACAAATAATCAGCACAGAGTTTTTAAAAAAATCTTTTATTATTTTTGGTGTAAAAAAGGTATGCTATCTAATCTTGGATTAAAAAAATAATAAACTCTCTGATACAATCAAACTTGAATTATTTTTTCTAGTCACTGTTAGAGACATTCAGATCAATTTTCAACACTTTAAAAGGGAAATGACAATACAAATTCTGTAAGTTTTAAAACTGAATTGCACAATTTTCTCCAATTGGTAAAATATTTGAATACTGTGAAGTTAGTAATGTATGATTACAATTCACAAACCACCTGACCAGTACAATAAAAAATTTTTTTAGAAAAAAAAAACAAACATTAAGCAGATTTTCAAAAAAGAATTTAACATTTCAGTTTTCAAGTCATAAATGTCTTTTTTTTTTTCAAAATTAGATTGATAAAAACTGATTGAAAATTTTCAAGTAATTAGTAGCAAGTGGTGTAAGAGATGTTTAAGATTTTACCTGGACAAGTCCATTGCATGGTCTCTTATTTAATCTATAGGCATTCTCCAAAACTTTGTAATAGACAACACGAGTATATTTCTCTTCTTTCAGTCCAAGATTCTTCGCAAGAGGACAGAAGACATATCTGAAAGAGAAAATTTTACAAACTGCAAAAGCAAGAAACAACCAAAGAAAGAAAAAAAACAAAAAAAAAACAAAGAAAAAACAAAGAAAAACAATATTTGTTCATATCCATAAAACAAACCTGCATCCTCTACACAAATTACATTAACTAAAATGACATGAAAATTAGAACATTTCCAAGTAATATCTGCTCCTGATACTCAAGTTGGGATTTAATTTGGGAATAAAGTGGTTCTAAACAATTCTCTTTAATAGTGACACAAATGCATCACTAGCCAGTTAACTAAATTGTTTATTCTATATTATTTTTTCAAAGTTATAATTGACATTTAAGATAGTAAAGAGCTTTTAAAGTTCACAGCAAATATGAAACCAAGTCAAACTTCTTTCTACACTACTTCCAGCAAACATTACACTAACAATTGTAGTTAATTTACCCGTAGCTCAAGATAAGCAATCTATTCTTCACAAGCAAACTAGCATGATAATTTTAGAGAAAGCATACATTCCAAGTTTTGGTAGGACAACTGAACTCCATTGTGCTATTGATGTTACTACAACATTTCAGTCAATCTTGTCATTTATGTTAAGATGACAGGAGAAAATGGTTGCTAATATACCAACCAGGTGACTCATTTCAGCAATGTAAGATGCAGACGATAACATTCAACCATTCACGTAAGTTAGGAGATTCAAATTCCCGAATGCCCCCCTTATTATACACTTTCTGGCTGCAGAATAGATTGGCCAAAGTGTAGTGGTAACCACATCAACACAAAGGAGTTAAGTTGCCCAAACAAAGCTTGGAATGTTAATGACTTCTCAAAATTATGAACACCAGAAAACAGGCGATACTTAATTTTTGCAAGGTAATTCTATGTTCGGATGGTGCAGATAACAAGAATCAAACAGAAGTAAGATTCGATGTCGAAATAATGCAGGAAAATGCCGATATCAAGCCCTGATTTTTTTATAAGTAAAAATGAAAGGGTCTAGATATTTCAGAAATATTAAATCATCTTTATAATAATTATCATTATTCTGTATAGGTGCATATATGTTATTGTAACACGGCTAAAAGAGCACATTGTAGGCAGAGTTTTTTTTTCAGCCTGCATCTACAGAATGTACTAATCCAGGTGATTTTTTAACTGATACATGTTTTAGTAGATGGAGAGGGGATTCAATATGCAATTACACTGCTGAAATAAACCATAATTTCATTTCAACAGAATTTTTTTTATTCTGATCAGTTTTTCAAAAAGAAAAGGAGAAAAATAAAAAAATTTTTAAAAAAAGAAAAAAAAAAAGTGATTAGGATGTTTTTTTTTTTCACTTGACATTCTCAAAAAGAGAGTAGCTGAAGACTTGCCCCCCAAGCTACACATTGTGATCATACTTTTCTCAACCTTTTTAAAGTTTTTTTTGAACACTTTAAAAATACTTCTGGGGGGTCAAATATGGAGGGAATTTTTTTTTTTCTTTTTGGTTCTTATTCTATTCATAGAAGATTCCATTGTAAATTGAAGTTAAAAGTTGTCTGGACAGAAAGTTTCAAAGAAAAACAATGTATAAGTGCTTTTAAAACTGAATCAATTCTTGCCTTGTACAAGTGTAATAAATAAAGTGGTAGGTTTTTAAGTCCTTTCTTGTTCTGAGAGGAGCAGCTGACTTGAAAATTGTTTTGCTTGAAAATAAGTGGTTGAACTTTCTGGTAGTTGTTCATAAAGCAATTTTTTCACAATTCAAAAGAGGTCAGTAAGTGTCCAGTAATTTACTTCCTATACAGCTACAATGGAAGAGAAAGAAAGAATAATCCCATTCTATAGAGTCAAAAAGTTCCTTTAAAATACTAATCTTGAACGAAAATAAGTAGGACACTAAGCATCACACTACCTCCAAAGTAACGAAACAAAGTTTGCTGTAGAAACTATGTACTACAAACATTCAATTTTCATATGCTAACAGTAAAGAATGGTGTTCCTGATTTTCTTCCATAGTATTTTTATAGTTTATTTCTTTTATATCCTCCCACTTTCACCTAGAATAAAAATAGTCTTTTACTATATTTGTAAGTAGTGTAAGCTCTAAAGTTACTCAATGTTTATAACCTCTTAAATAAATGATATAAAAAGCCACAAGAGTGTAGCTAAAGCCTTTAAACCAAATCTTTTAACAGGTCAGGGTGCTATGTAGTCTGATTATTCACATTGGTAATGATTAATTGCCTCGTGGGTTGTATAATTTCAGTAAATATAGGATAGATATATATATATATATATATATATATATATATATATATATATATCAGTACAAACAGAGGGATTGGAGGTACCATAAACCAAGTTGGAGGTTTTGTTTACCAACTCCATAGCACTCAGTGTTATTGATTAGGACATTCTAATTGACAAAAATCATCCAATACTAAATAGATAACAAAATTATTTAATGCCATAGAATAATTATTTACAAAGTGCAACTACAATTCAAGCTATACACCAAATTTTCATAGAGTTTAAGGAAAACGTTACTTTCTATACATTAAATAAAAATTTAAAAAATTATATAAATTACATTTGTAATTTCTAGCAGTTTTATTAGGCACCTATCTATTTTGAAGTCAAGAAAAAGAACTTTAAAATTCTCTTGTGAAATTTATTTGTTTAAAAAAAGTCTATAGCACACAGAATATGTTTTATACAATAATGCTGAATTGTATTAGAAATTAGACAAAATCAATCAGTTTAGTTACTGGGCATTGTGCAAAGAGTCAAATAATGTGAATTGCCTAATGCACACCAAGTATTGGCAAGAAATCAGATGAACTTTGACAAGTACTAAGAAATGTTGCTTACTATGATGATAAGAAGGTCTAAGCCAAAAAAAAAAAAAAAAAAAAAAGAAACCTTAGCAGAATGAAAATTAAAGAAGCTCAAAAATAGAGTAAAAATTTAGGGTTGCAATTTTTGACCCAATGTTGTATTTAGAAATTCCTTCAAAATGTTACACTGCTAAAGTAAAATAGTAGTTGGTCATGTAGGCGAATGCTAGTATGCAGTATTTACAAATGGGGCAATGGAGAGAAAGACTTCAGTAATAGAGGGGAAAAAAAAAAGTCTATTCAAGCAAAACAATCAATTTTTAAAAATTCAAAAAAAAAAAAAAAAAAAAAAAGTGAAGAAATACTGAAGAGAAACTTTAAAATAAGTGTGTTGTATATTTTTCATAATCAAATTTGCCATCTTTTGACACTTTTCAAAAACTTAAAGCTATCCTACATTTCCTACTTCAAGAGTTGTTTTGAGAACTTATGGACCATTAGATTTTACCAACTAAAATTTAGTTTCTGAAGCAATTATCCAGTACAATAGAGAAAAAATCAGTTGCTACAACAGTGATAACAAAAGCATAGCAACAAGAGTCACTATTTTGGAATTATTTTTGCCTCCTTTAGTACCCACTTGGATTTTCTAGCTGAAAGGTTGTGAATTCCTAGACGAAATAGTAAAAATGTCAGGCTGTGATGCTCGTCCATATAGCTCTTACCACTACTAACGTCATTCAGCTGAATAAGTATGAACAGAAGAATTACCAATACATTTGTTACAAGACTGGCTGCTGCAAGGCCAAACAACTACTTTTATTTTGGTTGAAGATGATTACTGCAACTTTTGTAATGTATGAATGAAAAATTATAATTTAAAAAAAAATATGTATGACTTGTCAGTTTGGCTCCTTTGGTAAGAGAACCCACCTATCATACACTTGGTTGCAATTTCAAATTACAGTAGGGAAATGTTAATTTTATATATCAGTTTGGTTTAATATGGCAGGACAGACCAACTGAAGAGTTCACTCGCCTAAATTAGGTGACAATTGTCCTGGTTCTTGTAAGGGTAGAAAAATGAAGTTAACTCAAGCCTCTGATTTGGACTGGAGTTTGACACCAATGGTAAATTTACACACTTATGCAGTTTATATTCAGGACACAAACACTTCCAATAACCAAGTATTTGAATCTTTAAAGATTGGATACCTAATACATTTATAAGCATAAATTTTGCATTACATAACCTATGATTTAGATTTTTAGGCAAGCAATACAAACTAATAAGCAACAATACCTATACTGTGGCAGTACAGCAAGAGGTACTCATTTAAAAAGAAAGTTGTGCCTAGCCATCACTACAAAGTACATTCTGTCAATATCTGTTAACAATCAAGCCAACAGTTTGCTAGATAGAAACCGAAGACAGGAATGAAAGGACTCAAGATTAGATATTAAAGAGGTAAAGAGAAAGATATGAAAGTTATCTTACAGCAACAATTTTACTCATATACACAACCTAGTCAAGAATAATTGTTCAAGCTCTGCAATTCAATATACCAAATTCCAATCAACTTTCCATCAAGTGTTTTCATTGCCAGACTATTTGATCATGTACCAAAAGGAGATAGTTAACAGCTGAACCAACAAGTTTACAAGCAGATAATCAAAGAGCATGACTAAAGATGACATGTATATGAAACAGAAGGTATAAAAATATGCATAGGATTACAGGGAAAGTTTTTATTTTTGTTCTTTTTCACTGTTCCCTTTCAATAAAAATAGTTTATAACTGAGCGAACTTCTACTGTTCACATGGTAATAAAACATTTTGAAGGTCTACAGCATAAATTGATAAAATACCAAAATGACAGCCTACTCTGAACTTTAAAAGCCACAAGATACGAGAACTATATTTTTATCAAATTCGTTGTTAAAAGAATTTTTCAATTTTGTGAAAGAAAAAGATCCTATGCATGTATGGCCATGTTCTACAGTATCATATTCAAAATATATAAATGTTGGCATGTTTGAATTCTTTTCTTCCTCAAGAGGTTATAACTAAAATGATTCAACATCTTTGAAAAGCACTTCATTAAATTTAGAATCAAGGGGAAGAGAAGTTTAACACAAAATGTAACAGCTGTGGGCTTAAAAATAATGTAATGAACAAAATATTCAGTGGTATCTAAATGTGGACACAGTGACCATGACAAAATAAAGGTATCTGTCACAAAGGTTAAGAAAGGGCATTAAAGCATATCAAGGAAGACAATTATTAATCAAAAAGCTGAAATTGGCAAAGTTTTAGATCCAAAAGGGAAGAGGCATACATCTGATCTAAAATTGATTTATTGACAGATATACCTTAATTAGTGAAGTTGATTTGTTTCAAAATTTTCCGCATTGTTTGAAACCACGCTGTTCAAGGTCTTATAATTCATTGTTTTTTCCCTCGGCTTATATTTAGTTGCATTAATTTTCACAATACCTTAACCATACCACTTATATAGAAAACTCAATTCAGGATAAAGTTGGTGCATAAAAGACAATCACTTGATTAGTACTCTTGACTTTTTTTATGTATAATTCTATTCTTAGAACCCAATTCATCAATTTCACTAGTTTACATAAAAGGAAATTAGAATAATGATAGATTCAATGGTCCAGGTAAATAAAAATTTCCAAATTAGATATTTTCACTAACCATATTAGCTAGTTGAAGCAAATTTTCTACACCAGCTACAGGTCTATGTATCTAAATGAAACAAAACATGGTACTTAAGATACAAAGATACTGAGCAATATTTTTTTTTTTTAAATTTTAAATCAAAAACCGATTGTTGTACCTTAGTTGCAAAATTGCTAACAATTGCATTTCTTCCTATTCTTTAGCAAAACAGGATGGAAAAGAATGGTTATTTTCGGTGGGCAATAATTCTCCATGTTACAGCTCCTATAATTTGTGAACATGTATGTAAGCAAGCAAGTTTGGTATTTAATAAGAGGTAAATATGTCATTGCTACTCTAGAACAGAAAATCTGTAATTCAATGGTAAACAGGTACCAAAAAAGCAGTATCTTGGTATCTTTTGAAATATGCAGCAAACTTGTCTGCATAAGATTATACACTGTAGTGCAGTGGATATATAGCTCCAATATGTTTGCATTCTATTTAGTGTTAGTGAAACAATTCAATGCAACGAAAAGAAAGGGCGTAAAAAAAATTGAGGATCTACGAGTAATAGTTTTGTAATTACAGATGAAAATGTCTTGATCTTTTGAAGTACATACTAAAAAAATAAAAGACAAACCAAGCCCACTTATACAATTATTAAAAGTATCATTTGTCTTATAACATTTAAACCACCTAGGAAGAATTTCTACAGGTAGGAGCATACAATAAAACAAAAAGAATCTTTCCCTTCAGATTTCATGCAAAAAGTGAATTTTGTAAATCTTTTGAGGTATGTATACCTGTAAGCAGGGTAAATTTTTTTAAATAATTATCACAACTTACTACTCAGTTATTTTTTGCTGCCAGATGAATCAGTAAAACAAGCAAAAGCACTCAAATTTCCATGCTCAGATGCTGAGATTTGGTATCAAAGATTAAGTCTAATCATTGTTTTTAGGATTTAGGTACAGTAGTCATAGCATTTTAAAAAACTTGGTTTGTAAGGATTCAACCTTAAATTCTCAACGGTTAAAGAAAATTGATTTGCTTAAGTTAATGACCAAAACACAAATTGGTTAAGTGATATTCTTTTACATAATTAAGCAACTCGAGTGGAAATCAGGAATAAACTCTGAATTGGAACGCTTGAAACATTAAACCCATTGTACCTTTAGTGGAAGCAATCATTATTTTGTCATAGGGTTTATCAAATGACCTGAACATTACGTCCCTTAGACTGGTACTAAAAACCAAAAATGGTGGTTTTGTTAGTAAATCATAGAGGAATCCATGTTCAAATCATATATTGGCATTGAGACCAGATTTTTTTAACTGAAGTTTTGTTTTTTTAAGCGCTTTTAAATACTGAATCAGATTCAGTATTTAAGAAGCAATTAAACATGTTAGACAAGATAGGCGAAGTATTTTCATTTGGTCATGACCCAATTTCTTGTCTTCAACCCTAACTACAACGTGGTTGACTGCATAAGTTCTAGGGAGATAAAATTCATTGCCAACAAACAAGTTTTGCTAATTACAATTCTGATCATATTTGGTTTAATCAGGGTTTATTTTCAATGAGTTTTTAGCGGATTCATGAAAATATTAAACAAAGATTAATAATAAAAAGCAAATCCAGTCTACTAGAAGGATTATCTGACAATTGAATTGAAATCCTGTGTCACAGCCACCAGAGAGCTTAAGTGATCTTCATGCTGAATCAGTGATGAAAACAAGGACATACAATAGCAAACCATGTAACAAAAGGAAAGAGACAAGGATATATAGAAGAGTGGATACTGACTGAATAAATGAGTATGAGTGATAAAAAGTACTAGCTTACGCATAAAGGACATTTAACAATGTGGGTCATCATATTGATTGTGACCTATTTATGTAGGTTTACAACATTTGCTTGCAGTTGTTACTCAAACAGATGGTCACAGCAGAGCTGCTAGTATACAAAAAGCATCAGGTCAGAGCACATTTCATTTACATCACAGCAGAGACCTTGATTTTCCTCAATAAAATCAGAAAACAAAACACCAATGATCAAAGAAGTATTGGTTTCTAGAATGATAGTCTTTGCTGATTTTGGCATTTTTCATCTTATTTCAATTGTCTCACATGAAAAAAAAATAGAGATGTTGCTTCCAATTTTAAGCAGGAAAAAAAAAAAAAAAAAGATTCTTTTCCACAATGTTGTTATCCAAAATAATGTACTGTTGGCTACGTTAAACAGTAAAGATACTGAAGAAAATAATCAAGTGAAACCAATTGAAACTGCATAAGTTATGTTTGGATAGATAAACTATTTTCAATATTTGAATAAATTAGAGAGACCTTATAGTTATGCATCAAATTATTAGAGTTTTTCTTTGCATTTCAGACCCCCAAAAAAATATAAACTTGAAAAAATTCAAAAGAAAAAGACACATCAGTAATTAGGTTTTGAAATTTATTTTTGACAAAAATCTGAGAGAAAAGAAGAGCCATAGAAAAGCCATATGGAAATAGACTACACCCTTTTGCATTATTAAGTTTTTTCATAAAAGCTAATAAATTCCCCACTCCTTTGAGGAAAGATTAGTACATAGAGATCTTAGTGGTAAAGGAATAGTGACACTTAGAATTCTATATCATTGATTTAGTAATGATACAAATTGCTTTAATTACGAAGAAATTATAAGCAATGTTATATATATATATATCAAATTATTTCAGTAACCTAACAGATTAAGTTATAAACATGGACATTAACAAGCAAGATTCTCAAGATGTGCACCAGAACATTCTAATAGGATATTTCAAGAGCAAATCAACTTTTACAAAACCTCATACTGAAAGAAGTTACACAAATACCAAGTTCTAGAAAGTGGATCTGAATTATTGAAAAAATCTTGTCTGCAAATCAAATGAGACAAACATAAGTTTAAATTTTTGTTTGTTTTTGACATTTCTGTACTGCAATATGTAGACAAAATCTCAAATTAGCAAAGTCAATACATTCTCTATAAATTAACTTCAATTAAAAACTAAATGACCAATATCTGATAAATTACCTGCTACATACAATTAACTAGCTCAAGTTTTAGTTAGTCTCCAGCCATGAAAATAGCAAGATTTTCTACCTTCATGTTTTCCCTTACAAAATGAAAACAAAAAGATGGATGACAATTGAATCAGAATCTCAGGACAGGTAGAGAAATCCTCCCCAATTACATACCAATGATAAGTATTAAGGAGAATATAGTATTAGAGTATTTCTATAATCAAGGTTGGTGATAATTTTTCAGTTTATCTACAAACACATGAATCTAATTTAGAAGAAAAAAATATTCAAAGGACAAATTTGTCTTCATTCTTATTAGTTTCATCTAAATGTCACTCAATAGAAATTAATTAAATCATCAATAAAAAGCTGCATATCTGTTTAACTGGCAGAAGAATTATATTAAGCATAATTATTTCAAGTAGCTTTCTGGATTTAATTATCTCTCGAATAAATACTTAGTTAAAAACCTTGTTTTCACTTGTATAGAATGTTTTTATGTTATATCTCATTGAATTCACAATATCTATGGGAAACAAAGTTCAACTGCATTGCAATTCAAAGTAGATTATTTTCCTTTAAAAATAAGTTTATTCACACAAAGTGCTATTCAAATCTTACACACTTCTCTCATGGTTGCCCATTCGTCACTTTAAAAACACAAATTGTTATATTTCTAAGTGTTCCTAAAGTAGGAAACTAATAGTAAAAAGATTAAATCTAGCTATGTAATAATTATCAATGACACTAGATATTTCTGTTGTATTAACATGTACCAATATTGCCAAAAAATTATACTGCCTATAATCAAGCTTGAAAATATATACCACTTATGCACAGACAATTAGATAGGTGTAGCCAAAGGTATTGAATTGAGGTAACTCTAAAAGAAATAGAAATTTTGTCAGAGAAGTTGAGACTTCTTGAGAATAAAACTATTCTCATGTCAACCTGATACTTCTAACTGAATAAGCTACCTTAACCAAAAGAAACTTACATTGAAAACAAGGCAAAAGGAGTCTTTCCTCATCTGGGTCAAAAGTTTCACCTAACAAGAATTCTGGTATATGTAGGAAGTTGGATCACTTTACAATTTATACCAAAAAGCAAATTAAATCATTAAGACTGCCACATGCAGAGTCTGGTAAAGCACAATCCCACCTCAAATTATTGAGGCCAAATACAGAGTGGAAGCTTAATTAGAAATTATAAGAAGAATTCAAAAAGAATAAGTTGCAGGCTGATAAAAAAAAAAATGAAAAGAATGTAACAAGGTAATAATCCAACTTGATTGCTATTCAAATGATAACCAAATATGTAACTACAAATCACAACGATGATTGCTACGAACCAATTTCTAAGTATTTTACATATTACGGTTATATTGTACGAACATATTTTCCTACATTACAAGCTGAGCCTCACTGAATATATTAACACTTGAACAACTATGTACTTCAATAACATTAGTTCTTCATAAATTATCCCAGAGTGATTACATGTTACTAAAATACAAGAATAAACACTCCGAATGCTAATGTCACAAAGAGTAAAGAGAACATCTTTGATAAGGAGGAGATCTAAATTCATTCGTTAACAGTTGTGAAAGTCATTGAGGACTACCACTGAACAGAAATAGGTTACTAGAATCATGAAATTTACACAGGTATCATTTTCTACAAGTCAGTTGGCCATCTATTGTTTTTTTTTTATACATCAGATACCCTAAATAGTTTGACCAAGATCAGGTTTGGTTTCGTGAAAAAAAAAAAAATAAATAAAAAATAAATAAATAAATAAAATAAAACTTTCTCTGTTAATTTTATGTGCTCACAATCAATGAGACCTTTCAAGGTCTTTTCATTCAACTATTTTCTGCAATCTTTCAGATAACTTCATAATTACATCCTCCAAAAACTTCATCTTTGTCAGTATATAACTGACTTAAGTGCTTTTTAGCAATTTTTTAAGGAAAGGAAAAAAAAAAATACACAATGATTAAACGGCAATCTTAAGGTGTAATATCTGGTGAATACGAAGGAGTGAAAACATCCTAGCCTTTACTGATGAAGAATTGACCTTTTTCTCTCTCAATTCTGCATGCTTTTTGTCAATTGCTGTTTTTAATAGGTCCAATAGGGAGCACTTCTTGTTTAAATAAAATCATCTGCTTCTCCAGAAGGAGCACATAGGAATTAAAGGACTACCTTTTAATTCCACAATGTAATCAAGTAGGTTGTTTTTACTCAACATAGAAAACACACAAGGTGACCAACATAACTATGCTGATGCAAATGATTTTTAACATTGATTTGAATATTTTCAGCTTGTTGGCTTGAATAGAAAAAAGGAAAAAAAAAGGAAAAAAAAAGAAAAAGTGAAGCATAATAAGCTGAAAATGCTGATTGTTTTCTTCCATTTTAAATACTAGAATCCACAAACAAAAAGTATTTTTTTGATCCACGAACTCAGCCATTAACTGAAGAAGCACAGTAGATATTTATGATAAATAAGGAAACAAGCCTGATTGTAGCGGAGTCAAACCCCACTCTTACATTTATTCTGACTAGAGATGAATAGCAACTTTTGCATGGTATGTACAATGAATTTGTAGGTATAAAAGACTTGTCAGTTTAGCTCAGTTGGTAGAAGAACTGCCCACCAATCATTCGAGACTGATTTCAAGTAATGGTGGGGAAATCCAAAACATAGATAATCTTTGAGATCTTTTTCCTAAAGTTCTTGTTCATATTCGATAAATCTGAAAAACTTGAAATTGATCCATGCATTATACTAACCTTAAGAGGTTCAAATAAAAATTAGACAGAACTAATGTCACCATTTGTGACTCAAGATACCCAAGGAAGATGCTCAGGGATAAAGTCAAGTAGCTAAGATGCGGTGCAGGGAACAAAAAAAAAAAAAACAACAAAAAAAAAAAAAAAAAAAACTGCTTCCTACAGTTCTGTTTCTTCCTCACTTTCTAAACATAGAAAAGATGATGAAGACGCCATCTCTGCGGAAGGCTACAAATCAAGGAGTCCAAACTGCCACTGATATTATCTCAAAGATAGAAGATACCTGGAGTCACCATCAAACACAGCTCAGATTACAAGATCCAGAGCCGTAGCGAAGGACCCAGAAACAGAAGGTGCAATCCAAAATGTGACCAGAGATTTAGCAGATAGATGTACAACCCCTAGAACCTTTAGTCAATGATGAATGCTCAATCCCAGTCAAAGGTAGACAGCCCTCAACTGAAGTACAGGACAGGTCGCAACATAAGAAAAAAAAAAAAAAAAAAAAAAAAAAAGGTTTATTGCTCTCAACAGCAAACATTGGAGGTTGTAATTTCTTGGAGAAGCACCTTGGCGTCTCTTACAAAACTGGCCTGCTCCTTTCAGTAGAAAAGGGGTAGGCATACAAAAGATTTTTTTTGATTATTCGCAGGGAAGGCAAAAATGGTCCTCGAGAGAAACCTTTTCACCTATCCCACCTCAAAACATCTTTGAAGGCTCAACAAATTCAAGACCACCCACAATATGGACATCATCCACCCAAAGAATTATGGATGTTAGCTCAGCAAGAACAACATGCTAACTAGGACATGGTAGCCTAACCCCAGAATACTTTTAATCTCTCTGTGTCACCAACTGTTAGAAATTAGGCTTAATCAGGTTAGCATGAATTAGAAGGGCTTGAGGGACTGGGGTAAAATGGCCTGCCTTCTCCAGAGACACTCATGGAGCGTTGAGAGTTGACTGTCATTTACTCATTATGCAGTGACAAACCAACCAGAGAAGTTCCCTTACCCAGGAGGATCATTGGTAATGTTGCCATAAAAAGCAGGGGTGTTCTGGCTTGTTGCAATTTATGCCCCAAACATCATCGCAGAATGTTGATTTTTTTTTTGTGAGAGCCTTTCCTGACAGCTCCCAAGCAACTAGTACTGATGGGTGATTCAAATATCATCCTTGATCCCAAGTTGGGTGAGGGATATAGAGTGCAATAGCAAAGACTGGTTGACCTGATCAATTATTTTTTGCACATTGATAGATACTGAGAAAATCATTCTAAGAGATGTGGTCATGGGTGAATAATCAGCCTTCTACCAAAGGTGTCTATCAGCTTTCTGGATAGATCATTAGTTACAGATTTCGGAATGCCAAATAGTTGAGCTATTCGGTCCATGAAAATGGTGC
This sequence comes from Thysanoteuthis rhombus, assembly GCA_963457665.1. Classification (NCBI taxonomy): domain Eukaryota; kingdom Metazoa; phylum Mollusca; class Cephalopoda; order Oegopsida; family Thysanoteuthidae; genus Thysanoteuthis; species Thysanoteuthis major. The sequence continues at coordinate 44,141,535 of OY735211.1, forward strand.
TGGTAAATGTGACAAGAAAGGGTTAGAATGGCTGGTTAGTTGAACACATCCTCGCTGAACAAGAACTATTTCAAGGAACTGCTGATTAATCACATTCAGAAAGCACTAGTAGTAGCAGTTATGGAAAATAATACACATAATACAATGTTGTTTCCTCTAAAATGAGCCAAGCAACTGGCTTTAGATAGTTTGCTTTGTAAACACATATCTTCATGAAATGCTGTTCTGAAATTAAAGAGGTACAGAAGACTTAAATGTTACAAGGTGATTGAGGCCAAGATTAACTGCCTAATTCCTGGACCTGAATGTCATGGACATGTTTGTTTCCCCTCATGGACTGGGCTCTGGAAGGGGGTCGAAGCAAATGGTGTTTCTAGATGTCGCTTGAATGGTAGTATAAAACAGGTTTGAAGGGAATTTACAAGAAACCTTTCTCTTATGATCTAATTTCTCACTTTTGACATCAGCTTAAAATGAAAATTACATGTGATAGAAAGAGATTAAATTCCATAGATTTTAGCAAACGAGGGATAAGAGCAACAGGCTTGGTTTATGTGAAAAGCCCCAGATTAGAGTTCTTATTCCAAGAGTTACGGAATGCTGGATGGTGGAATTACCTAAAGGGCTCTTAGTAGAACTAGCCTAGCACCCAGTTCTAGTTTTGTGGTATTAGATGGATTTAAATACCAATATATCACTTAGTCCATACATAAGATGTGTTTTCTGATCCCTGGAGTGTACATACTTTAATTTTCATTCTTTTTGGGGTACAGAGATTCCCTCTTCCTGTCATCATTCATCAGTATAATTTTGTCAGAAGGTGATATTTTTGGTATAATAGTGATTGAGGAAGACTGCAAGTGATGTACAAATTATTTTGGTGCTAGAAATAATGCAGTATGTCTGGTCCACAAAATTATCTAGCTAAGGAATAAAGCGGCAACAGAAACCAAACTTCTTCCCCGATCCACATCAACAGCCCCTGAGCCACCTGTTGGTGGAATTACAGAATATCTATACCTTTTTCTGGTTTGTATTACTGAGAAAAAGACATGTGCACTCTTTTCACATGAATTATACAATTGAAGAAGGATGTAGAATGAATTTGGCAAAAGATCAAGGTTACAAGAGCAACAAAAAGAGAGTTCAATAGTCCAAAACTATCTTGGAATGAAAGCCACAGAACTTTACACTTAGCCATACTTTTACCATTGTTTCTTGAATACTATATTACCACAGACAGTTTATCTAGTTGAGTAATATTATTTAAATTGTTCCTTTTTCTGGCTTTATAGAATCTATAATCACATAAAAGGAAAATTTCCAATCAATAGCCAAGCTTAAAGAGTTTATTGGTATTTGAAAATGGACAATGACTGAAATTAGTGAGTTTTATCTAAATTAAGCTAGCTCAAACATGAGCAATGTTGAAAATAGCTTTTGTGTCTGATATCACAATTTTGTTGAAGTATTTCTTGATTATGTTAAAACATTAGAAATCTTTTTTTTTTTTTACAAAGATTGAAAGCTGCTAATATCACTGCATATTCTATTTTAAAATTCAGTTTTCAAAATTAAAATGGACCATTTTTGTGAATAAATCGTATTTACAACCAAAAAAATACAACATACTTTAGAGAGTATGTTTTTTACTGTTCCCCATACTTACAATCTAAAATTTATTATTATCATGATACAATACAGAACAACAGCATTAAATCTTAACACCATCTTTAGGCAAGAAAAATACCAGGATCAGAACATTAACTTAGAAGTTTAAACAAGCCAATGTTGGTGGAATATACAACTAACAGCCAAAAATACAGTTCCATTTTTTTTTTTTTTTTTTTATATCGCTGAAATCAATAAGAGACCTAAATGCAATGAGCAAGCTCCTGGTTAAATGCCAAACTGATACCTTGTGAGGGTTGCCAGATATAATAAACACTAACATCAATTTGTAGCCAAGGTTTAGAAGAATAAAGATAAATAGTAGAATTTCAGGAAAAAAAAAAAGAAAAAAATTTAAATATAGAGACTATTCAATATCTAAAAAAGGATTTAGAATTAAAATCATTCCCTAGCAGAAAATTTGTTCTCATTGAATTGTTTACAATATTATAGGATTCTTTAACAGTTACAAGCCCACAAATGCCATAATCATATTCATCAAGTTTTATTTCAAAATTTTTTGTAAAAAAAAAAAAAATATGTGTATATGGGAAAATAATCCAGATGATTACAAAGATTCATTCACCCATTCAATTCAAGAGTATTTTAATACCTAAGAATTTGTCTAAGAGAAAAATCAATCTATCTTGAAACTTATTCCAAGAAGCTTACAGAAACTCTAGAGCAATCCATACTAATGACCAGGTTACTAAAAGTTATTGTTAAACAAGCAGCTGACAATAATCCCTCACACCTATTTTCAAATCAAAGAAGAGTAACTGTTATAATTTTGCATTATCACGAACCTGGGTAGTGGTGAGACTGAAAAATCTAGTTAAAATATAAATGCTATACATAGAACATGTTATATTGTACCAAGAACACAAGACCAAAACTTGTTTGATGACAACAGAAATAATATTAAGAATCAAATCCAAATATTAAGAGCATAGAAAATTCATAAAAATTTAAGTATTGTTTCAAATGTCGTAACGAAGTCCTACAATACAATTTTAAAGATTTTGAATACACATCAAAAGTGAATTTCTTTGAATCCTTGCTTTCATTCTCCAAGAAAATTCAATTTCATACCCAGTGGCTTTGGGGATGGATACATTCATATAGGTAGCAAAACTGCATGTTCCCCCCATGAATCATTTTCAATTGTTCATACTATAAAAGCCTCAAAATGAGATCCTTGAAAGAGGAACCATGAGATTTTTTGCATTCAAAGTTTCTGACCTATACTAACACAGTTACAAAACCCTTCAACAAGTTATTTTTCAGTAGTTAATACCAGCAACAATCATTTATATATTCACTTGAATACTATAATTTATTGATGTCAATACCAAGAAATTCAAGAAAAGGAGAGGTCACACATTGGTGTTCTCAAACTTCTTACTGATGATAGGTGATGACAGCTGAAGTTATTTTTTCTCCATTCTATAGTATAGCTATCTAAACAGACATAAAATGACAATATCTGTCAACAGATAATTATCCAGCTTTACTTTGAACCAGTCAAGAGATGTCATATCAGTCATACTGACAAGCTGCAAGTACCCAGAGAGAAATTATCTGTTACTGCATAATGGGACCTCCATACATGCTGAACTCATACCTTCTCAAAAAAAAAAAGAAAAAAAAAAATTTGATGTTTAAATAACATGTGATAATGATTTTTGCCAAATTGCTTGTTTCATGATTATTAAACACCATTATTCAACATTTTAAGCACAGTCAAGCATAGAAAAGAGTAAAGATATCCAGCAACCCAAGTTTCTAAGATTTTTACTAGTAGTTAAACAAATAAAACTAGAAAGTTAAAAGCAATATTTTACTTTATTTTGTAGTTATCTGTTTTCTGATTAAGGGCTGAATTCGGATAATGGGTTCCAATTTTTTAAGGGAAAAACCAATTTCAAATTTTCAGGTAATATCTTTCAAAAGGTGTAAAACTTTTACTATCAAGTGGTATTTCATATTTTCATAAGGCAAGGGTAATATTTACGCTTCTTTTTCTTTATTAGACGAAAGACAAAGACACATATATGTGCGTGTGTGTGTGTGTGAGACCAGTCAAAAAAAAAAAAAGAAAAAAAAAAGAAAAAAAGAAGAAGAGAAAAGAATGTGATAGATAAGTTTAATTGAAGTAATTTCTAAGTGACTGAATATAAAAGAATGCAAAATGTTTGGAAAAAAAACCCCCAAAAGTCTCCAGGGGAAAGGTCATGAGAATGAGGCAAAACTTCGATTCTCCAATGGTTCAATTTCATAAGTGCCACTCTTAACAATGAGTTGAACAGATCTTGTAATGCTGTCAATTCATGTGGAACCCATCTATCCAACTCTCTCTACATTGTACCTGAATGGGTAGAAACGCTTCATTTGATCGTTCCCCCTATTCCTCCAAACTTACAGAGTGATGATCTTGAATCTACTTCTACTGCTTCTGCATGTGTATCATCAAAGAATTGCTTCCTTCCTGGACATCTCTAATCAGGAAAACTCATCTCTTCGCTGAAACTTCTGAAACTAGTACTGTACTGTGTGAGTAGGTACCAATCCTTGGTTGATGCCTCCCACAGTTTTAGACGCTTTCTTCCCAAGTCCATATTCATAAAGGAAAAAAAAAAATTCATACCAACGTCCTTTTTGTCCACGGTGTTATTAGGGGATATGGAGAGGGATGGTAATAAAATTTCAAAAATTGTAAATAAATATCAGCTTTATGCAAAATGACATGTTATACTATTTTCATCAGACAAATTACCTTGTTTGTTGCTGGGTGTTAATGTAGGAAAAAAAAAAAAAAAAAAGAAAACACTGAACGCCATTACTTTCTGTAATAATATATGCTGCATATTTTAGCTGATAAGGCAGCCTTCAGATGAGACAAGACATCAATTTCAGTCTGAATTTTGTGGCTTTAGCTCACTTTTTAGTCACCATTTTCAGATACATCAAGTTTTATCTTATCCACTAAGATATACAGTGTACGTGAGATCATATATATATATATATATATATATATATATATATATATATAGATATATATCTGCTAGTTCAGAATTACCTTTCTGGACTGGCAATAGCTTGACATCAACAGGAAGATATTAACCAGGAGGAGCATTGTGCATGATTATTATCAAATCATTAATAGGCTAGAAAATAGACTGTTTCTTTTGATATAAAATATCCTATTCCATTTATAGAGTTTATAAATAAGTATCACTATATACAAAAAGATATTGCACACACTGACTTTATCAATTTTCATCTGACCAGAGAGAATGATACTCATTTCCAGATTTTTAATGTTGAAACAACAAAAAAAGAAATCACCTCTATAACAGCAACAATATGTTCTGATTTGAGAAAAAAAAAATTAAATGAATATAGTCAGCAATAAGTTTTCATCAAAATAGAATATTTAGATTATGAGCAATTAACTTATTTGTATCAAATTCCATAAACGCAAACACGAATTAAGATTCAGAGTAAGGGGGAAAAAGTATATCTATCTTTCGTTTCATCATTTACGATCAGAGTCTAACAAGGAAGAATAGTTAGTTTAGAAAAAAACTGGAGAATAACAATGCTATAAGGAGAGCAAAACTTTATTTACTGAACTTTCGTTCATTTAACATAGTATTTAAGGAATGTCACTCAAAGAACAAAATTATCTCTTCCAGTAAAGATTTTACAGAGTTATATCACTGAATATGTAATATCAGAATATTAGAGTATGACCACAATCACATCTTAATTAAACAGTAATAGTAAGTAACTACATATTTTATTAAATGATATAGAATGAGAGCATTTGTGGGTTGCAAGTAGCCCACATGCAGATTTGACCAATGTTTTGAAATGAGAATTCATTTTTGGTGAAGAGTAGTTTGAATATATTGCTATCATTTACTGAAAGAATTTTAAAATAAAGTGAAAACAACTGAAATTTAAGCAAAATATTTTTTAAGCATTAATGTGAATTTCTTAATTTTGAAAAATATTGCAGGGAATTTACTTACCAGAAGCAGCAAAGCAAAAAAAGCTGGTTGAACTAATTCATATCCTTTGGAACAAAGACATTATGCTCAAACCAGTACAGTTTATTAAGACTATGCTAGTTCAAGACCAATTGATCTACTTGTAGATAACTGACATTTGGGGACAGTCTGAACACTTATATAATGAAGAAAAATTCCAGCAGTGTAGAGCATATATTTTATGGTAAACATTCAACCAGGTAAAATGTTTATGATGATTTTAAGGTGTTTAAATTATCATAAGCTTGCATACATTTTCTGCTCCATTTGATAAACATTCATCTTGTTATGAAAATCAAGTTAAATATAAGGTTACTTCCTTTACAAGTGGAAAACTGGTACAAAAAGGGACAAATCTATGGGACATCCTGTATGCACAATGAAGCAATTATTATACAGTTCCCAAAATGATGCTTTTGATTCTAAAATTACATTCATGAAACATAATAGAAATTCTACGAGAAGACTCGAGCTTGATATGCGTACTAAAAGGTTTTTTTTTAAGAGGATACCTATGAACAGCTGTTTCTTTAATAGAGATTTAGAAGCTTTTAGTAGAGCAGATGATTTAAAATGTTATTATCTACAGTTAGTTATTTTTTCTCTTGCTGCTTTCATCAATTCATCACACACCAAGTATGACACTTCCCTTCATGAACTTGCACTTCTGTCGAAGATTCTCAAAGGTTTTCTAATCAAAATATTTGACCAAATGCAACACTATTAGCAGCTGACATCAGATAAATCCAAAGGAAAACAGTATAAAGTGCAATACACAATAGGTTATAACTTGAAATACATGGTGCAAAAATAATGCAGAGGAAATGAATTTAAAAAATTTCTGTGCAAGTCTGGCAAGAGGGGAAGTCTATTTTAACTCAAATTTATGAACCGCTCCTAACCACAGTAGAAGTCTTCAATCAAAAAAAGTTTATTGGGAAGGGGGGGGGCTCAGGGGGAATTGAATAAAAAAAAAATTAAAACATTTATCTAAAAGTGCAAGGGATGTGACTTCAATTTTTTTCAATATGAACTTGTCACTTGAAAGTTACCATATAAGGCTTTTTTTTTACAAGCAAGAATAATTCTCGAACAGGAGATTGAGGATATTGTACTGCTTGCGAAGTTTACTATGGGAGTGAATAATGGGGAAGAAAAAAAAAAAAAAAAAAAAAAAAAAAATGGTGTAAGAAGAACCAAAACACTTAAAACAGTATGGAGAGGTTTGCACCACATTTGAAAATTTCTTTCAAAAAGTACATGAATCAACAGGTCAATTACAATTGACTGGACAACTGAGGAAATCATTATTCTATGCTAATAGATAGCTATCTTCATATTTATGCATAGCAATTTCATCTACATGGAAGCTTGAGAAGGAATCCAAGAAAAAATTAATTTCAATACTTTAAGCATAATAGATCTGCAAAAGAATAGAGGTCTGGTCGCAACATACACACTTTTTCTAGAGCAACAATTCTTTGCATAAGAAACTTTTTAATGCAATAATTAGAAGAGTCAGTTATAGAGCAGCCAAATTATCAATGTCGCACCCTTTCACAATATGCCATTTGTCCATCACAGACTATAAACTGTCTATACCATTGAAGGTGCAATAAGTTTGCAAGTCTTAAGATAAGATTCATAAAACGGATGTCAAAATTGAATAAGTGTATCAGGAAGTACTGGTAGCTAGTTAACCAAGAGGTTATGCATAGAAGAAAGAAAAATTATCCAATATTTTTCAGTCTGAATTTTAGCAAAAATATCAAACAGGTCTGGTTAGTCACTCAATAGAAACCATCACATGACCAACATCTTTTGGTGATCAATTAAAAGATTTAAGAGGTGATCAATGATCAAGTTATCTCTACTTTTTGTTGGACAGTGATCTCTAAATATGTCTGAATTTTAAAGAAAAGAAAAAAAATGCAAACTAGATCAATCTAGCATAAATTTACATTGCTAATAGAACACCTCACTAAAAACTAATTGGGAAAGGAATTTAAAAAGGGGGTTTTCAAGACATAAGGAATGAATGCTGAAATTTTCAGCCCTCTAGCTCGATTAGAGCAGCCTATATATGTCATGCATACATAGTCAGAAAAACTTGAAAAACCAAAGGAACGCAACAGATCAACAGTTCTTAATATCAACTTCAACCTTAAGAGGAACCATTCATGATGCTATTAAAAAGCACTATTGTTTTTTATAAGACATTCAAACATTAATCTCCAATAAACTCTACTGTATGCTGTGGTTAAATGCATCAAGATGGGTAATCAATGCCAGTAATACAGCTTTATTTTATGTTTTCACATTTTGCCTGTTTATCAAGTCATTTTCTCAACTGCCTGCTCTCAATAACTGGAGAAAATTTCTGCAATCACAAACTGTTCCTGGTCTTCATCAACTGATCCAAGGCATCAGGGTCATAAATCATACTCATCAGGCAAGAGTTTCCAGGTCTTTTCATCTCACTCACTGCTTTGACTGGCAACTCTTTTCTCCCTTTCCAATGACTTTTCATTTTCAGACCTTAGGTTAAAAGATGAAACTTCAGGGCAATTTATTACAAATATTTTATGAGACACCTATTTGGAGAAAACAGTAGAAAAAAAACAAAAACATTAAATTCAAACAAAAGATTTGGAATACAGCCCAAATAACTCTTTATGAAATTTTGTCAATAACCTTGAACCAAGTAAAATAAACTAATGATTATCTTGATAAGTGACTTCGAATATAAACGAGATTCCTTATGTATCTGATAACAGCAAATCAAAGACTTGAAAATTTAAAATTTGCCCAATCAACCTTTGAATACTTAGAAAAAGCAAGCAACTTCTATATTGAGATATACAAGCACGTTTCTCAGAGTGACAATCGTGCCCTTTGGGAATTTTGTTTTTACATTAATTCATGTGAAGCTTGAAATTGTAAATGAAGGGGAAACATTTACATTACAGACAGAAAAGAAATGATTGTGAGTTGTCCTGAATTGCTTGTGACGCAAAGGAATATATAATGGATAAAGCGACCTTCAGATGAAACGAGACCCCAATTTTCGTTTTAGCTCGCTGTTTTTGTATCTGGTCTACAAGGACAACTCAATTTCTGAAGATTTTTTCTAGATGCTTCAAGCGTCATCATATTTGCTGAAATATACCTTATATAACACATCAAACACGTCTACATTTTCGTCTGTAACATTTGTCAAGGGAGATTACTCAATAATTAGCATTTAATGGTTGTCTCCCTTATTTTTTATCCAGGTTCATTGTGGATTGAACACTTAAGAAAATTCAGGGCAACACAATATATATCTTTTTTTATATATCTTTTACTTTTTAAGCACAATTGCAAAATTATCGAGATACCAACCATCATGGATAAATGCGCGCGTGTGTGTGTGTATGTAAAGTTAAAAACCATACTAGAGACTGTCAACCAAAACTGTCAACATAGGTTTCTCAAGTTTAATTGTTGGGGTGGCTATTAATGCATGTACGTAATACGGTAACAGGCTACATCAATGGTGTTAGGGTGTAGAAAATACAAACATTTGCTCATTATCAATGACTACAGAATACGTTTTTTGAAAATCCCCCCAATGGATTTTAGTGTGTGGCGGATTCAATTCACAATGAAAGCTTATGCTAAATTGACCACAAAGGCGAGAGAAGTAAAATATTCATTGATCACCCCTTTTTCAATTCATCACGCCCAACACGGCATGCTGCTAAAATGTTGGTCACGTGACCGTGTCTATTGAGTGACTAACCAGACCAGTTTCAAATAGATGTACTTTGACACCAAGAATATCGCGATTGTCAGCTAATTAATTCGTCCTACAGAGAAATTCGCTTGTGCAGTATAGAAAGTACGATCCTCACCGAGTGCCCCACAAACGAAATCTTTTATGTCAAATTGAGTTAGGCTTCTTAACTCGAACTGTATTCAGATTCAATTGATTTACACGCAGACGGACATTTTTAAGCTTCTGGCAGTTTAAAAAGCTCAAACAATAAAGAGCTCGAGGAGTTACCTTAAAAATATCTGCCAAGAATTCCGTTAATCAAAGTAAAAATTAAAAGGTAGGACAACAAGATTCTGCGACTTGTAGAGCGCGATGTAATGCGTTACGAGTTCTTCAAGTTGTAAATTAACGATTCATTTTTGTAGATGGGAGACGGTTCACTTTGACAGTAGATATAGAGAAAAAAAGATGAACAATTTTGCTATGTTGAAACAAAAACCTAGGATACTACACTAAAAAATATGTTAGTCTCTTCCTTTTTAAGCTACATACAACACCAGTGGCATAATTTAAGGTGCGGAGGCTTAATCATTCAATTCATAATCCAGGCTATTGTTTTGGGGGGAGGCTTTTTTGTTATTTTTCAGTTTAAAAAGAAAAAAAAAATGGCTATTCAGATTCTCGTAAAATAAGTCGAACTGACAAAATGGCTGTTACCCCCAAAATATTCTTCATCTCCAGGTACTAGAGGTATGATGAATAGTTTCAGTACAATTAATGGAAAGAAAATCTATTTCTAATTTCATCGATGTTATTGTTCTCTGTTTCAGTTACGAATTAATTAGGATTCAGCAGATCCATTTCTTTACTTCACTCAGACTTTAAAAAAAAGAAAAATACATTAAAAAAAACAAGATTCTTTTCATTCAATCACGGGGGGAAGAAAAAAAATAAAAAAAGCGATACGCGGAAATTATGTGTGGGGGGAGAGAGAAAGCGAAATATTCATTCAAGATTAAAGAATGATGTTCGCTAGGTAAAATTAAGCTGATTATTCATTAAACTTTCATACTATTCCTCCTTGCTCGACAACAAAGTGGCGTCATCATTAGATAAGCAGCAAAGCGCGAGCCTGATGAAGAGGAAGGAAGAGGCAGCAGCGAGTAAAATTAGGATTTCAGTTTTTCTAGAGAGAAAGACAGCCAACAACAACAACAACACTGGCCATTGAGAGGTTTACACAAGAAGAGCAAAGAGAAATGATAAGAGCTCACAACCAGTAGCAAACAGAGAGGGGGGTCGGAGAAAGAAAGATAGTGAAAACCTCTTTGCTTCAATCAGACGAGGAGAAACTAACAAGATCATCATTACTAATAGAGAGAGAGAGAGAGAGAAAAAAATGTAATAAATGTTTAATCTGCCAATTTTGTGGCTAAATCATTTTTTTTTTTAAATGATTCACCACGAGAATTGCATTCCAAAATTAATAGGAAATTCAAAATAATGAATTGAAAAACGATAATTAGAGCAAATTGAGGGATTGGTTTTCTTTTTTATGCTTTCTAGGCTTGCAGACGAAATAATCTAAGATTCTCGACTAAAATGAGACAACATCAGTTCAAACTAATTTTAAGAGAGATTTTGGTGTCGTAATTTTTTTTCAAGTTACAATTACTGTGTATAAGTAAGAGTAGTAGTTGTGGAAGCTTTCGTTATCATCAAATAGAAAATGGTGATGATTCATACATGACTTTCCGTTAGCGACTCGTTCAGTGCCTTTATTAAAGAATTTGGCAGGTTAATTTCACATCCTCTGGGATACAGTTCTAACGGTCTCAGTGCTTCCATACAAATTGAAAAGGCAATTAAATTATCATTAGTGGACATGAAAGATGAAGTAATTTTCATTTTCCAAGAAAAATGATAAAGAAAGAGTTGATCTTAGTTCAGTATGTCAAAAATCTATACAGAAGAGGAATCCAAGAAGTAACAGGCGATTAAGCAGTAAGTTTCTCTAGAAGAACTGAATTTAATAAGCTAAGCAAAAGCGAAATTAAGTGAGTATATAGATTCGATCCTTCAGTTCAGAGTAGTATTTTTTTCTTCATCCTAGGAGGAGGAAGATAGCACGTCGCCGGTAACAAGAGGAGAGACCCATCCCTACAGTTTCACTTTGGAACTTGGGATTTTTTTGAATAATTGAGATTTTAATTTTACGAAATAAAATGAGATCTGAAATGGATATGACACCTGTATGCAGGCAGGTGACAATTTAGCATTTCTCAATGAGAATACAAGGTAAAAGAAAAGAGAGATGTAACGTTATCACACAAAAATGAATTAGTAGTTCAGTCCTCACTATTGCATTTGAAACACACACGCACACAAAAAAAAAAACTAATTAGAGAAAATTAGAAATGATGGCTCGTTCACTAGTATTTTTAAGGGCAGGGCGACTGAACCTAAAGAAAATTGATATTGTATATCAGCACCTGATAGGTGGGTTTTTACAAAAGAAAAAAAAATATACTATGACTCATGATCTAATCAAATATGATTAGTACACACACACCAATCTTGAATTCTCCATCTATACTGGATTCATTCCACTTCTTATTCTCGTTACTTATATCCTGAATGAAAAGGTGTTCTATCGTCATTTAAAGAATGCATATATAGTATATATACACACTTCAAAGAAGAAATGTTAATCAGCCTTATGGCACCTGATAGCCAATATGTTCAACAGGAAAGAAGTGCTGGAATTATAAAATTCCCAATGCAAATTGTTTCTACTCAAAATCATCTTTCCGGTTCTCATTGAGGTCTCCTTTCTCTTCAGACACAGTAGTAAGAGCTAACTACTGAGTTCAGTTTACACGCGAGGATTCGATTTAAACCTTACACATAAACATTTATACTTGAAGAAAAGACAAAATAGTCCAGGAAAAGATCTAGGAATGAAAAAAAATGAATAAATATTTTAGCAGTTCTTATTTTTTTTCTTTCTTCGCGGAAAATTTGTGGAAATGGAAACCAACAGAGGGATGATGAACATGAAAATGAATGTAGCGACCAAAGATTGCGTAAATAAAATAAAATAAAAATAATGAACAAATTCAGAATTTACTTTCGAGTCAAGTTCTAAAATAAATGAGAAGCTGTAATATAGAAATAATAAGCAACTGAATAATTTTAAAAATTAATCATTATTGAAGAAATTCCTTCTTCAAGTCATCATAGAATTGAACTTGTACTACTACGGAATAAGGAGGAGGGGAAAAAAAGACACAATTCGGGTTCTTTCATTCTGAAGAGCGTATTATTTTAATCATGGGAATTTTAAATGGTTACGATTATGATTATTCAAGAATATTTTAAATGATTATTTAAGAAACAAAATCTGAATTAAGATAAACGTAGAATTTCATTTCAAATTAACTTTTTTTTGGGTGGGAGTCCCGTGTTCAGAAATGCGGTGATTTGATTCCTCCATGACTTAATCTCGCACACAAACCCGAGAGAGGAGAACATCTTTTCTTTCGTCCGCATCAAAACATTTTAATATTAGGGTCCGTTTTACAGATGCTATCATTATTATTATAGACACAAACAAAAGTGATACTTATTGTTTATGGGCACCCTGGTAATCATTTTGGCTTTTTCTTCAACAAAAGAAAGAAATAAAAAGGAAAAGAAACTGGAGGCCAATAAAACACTAAAAGGATTTTTCTTGCGCTAATTTTTTTTTTCACAGATTTAGCGGATTTTTTTGCCGGCATTTTCCCAAATGACATCCAAATTTATCATCAAAATTTTTAAAAATTCTAAGACGATAAACAACATTAAATAATACAAAAGGAAGAAGAAAAAGTCAGATGTGTATTATTTTTTTCTTCCTAACGAATTCGCCGTCCTCCTCTCTCTCGCTCTCGTTGCATTTACTTACCTTTCTAAGAATATCCGAAATACCGACAGAAAGACAGCTATAGGTAAAACTAGATACAAATCGTTCAACTGTGGGTGATAAATCCCATCGTCTTTGTTTTCTAGTGATTCCCATGTTAGATTTTTTGGAAACCAGAACTTTTCGCTCCAAAACGTCGCTTTGATGTCCTTCCAGAGAGTTAGAGCGTCCATATCCATTGAAGCTCGCAGCGTGTTTGTTGGGTTGAGGTGCGAGTAAAATATGAACTCAAGGAAACGAAACAGCAGCAGCAGGCGCGCACACACTCACACTGACGCACGCACGCACCTAGGACCGTGCACACATGCACACACACACACTCAGTTAATGTAGTATTTTTGAAAAGGGAAAAAGAAAAGGAAAGACCATATGTGTACGTCCACCCCCTCCTGTTTTCAACTAAATTAATCTATCTGTATTTCTGCCGCCTTCTATGTTTTGTATTATTGTGTGGAGACTTTTTACTTATGGATATTGGATATGAATATGTCTCTTCGTAGGCCAATAAATAATCTCTACCCACCCCTCTCCTTCTCTTTTTACTTTAACAAATCCATATGACTTTCAGCCCGCATACACTGAGTTATCAGTGTATTTTACTCTTGAGATAGAGAGAAAGACAGATAGATAAAGAAAAACGAATAGAATATATATATATATCTATATCTATCTATCTATCTATCTATCTATATATATATATATATATATATATATATATATATGTATATATATATGTGTGTGTGTGTACTTGCAAATATTTGATGACCGACCTTTTACTCCTCTATATCTCAATTATCTATTTTTTTAAACATTCACAGATAGAGACAGTAGGGAAAGGAAAAAAATATTTCCGTTATTAATTGATTTCTTCTTTTTTCTTTCTTTCTACCCCCCCCCCTCTCTCTCACACACACACACTCACACAGACTCTCTCTCTCATACACACACACACACTCACACAGACTCTCTCTCTCTCATACTCACACACACACGCACACAACCTCTCTCTTTCTCTCTCTCTCTATCTCTCTACCATTATAGAGATGTCGTCGCCACAAGTTAACCAATCCTAGGCACTTGTAGATGTATCACAACGGCTCAAGTAAAGGATTATACTTATAAGAATTGGTGGTTCCATTCCAAGCTTTGAAGGCTTGTCAATTTACTTTTAACAAGGGAGGATAAAACCTCAGGTCTTGAAGCAGAACATTGAGTGCTACTCTTACAGTCTTGTAAAAATCGATGATATTTATAGAGTAAAAATCTGTATGAAGCCATTATGAAAGTCAGTCGAGGGTTAATTTGTTGTTGGTAGAGAGAGGAATAGACCAATAATTTATTTTTTTTTTGCAATTACATAATCTGATTAGTTTCAAATATCATTTTTCTTCTACAAATATCAGAAATTACCGTGTCACCTTTTGAACAGAATCATTCAATCTATCTTCAGCAATTTCCTTGCAAACCCTGATTTATAGTTACAATTACTCAAAAGTGGCAATTTCACCCTGCAGAGAAAGAGTTAGCTGGATTCAGGAATTTAAAACCAACACAGTACTCGAATCAACAAAGCAGGAAATAAATGCTGAAGGTAAAGATTAGTGAATATTATAATAGCTGACAAAAAAACTGATAACAGTCAGATTCTGCTAGAAAGATGATTATCCTGGAGTATAAATTACCTCTTTATTCAGTTTTGAATTTGTGATATACATTGAACCTTTGGACACTGACCTGAAAATGATATGAAAATATCAGAAGATCTGTATGAGAACAAATGATTCTGAAAATAAAGAATCATTTGTTCTCAAACATGTCTTTCACTTTCATATTCTTGGAATAACTATAATCCGTACATGTGTGTGTGTGTGTATATATAAATATATATATCTATATATATATATCTATATCTATATCTATACATATCTATCTATCTATCTATCTATATATATATATATATATATATATATATATATACATATATGTGTGTGAACAAAAGGTAATGAGACAGACTCAAGAGTAAAAGTATATGGAGATTTTATTTGTTTATTAATTAGTTCATAAATAAATTAATTAATATGTTATACATGTTTCAAGAGGAATTCCCATCTTCAGTAGCATGTATGTACATTTTAGTGGTTAGAAGGATTCTGTAGAAAACAAACTTAGTATCAAATGTTTTGCTTTGAAAGCAGAAATGGAAGTCAAGAATGAAGATTCCTGGGATGTCATGATGGTGAGTCCAGACTATATTATGTCAATCAAGGTGGTTAGGTGTGCATTATATATATATATATATATATATATATATATATGATATTTAGATATAACTGTGTCCACTGGCAGCACCGGGCCAGGGCAAGCCTAGGCTCCTAGCAGCCTTGCCTGCAAAATTTAATTTCAACTCATATATTTACTTATATAAAATCTTTGCCTGTTCTCATAGTTTTCTCGCCAAACCTTGCCTAGGCTGGTACAAATCACTGGTGCTCATTGGCTGAGTCTGATCAATGTCTCCAGGTCAGATAAGGATCAGAGGGTCACGATTCCTGGGGTCTCAGAACATATCAGTATTCGTAAACAAAACTAACATGTCAGTGGCCGCTCATGTTTATGGATTTTCTAAAAGCAGCCCTTAAAGCAACCACCGGCATTCAAAGATTTCAACAGAATTTTTACAATTAAAATTGAGTTGATCAAACAGGTACCAAAAGATCTGGTAGGAAACAAGTGGTAGCAGTTTCAGTGAGAAAATAAAGCTGAAGGAATTTAAATTGAGGGCCGAATAACAGGAAGGGGAAGTTACAATACATAATTTCAAGGGTTTGGTCTCTCTTATGTCGGTAGGGAAGAGTAGGTATTCATCTATATGGGATATGGAGTGTAATGCATGGTTTTTCTTAGAAATGCACTTCAAAAAAATTCCCAGTTCCGCCTTGATGTTAACCAGAATCACAATTTGAGAAAGATGAAGTGAAAGTACATTATGCAGTAGGACTGTTCCATGATATCACAGGAAGATGCCAAGCATTTACATTTTCAGAAAGCAATCTTTCTCTTCTCCTCACGCATTCAAAGAACATAAGCTAGAATAAATCCTAAAGAAACAAATCGTCAAATTCTAGGCTGCCAACTTTTTACAGGAAAAAATGATAGAGAAACTAAGAAACTTGAAGAGAAAAAATTTCCATTTTCTTCGGTGTTTTTTTTTACTTTATTTAGTTTTATTTTTTAAACTTGAAGGTTTTTTTGAGGTCAAAAATTAGAAATGGTAAGTGAAAGGTTAATGATTCACCATTACAGTCAATAATTGAACACCTGTAGCATTAAGATTTTTAAGTCATGTAAAAAAAAAATATGTGGTCAGAACAAATCTTATCAATGACATCATTGGCATTTTCTACTGGAAAACATCTAAAATAGAGTTTTAAAAGAACATCTAAAAATATCTAGATATTCTATTAAAAATATCTAGATTCTGTAGAATCTAAATGTTATTAATAATTCTGTCAAAAAAGTAGGCCCCCAAAAGGTCAGAAAAGCTTTTTCTTTTCAAAAATATAAACATTATAAGACAGGATCTACCGGAGTACTGATGCCAATTTTCAAGTCTGTAAACAAAACAGTATGGCCAGGAGCACTGGAACACACAAACAAACACAACAACAAATACAAAAAAGGAAAGAACCCTTTGCCATCTTTGATGGCTATGATTGTTCAATACGGGAACTGATATCTATCATCTTTTACCTCCCTGGCAAATCATAGTTTCATCAGGTGAGGGAAAAGGAGTAATGATGAAACTGTTTAAAATTTCACATTTTGTTTTCATCACATTTTCTTGAATTCCATTTTTGTTTAATAAAAGTATCCCAGTCATACCAAAATATGTTTGTGATTTAGTAATACAATATACCATGACACATACATGCATTTAAATAGAAAGAATTAGAAAAAGAAAAAAAATAATAACCATAGCATTTTAAGGAGATTATAAATCCTTAACACCTATATATGTCCTTTTTTAACCCTGTTAGTTAAGCAGAGATGGACAAAAACTGGGGGATCAATCTAGGATAAAGTTATGGTAAAAACTGAACCTGTACCCACCAAAAAAAACTATTAAGAGGGTGAAAAAAGCAAAAAAAATGCATTTTCCCCACTGATTGAGGGAAGTGTGTGTGTGTGCAAAATCCAAAGTTTCTACTATGAACACTTAGGGCTAGGCAAAGTCCGGATTGATATAGATACATGAATTTCGTAACATTTGAATAATCTTAACCCAGCAACAGTGTTTGAACCGGTCTGTTGTGGGTAGTAGTGATTAAGATGGGGGGGAAAAAAATAGCCACATTGGATGATTGGTGTGCTACATATAAAGATGATGAAATAACTCCAAAGAAGAGAAGTATACAGAATAATAAAAGAGAAACATGAGACCAGAGATTCAGGACTGGTGCAAGGGTTTCACACACCTTGGGGTGGGTCTCTAGGACCTTTGAGCCCTAGGAAACCGCTTACGTTAACTTAATGGACACACAGGCCCTGTATAGATTACAACAAACGTGATATTGAAAATGAGAAAAAAGTAATTGATTCGTGGCCCCTTTAATCTTGGGTTTATGCAAAACTTTTAGACAAAAGAAAGTCAAATAAGTGCCAGCTTCACTAATCCCCAAGCATTAACATATGATTTATGAACAACCTTATTTCCAGACGATTTCTTCTGTTATTTTTTTAGATTAATTAATTAATCAATTGATTATTTAATTAGATCACAAAATTTTGAAAAGAAAAGTGTTTATCGACTATAATCTTAGAGGATCATTTTTAAAATCTACAATTTTTTTTTATTGGAGCAAAATTTACAACAATGAACTTCATAAAATCTTCCCCCTGATACATATATCAGCTGACTGAATTAACAGGAGGAGGGACTTTTCAGGCATGGTGAAAATTAGCGTGATAAGATTTCACTTCATTGTATAAACGCCAACAGCTTAACACCTGCATTTTCATCTGTCTCTTAGTCTCTTCTCCCCATCACATCATCCTCTTCTTCATTTCACTCCCTTGATTACTTATAATCTTTCTCTTTTCTTCTCCTTACCTGACCACCTCCCGCCCTCACGCCCACTGTGTCCTTTCGCTGCCTTCTATGACTCCCCTCTTTTCTTTCTCTCTCTCTCTCCCTGTCTCTTGGTCATCTCTTTTACTTTCTCTCCCATTCTTTCGCATCTCCTCTTTTCCCTCATCTTTCTACTAAATTGCTACTAATTCCCTCAACAAAATTTTAAAAAAAAAAACATAACGTATAAACTAAAAAAAATTAATTAAAAAATATATATAAAAAATTTACTTGAGCTCAAATTGAATCCTTAATCAAGGTCAATATCTTCCTACCCTGTATGTAGATGATTAAACATGGATTTGTTCAAGGAAGTGCTGATGTTGAAGTGTGCGTCAGTCCTTCTTAAGTGCTTCCTATGGGTTCATTTTTGTTCAGAAACCGAAAACCAAAACTGTCAACATAGGTTTCTTCAGGTTTCAAGATGGCCTAGCTGGCTACGTACGTATGTATCACGTGTATGCAACAAATGGAGTGAGAGGCCTGAAAAATTCAAACTTTTTCTTTTTATGTCTAATCAACGTGAAATGGGTTTTTAGTGGCGGGGTGGGTGTTCAATCTACGATGTAAGTTTATTTTGATTGGTCTTTTGCACTTATTTTTTGAAAATTCAAATTCAAAATTCAATTTTCAGTGATCATAGTCCAACAAAAGGTAAGAGAAGTTATTTATTCATTGATCAATCAATTTTTCCAATTTTTTCAATTGATCACTCTTAACATGGCATGCTGTCAAAAGACATTGGTTATTTAACAGTTTCTACTGAGTGACTAACCAGACCTGTTTTTTGTTTTCTTAGATCTTTGTGAACCTTTTTATCCTTTTGGGTAAAGCACTGCTATACACAGAAGTGAGCCACTTTGGAAAACATCAAGAAAACTTCGCTCTTGTTAATCTCAGAGAAAAAACACAGAAATAAACTTCGACAATGCCAAGTCTGGCACAAGGCTTCTTCTGGAAGTATTGCTGTATTTACATATTGGCTGAACAAGCTGCAGCCAAGGACCTCATGATTGCGAATGGCCTCCAACAAAAGAAAAGAAAAGAGAATTAAAGCATTTAACACTAATTTTATTTAATTTGTAACCATAAAAATCAGGGATATATATCAAGTTTTTTCAGTGTTGATAATGAGAAAAAAAAAAAAATAACTTTAAAAAAAAAATGTATAAATAAAAGTAAAATGTATCAAAAACAAAATTTATTGAACCATTTTCACAATAAGCACCAGAAGTTCATATTTGTATAGAGATAATGAAAAATAACATCTTATATGAATATTCTTCAAACAAGGTTTTCAAATATTTCTGTGACCTCCAATAATCCTTCTGCAACCCCTGGGGTGGGGATAGGGTTGGGGGTCCTGATGCCCAGAGGGATCACTTTGAGAAGCCCTGGCCTCCAGTTCCCTATATGCAGCACTGTCTTGAACCCTCCATGCAAATCAAGCACATTATCATTAGTTTATAAAATCAATATACCAACAACAACACTACAAGAAGATTATCATTTCTGTAATAGATAGATATATCTGTTCCTGGTATAAATGAATCAACATAGCTTGCGTGTGTACCAAAATTGATTAACTAAAATTATCTTTTAAAAAATAGATTTTTTATCTAAAATTATCTAAATAGTAGATCTTTTATCTAAAAAATAGATATTTCATCTAAATTTATCTGAAGAATAGATCTTCTATCCAAAATTATCTAAAAAATATTAGCACAAGATTTGGGCATTGTTGATCCCAAAATGATCATAAAGATACAAAAAAGCACTTATTTGAAAAAAAAAATTTTAGATAATGTTTAGTAATGTACTCATGAAAATTTCTAAGGTTGTAGCCCCAAAAATGAGACCACAAGTATCTGCAGACAAAAACACACTCACTCAAAGAGAGAAAAATCTGTGGCCCATTTGGCTGGTTGGTCGGGCAGGCCATTTGTGGAGCCACAGTGATTCGATAGATAGATAGATAGATAGATAGATAGATAGATAGATTTTATAAAATTCGATACTTACATTGACTAATGTGAACAGTCTGAATTACAGAGATGAACAGAACAGAATAAGTAACTATTAGAGAGCTTGAATGTATTGACTACTAATAAAGAGGAAGATTATGTAGCACCAAAGTTTTAAGCAGAAGGGTATTATTGTTTTGAGATTAAGTATTCAAAATACTGGCTTTAAATCAACTAGTGCTACTTAATGCAAGTTTACTGATATTTATGCATAGGAACCTACAATCCATATATTTACTTGCCTTAGCCAAACTTGTTAAGTACCAAATAAGGATCGAACTAACAATAAATAGATTAGAGACACACATGGACAACCATAGGTCTGCTAGCCAGATTTGCATTATTTTTTGTGTACCGCAGCCAATATAAGCATCTCTTGAAAAATCTCATTCACTTTTTCTCAGAAAGTCAATTTTATAATTCATTTTGTAAAAATTACTACTGTTTTGGCTTAGCAAATCAATAATGTAATAATTGTGATTCATATATTTGTTTAAAATAGAAATTAAGTACAGTTTCTGTAATATGATTGACAGTGAACGTGGCCAAAATAAAGACGAAAAATGTCTTATTTGACCTGTTAGATCAAAAAGGTTGCCCACGCCTAGATTTGAAGAAAAGTTCCTGATCCACTTGCGCAACAAGAGGTTCTCATAGATTTTAATTTCATTGTTAGACTGGATAGATGGATAGATAAATATCTATACTATGTTGGTATTGGAGAGTTTATAAGTACAATAATGTACTAACCCCGGTCATCAATTTTGTTTATCTAGGCTGTCCATAATTGATTTGCATTTGTTGAATGTGGCTGCAAGTAATTTATTGAGGTCTTCCACACTTTCAGTGCATGCTCAATGGGGTTTAAATCTGGTGAGCGCAAGGGCCAATGGAGAACCTGGAAGTCAGCTGTGTATTCCTGGGATCAGTTTCGAAACAAGTCAAGCATAAGTGGATGTAAATGGTCCGCAACAAGATCTGTGTACCTCATTCTCTTAAATAATTCCAGAAGTTTCATTGATTGCTGCCTTCCATTGGTCTATTAGGGATGGCTGTAATTGTTTTTGACCAATCGCTTGCTTCTCCTGAAGAAGCTCATTGTAGAGGGCTCCTTTCCAATCCTACCATATAAACAGAATCATCATCTTCTTTGGATGAAGACCCACAATTGGTATGGTTCATGGTGATTCATTTTACAAGTCTCAAAATCTGTTGCATGTTGTAAAGTCTCCACATTTCATCGATCGTCACAATTTGTTTCTAAAAACAGAACATTGATTAATTGCACATGGAAATACAGTCCAGTGGAAGGTTTTTATTTTACTTAACTTATGTAGAAGCCACATATCAAACAAACTAACATAACCAAATTGATGCAAATGATTTTCAATGCTTGATTCGGATATTTCCTCTGGTATTTAGTCTATTTCCCATGTTGCATAAGATTGATTGTTCTCAAGTAATATCTTCATTTGGTCACTCTCAACCTAGACTGGTCTACCTGAACAAGAAGCAACATTCAGTGAGAAATCTCCTGCATGAAACTCTGAAAAACCACTTTAGACATATTCAATCATTCACAGTACCTTCTCCATAAACTGCACAAATCATTTTTTTGTATTCTTGCATTTTTACCTTTCTGGAAATGATATAGTATAACATATTGAAAATGTTGCTCATTTTTTCTGTTTTTAATGTTAGAACTAATAAACAAAAATATGCTTATTTTTATGAATTTTAAGAAAAAAAACATATGCTAATATGAGTACCGTAACAATACAATCAAAAGTGATCTTTTTGAATAAAGTAAGTTAAAACTAAATGCTTCAAATGATGGCTGATGACAAACTCAGAGAAAACCTCTTATCCAATGTATATATATACATATATATATATATATATAGAGAGAGAGAGAGAGAGAGAGAGATGTAGAGAGATAGATGTAGATATATTGATAGATATAAAGAGAGAGAAGGGATGTAAAAAAAAAAAAAGCTATTTATATCAATCCAGTAAATTACATCAGATAAGAGAAAATATATCAAAAGGTTTCCAGATCTGACAGAAGCTGCATCTCTGGAATTTTTAATTTTCTGATTTTATATGCTTTTTTATGGTTTACACTTTCTACTTGTAAAAGAAGAGCTTTATATGATTTTATTGCAGTCGGCCTGGTTGTGCATAATGACTACAACTCTTGGATGTTTGCTGTGTCTTTCACTTTACTAATCAAGCATTTATTTTTTTTCTGAAACAGAAATCCAGCCAATTTTCAATAAGGATACTATCTTTCTTCATCTTTCGATACAAGTGAGAAAAACATTACGATGTAGATGAATAGTCAATCAATGTGAGGTTGGTTTCTTGGGTGTGGTCTAAGAGAGAGAAAAATTGCATATTAGGAAAGATAGCATAAAAGATAATTACATCCCATGCCATCATCATAAAATGATGTATCAAAGATATTTCTACAAAAGAAAGCAATAAAATTGTTGTAAAATTGTACAAGCAATATTTTGTAAGAACTACAAATCATTTGATTTTACGCTTTGCTGAAGACATACCAAGCCAGTAGCAAAGACAAAGGATAGTATTTTCGCTTGACCACTAAGCCAGTGTAGCATTGGTTTTTATTTTTTATAAGTATTGTCAACGTGAGGAAATGTATCATATTTTACAGCATATAAGATGCACTACCATATAGCACATACCCTAAATTTAGCAGGAAATATGTTGAAAAAATGAATTATGGGGAAATTTTCTGGAGTCTGCCCCAGTCTCCACTCCAGACTCCATGCATAGATCTGAAGCTTGATGCCAAGCCCCACTTTCACTGGTAAGGATTCTGGGTAATTTTGAGGGTCAGTTTTTAAAAAAAAAAAAGTGTCTTATATGCTACAAAATAGAGTATGCAAAATTATCTATCTTATTATTTCGCTTTTTGTCAAGTTGTTGGCTTAATCTGAGAGCTAAGAATGAACAGAATTTCATGAGAAAAAAGTGACTGTGTTTATCATTTCAAGTTGGAGTCTGGGATTCTGATTCACCAGCCCTTACATTTTATTTGAATGTGTGTCTGTGTGTGTGTGTCTGTATGCGCATCTATGAGAGAGAGAGAGAGAGAGAGAGAGAGAGAGAGAGATCCCAACCAGCACATATAACTTGTACGCTTCAATCTTCATCTGGTAATCAATGTTTATTATCCTTTCTGCACACACATATTGATTATGAATCATTATGAAGGAAAACTTCTGGATGAACTCAGAAAATTATCCTTAAATTATTATCATCATCATCATCACCACCACCACCACCACCACCATCATCATCATCATCATCATCATCATCATCATCATCATCATGATTCAAATAGTTTTCTGTTATCAGTATTTCATAATGCCCTAAATATAATTATCTCACGATGGCTTGATTTTCCCTAATATCGTATTCATTATACCAACGAATAACTACATATGTGTATAAGTGCATGCATAGCTTGATATCTCATGGATCTTGCATGTGTTAAGAATATGCAGAGGCAGTGCGTGGGATCTGAAGACCCTGGGGGTGGGAGAAAGAGCCCTGGTGGTGCAATATATTGGCGTGGCCCTGAAAAATCGAAGCACCACCAGTGGTATATGTACACTACTGCTTTCATACATACTTGCAAATATTTTATATCAGTATACAAATTGTTTTTCTGTGTAATCTCTCTAAATTTGGGAGTGCAATTTACATACACATATATATATATATCAATGTGTGAATCATATAGAAACTTCTTTGAAATGATCTCCCATCGTTACACGGTTAATATATCACTCAATTTTGACACCGTAAGTAGAATGAACAATTAAAGAAAATGGGACTGCTGCAGGAATCGAACCTGCCACCGATAGGGTAGCTGCTTTAACGTAGTGATGCTCTTACCATTGAGTCGCCAGTAACGCAAAGGCCTAAATTAAACTGTTACAACCGCAAATTCTTATTTTTGCTCATTCAAGCACTATATCTGCTCTATTTGTTTCTTCCAACGCACCAATTATGTTATTAGGAAATGTCTACCTCAATGGTAAGAGTAACACTACGTTGGAGTGGCTACCCAATCGGTCGCAGTTTTGATTCCTGCAAACAGCCCCATTTTCTTTGATTGTTTATTCTATTCACTCTGTCAGGGCCAAATAATACATTCACTTTGCAATGATATAAGATCATTTCAAATATGAGTTACAATATGATATAACATGATTTATAATCATGTAATGCTCCTCCAACATGGAATGGAGCACTCTGGTGGATGAGGAATGTATACGATAAATAAATATACCACTTAAATTCAAACTCACTGACCGTCCAGTTCTGTGGAGTAGAGGGAGGATACCAGCCTCTGGATCTGAAGCTAAGGTTTCGATCCTGCCTCGTGGTACTGGATGGGATAATGGATAGTCTATAGCCACACTGAAGAGTTGTAATACATTGAAACAGCTATCTGAGGATGACACAATAATATATATATATGTGTGTGTGTGTGTATAGATTACACTCCAATCTTTATACAAATATAGTTTCTGTAGATTTTTTCCACAATTTTTATCCTAACACAAGATTCACCGATAAAGAAATTGCTTAGATATAAGATTTACTGTTAACAGTGAAGTAAAATCATACTCACTTTTGATAATTCACATTTCGCATTTCCTTCTCTCTATTTTACAAATTGTTTTTCGCTTCTATTCATTCTTACGCAATGGGCAAGTGCCACTGGAAAAAAAAACGCGAAAAGGAGATCAAAATTAGAGAAATCAAATCTTGCTTGGATGACCTTTTATCGTATACTTGTGTGCAAGTTTTCTGTGACATTTTGCCTACTGAAAAAAAATCTCTTTCTTCTTTCTGGCATTCAGTTTTTACGATCTAGCCTAATAATAATGATAATATATATAAGGTTACAGCCAAATCGCATCGGATGCCCTGGCACTTGTACAATCACCAAAGTTAAGCAACATTGAAGCTGGTCAGTACCTAGATGTGGGACCAACTGAGAATACCAGGTGCTGTAAGCAGCTGGGGATCGCGTAGGGAGCCTCCTATGGCAATCATGTTTATCTTCCTGGGAGGGGACCGATTTTTATACTATGCTCAATAGCGTAAGCCAAAGCCAGCCCCACTCTTCCGCTACCCCCACTTCCTAAGCTCTGACTGGTCTGGCTGTTAGTGTCAAGAAATGAATGAATGAATTGAATTTAGCCTTAGGATATAAATTCTCAAAAACTACACATAGACAGTGTGTAGATAGGTTGGCAAATACAGAGCCGTCAAAATAAAGGACTAGATTACATGTCTAAGTGCTAGAGAAATTGAAAGGAAAATATGGAGAAAAAGAAAAATAATGAGAAAGAAAGAAAAAAACTAGGGGATAGAAAATTAAGATAGGAAAGTGTTAATGATGATCTCAGAAGCCATTCAGGTCAGTACCACCCATCAGCCGAAATCATGTAGTTGCATAGAATGCAAAGGCCCTATAGTTATTAGAATACAACCAGGGATGCAGATTTTAGGCTCACCAAGGGTGCATGAAACCATTGTGCAAATTTTGTCTTGTTAAGGGTGCATGAAACCCTTGTGCTGGCCCTGAAGCCATTTGATCTGAGAAATGCTAATTAACCTTGCCTATGATACCAACTATAAATTGTTATCTATTAGAGTTCATTAGTTTACCCTCTCTACTGCAGTGATTCAATCAAATTCACTTTTAATACATTTAACTCATCAATCAAAAAGTGTTTCAAGAGTTTTTTATATCCCAGAAAATATTTATGCAAGCAATAAGCCACTTAATACTTTTGGAAGGTCATCTGTCACAAAGTAAAAACAACAATGATCTCTCCACATGTTTTCTTAGTCCTGGCAAATCATTTATTCATTTTTATCAGCAAAGCAAATTAAAGTCACAAGAATAATCAATAGATCTACTCTTTTGAACAAACTCAGCTTATAAAATGTCTACATATTTTAGATGGAGAATTATCATAATCCAGAAATTTCTTTGGACTGTTCTCTCATTTTTGATATGCTCATCAATCAGCCATGTGTTTATACATATTTATAAATTTATATACACACAAACATATATATATATATATATATATATATATATGTATATATATATGTATATATATATATATATATATATATATATATATATATATATATATATATATATATATACATATATTTTGAATTACCATGGTCACAATCACCGATTTGACCAAAGAACAAGCAACTGTGGCAACAAGGTATTCTTTTCTTCCCTTTTCACTCAATTATTTTTTTATGTGTCAGCACTACCAGACACATTTGGCCTAGAACCTTGCAAATTGGTATGAGTACTCTACTAGATGTCTTCTAAAAACCTTTCTTCATTCAAATTTTTTTATGGAATTGCAGGTTGGGTCTTTTAATCTTGAGTCAGTGCTACCGGACATACCTTTTTGCATAGAACCTTGCAAATGCATGTGAGCACACCTTGTAGATACCCTCTAAAAATTTCTTCTATTTTTTTTGTAATTTGGGGGAAAAAAAAGGAAATTTGAGGTTCAAGTATCACTTTTTCACATGAACTAGTAACAGCAGTAGCCAATGGAATAGCCAGGTTCTAAAGTTAGGGGGAGGAGAGCTCGCAAGAAAATGGCACCATGACATGCACCAAATTATTTTAAATTCATCATACATTTTTATCTCATATTTAAAATCAAAACACAAGGGAGATACAGTTTTAAAGGAAGTACATAATTGTTATTTTGTTTTTGAAACCTAAACATTAAAATAAAAAAGTTTTACATTAAGCTCATAAATCTATACTGCATTTAAAATCAAAACGTAATAAAATGTGTTTTTTAATTGTTTTACATTATAAACATACAATGAAAACAAAACAAAGCTGAATGATAAACGTACAAAGCAACTACAACAGCCTTTTTTGTCTAGGCTTCATTCTTGCAAAGTTATCTATTGCCTAATCATAATCCTCTTCTGTAGCCAACAGTCTTTCAATGGAGAGCAAAGTTGACCCAGGCAATCCATTCTCACCCATTGTAGAATGAGGGCATGACTTAATGTGCTTGAGCTGGTTAAAGAATTATTCCATAAGAGAGCTAGTTATTGGTAGGGTAAAAATATGGTGGCTCAATATGGACAGGTTAGAATTAATGGAACACGTATTGTTGGTGATTGTGAATCAAAGTACATTATTGATGGTCATTTTTCTCAACACTTGAATTCGCCATACTGCCATCTTTCAGCATGTCTTCGAATGAAATAAATTCTTGCTCAAGTTCAGTTTGACATCTGAGTACGTGTCTGCTAAAATTTATCATCGGTTCAAGTTATCTGCATTGGCAAAATGCTTTGTACCTAAAGCGTTAAATTTGGACACCACATTCTCAAAATGCTAAAATCCTTTAGCTGTGCTCTTAAACATTATGACAGAATCTAGGGACACTAATTATGATTCAAGATTCTTTTTTTATGAATTCAATCAGCTCCTTATTTGTATAAATTTGGTTTATTCCTCTCTTATGGATTCTCCATATAGTGAGGGTTGCTCAACTTCTGTGCTAAAATCAAACTCTTCTATCAAGACAATACTAAAGGTACAGTTCAGCATTATTGTTACATTATAAATATAATTCCGCGGTAACTATGATCTGAGAGATACTCACGATGTCCACAGAATGCCAATCTCTATTTTCCCAAATAGAGAACCATATCTATTATACAGGTTATAATTATTCTGTTTTTTCTATTTCTTTCTTTTCACTGTTATAGAGCCAGCCAAGGCAGTTTTGTCATTGAACAAACAAAACTTGACAAGAGAAAATATTTCTTTCTGCTTTTTTATGAGGTTTTTTTTTTTTTGAGTTTTTCAATATGATATAATACAAAAGAATATAAGAACAACAGAGAATTTTTAAGTATTAAACGTTTCCTGTATAACCTTTGCCTCAGCTCATTTTATCTTGCTATCCAGAGCAAGTACTAGTGTTGGTAGAGTCTACAAAATTGGTCTTACTGCATACATTCTGGAAGCCCATCTAGTATCACAATGTTTCAATATAGTCAGTGCAAAAAGATGCGATATGATTACACTGTTCTCCTTTAAATACTGAGACATGAGGTAAACTGACATAAAAAAGTATAGTTACTAAGTTCCAAAAAACAGTTTGATTTGATTATTGGAGCTTATGGCACCAGATAGAACTAAATTTAATCTAAGTACACAGAAGTGCGTGAAAAGTGACACTTCCCTAATCTTTATCAGGAGACCAGATATCCCATCGAACATTGTGCTTGCTTCATTGTAAGATTGACCTTCGTTATTGATATTCACAAGTTTTTTTTGGAAGAAGAATGCTGAAAAAAATCTCCAGCCCTTACTATAGATAATTCGATGAATTGCGTAACTCACCCCACTGGATCACCATTTACTGTTACGTATTGCAAGGATAAAGGATAATGATAAATTCTGCTGATATCGATAGTAGAGTCAACAATTATTGCAAAGTACCGAGCCACCTTGATTTCAGCCATTATCTTTGATTAAACCTTGGCTGATAATGATTGTATTTTGTATGTCAGAGCTGAGATAAGTTGTATTTCAATCACTCATTAGTAAATGTTGTTCAAGCAAAGTATCCTTTTTTGTAAACACTTTGATAAATTAAAAAAATTGCCTTGATTTGTAAAAGCGAAACAAAACCTTGGTGCTCACGATGTCCAAGGAGTACCAATCCCTGTTTACCAAAATAGAGAAGCGTATCTATAATATGAGTTATAATCATTCTATTTTCTCCATCTCTTTGTTTTCGCTGCTATAAAGCTAGCCAAGAAAGTTCTGTCATTGAACAAGCGAAATTTGACTAGAGAAAAGATCTCTTTCCACTTTATTGTTGTTTTCTTTTTTGATGTTTTTGAATTTTGTTTGTAAACTTGACAAAAGTTTTATAACCAATTTTCGATTTACTCTGTGCAGCCTATTTGCTGAAACCCGACAAGCAAAGCACAGTGTTTTGCTTTTGGTGACTAAACCAGTCTCTGTTTATCTATTTAAAAGTCACTTTTAACTTATTCCTTGAACCAAGTTGCACTGAGATTACGTCCAGCTTCATTTTTTGGGAAAACTTTCAAAATTGTCTCATAGTACTAAGAGAATTCTATTTACATTGTGACCATAATGCTGAACTAGACCCTTATTCCCATATCCTCTTGATAGAATGTTTTGATTTTAGCAAAGAAGTTAAGAAAGCAATCTTCACAACGTGTAAAATCCATATGAAAGGAATTAAGCAAATTTGTACAAGTAAGGAGCTGATTGCATCAAATATTTAGATAGCAAATTAATTGTATTAACCAAATTTTGTTCTGCTTCACTGAGAAATCATTTTTTTCAAAAACGCAAAAATGTTTCTGAACATTAATTTAAAAAAATATCAGAATGCATAGTCGAGGAAGTAATCTGATAACTTCAAAGCTATAGTTTTGACGGACGGAAAGTAAGGTTCTACTTGAGCATTATAGTGACACTGTAAATAGAACCCCAACTAAAATGTTTTTTTTCAAAATTCAAATTTTTTCAAAAGAAATAACAGTTTTATTGATCAAAACTGTATAAAGTTACATACGCAAAATGTTTAATATGATTTTTGCTTTTTAAGGGCTATCGAAATCTTGACCATTTCCATAACAGAATTTTATACAATATTTCTTATGACACAAAGATTATTATGAAAGAATTAACATGTTACGAGTTTAGGACATTTTTATCAAAACTTGTTGTCAAAAGTGTATGTTATTTCCAATATAACACCTCCAGAATAAAGCATACTAGGATTGGGGCAAAAACCACTTCATTTTTTTGCTTTTTCATACATCTGGTGAAGCTTCCTCTCATCAGATATTCATTAGAGCTTTTTTGTCAGCTAGTGAGACAAAATGTCCAATATTTTTGAAAGTTTTGGCTAATAACTAGCCTTCCTACTGTTTCAAAGCAACATTTACGTGGCCCGCGAACCAATCGAGGAATTTATTTGAAATCCAATGTAATTTTACTCAGAAAGTCAATTTTATAATTTGTATTGTAAAAACTTTATTGTTACGGCTTCCCAGATCATTGATATAATAATTTTAATTCGTGTTTGTCTAAAATAAAAATATGTTTTCTGTAATACAATTTTCATTTTTCAAGCGAATATTTGGTCCTAATGAGTCAAAAAAAAAAGGTGCCCAATTCTGATTCAGATAAAGTATTGTGAACCAGGGCTTCTCAAATTTAATGATCCCATGAAGATTAATGTGGTCACTGGAATTTTTTAGGATATCTTTTTAAAGGATAATGTTTTGGGGAATTTTAGGGAAAATGCTTTTTTTGCAAAAAAGAAAATTGGGCAGGGGGGGGGGGGCTTTGGATTTCTATATAATTGTGACCGTGCTATCCGACTTGCCATGGTGATTCACTTAATGGTTGCTGTGACATGTAAATATATGCAACTCCAGCAGCGAAAACAGCAGCAGTGCATCCAATTAAACCTTCATCAGATAAACTCCCTAGGGTCAGGCATGGTTTCAGGGGTGAAGCATCATTACCCAGAATGCTCCAGTACTTTATGATTCCACCAGACAGTTGGTTTTTTCATCACAGTGAAGAAGTGCTAAATCCATATATATACCTGATCTTTGAGCTGCTTTATATATTTTCTCCTTTTCTGATGAAACCAATATAAGCTCAGTCAGATAAGCTATGGTGGAGTTGGCTATAAAACCTAGTACATGACTTATAGCAAATATGTATTGGTCATCCAGGCGTGTTTGCAGATCTTTGTATATTTCCACCTCATGTTGATTCGCCCGTGTGATATTTCTCACAGAAGGCACCATTAATTCAACAGCGTAAACTTTTTTGAATTAAGTGAACAAATCACAAGATCAGGACACCGGACAGTTTATATGATGTATGCACATTGTAAATATACACAAGTCTCACTTTCTATTATATATATATATATATATATATATATATATATATATATATATATATATATATATATATATTTTAATACACACTCACACAGCACACGCCACTGATGATGGGAAGAATCCCGAAACATGTATGGACTATCGACATATAAGGATTAATAAACCTTACCACCAAAAACTTCACTCCCGAGTCTGTCTCACTCTCTAAAGTACACATTATATATATATATAGTATCAATTGTTGCTGCTATATATGTATTAAAAATTGGATTTATATGACCCGACAGAATTATTATAAATAGCATTATATTATACAGAAACTCATTCAAGATGATCGCCCGTTATCACACAGTTAATGTATCACTTGCCCTTGACAACATAAATAGAATAAATAGATTAAGAAAATTGGGGCTGCTGCAGGAATTGAACCTACGACTGATAGCGTAGCCATTTCAACATAGCAATGCTTCGAACTTAACAGCCACTGGTAGAGCAAATGCCTAAATAATCGCTTTCGCACCAAATTCTCATCTAGTTTATTTTTGGTCTATTCGTCTCATTCAACACTACAGTTATGAATTTGGAAATGGATTTATATGACCTGACAGAATGCTTATAAATTGCATATCATTATAGAGTAACTTATTTGAGATGATTTCCCATCGTTACACGGTTAATGTATCACTCGCCCTAGACAATATGAGTATATATGACGCAACAGAAAACAGATTTTATCTGTTGTAGATACTTAATCACACTGCTCAGTATTTAACACAGTAAATAGAGTTATTAGTGTATAAAAAAAAGAATTACAAGGATATATACCTGGTGATCCTTGTAATTCTTATTTTTATATATCTATGTTCCTACTGCTGTGGCAGTCTCTCCTGACAATCTTCGTCCACAAAGCTGAGCCATTTATAGATAGATAGATATTTACAGTCTTATTGTTACTGATCAATTTCATATCGTTGGGAATAATAGACAACTGTTTTTTTTTCTCTTTTTATTTTGCTCTTCCATACAACTAGGGAGGTAATTTTTCATGGTATATTTATTCTTGTTTTTTATGGTTGTCTTTTCATTGCTCTTTGTTCCTCTGTGTGTATACGTGTGTGTGTGTGTCTGTGTCTGTGTGTCTGTCTTTGTGTATCTGTGTGTGTCTGTGTATTGAGGTTATTTTAAAATACAGAGTAATTATGTTTCGAAATATTAGAATATTATGAAAAAATAGAATATCAGTCATCTGGTAATTCTGAATTTCAAAATTTCAACACCTAAACTGATCTATTCCTAGTAATTTGTTGATGCAGTCTAGCAACAGTGATTTTTCATTGGAGGATTATTTAAAATCAAGCATCTCAAAATATCATAATATGATATTTACGCAAGCAAATTCTATCATTATAATGAAAACTTAGTTGGACCTCATACTTGTAGATAAAGCAATCCCTAAGAACAGTAAAGATAAATACTTGCCCTCACAGTCAATGATTGAACAACTGTAGTGCATTTACATTCGTTTGGGTGTATATACTGAATTCTGTTTACTCCTGGACACAAACCACATGACCAATATAACATAAACTTAGATTGCAAATTGACTCCTCTACTTAAAACCTACTTAGAGAGGAATTTTCGAGAAAACAGAAAAAAAAAGGATTTTTTTTCTTGACATAATAAGGAGAAAATATTTAAATTTTCAGCCCTCTAGCTTCATTGGTACAGCCTGTACACATAATAGATACATAGCCAGCTAGCCAGTCTAACTTAAAAGCTGAAAAAACTTTTGGTGACAATTGTGTTTGATGGTTTCCCATTAGTTGAATACAACTAAGATTGACTCAAAGCCAGGCTTCTTGAAGCTCAGTTAGATGTGAAATTCAACGCATTGTAAAACCAGCATGTTAATTAAAGTATTAATGAAGTGCTAATATATCTGCCCATATTTGACTGTGCCCATGAAGACGTGTCAATTTGAAAGGGACTACAGATTACATCTGATTTATAAATACGGCAAAAATCTTTTGAATATCTTTGCCTTACATGAATGGATCACCATGACCCATACAAGTACCAGGCCTAATTATCTTAAAAGAACATACAAAATTATCTTGAAAAGTAGATCTTTTATCTAAAATTATCTTTAAAAAAAATACCAGCATAAGATTCTGACATTATTGGTCCAAAAATAGAGATCCGAAAAAGCCCTTTTTGGGGGAAAACAGAAAAGGAAAACTCTTTAGATTGCAAGAGTACACATAGCAGTGTAATCATGAAAATATCTAAGGTTGTAGCCCCTGAATGTGACCAGAAATGCCCAGGTACACACAGGCACACAGATGAGCAAGAGAGAAGAATCTGTGGCCCACTTGGCTGGTTGGTCAGATGGGCTACGGTGATTTGATTTTTTATTACATTGTCACTGCCAAATTTCTTTCGGACACATTACCTCATAAACATCTCTCCTTCTCATTCTGCCTCTTTCTTATTAATACCCCTCCACATTCTCCAACTTCTCCTTTTCAATTCTCTTTCTGGAGAAAACCTGTTTATATCTAATGACATTGAGTTTGGGCTATTAAAGAAATATTTATATGAATCATCATCAAAAAGATCACTTTTGCGTCTAGCTTTGAGATTTTTCTCTTTTCAAGCCTTGTAAGAAGTTTGCTCAACCATATCTCACAGAGAGTTTCAAGGTTTTAGTTGTTGCTATGCATCTAAATCATAGCACTGAGCTATACCAGCCATAGCAATAGTACAAATAGTAATAAAACTGTATAAGAAAGGACCATGATCCAGCGGAAAGTGCCCGTAATCACGAGATGGTTGACACGCTTATCTTACAAGCCGTTGCTAATTGGTTCATTCCTTATCGACTGTTTGCTCGCTCAAATCATGTAACGGTTTGCCTGTCTACCTCATGAGCAGAAGGTCCTGGGTTTGATTCCCATTATGAACAATGAGTGGGGAAAACTCTTTATCAGCAAAAATTTCCCTGTGCACTCAACAGCTAATTGAGTAGACTCTAAGCTGTGTGATTAGAGTAGAGGTATACCTTCAGTGGACTTGCATCCTGCCAAGGGGTCAGTCATAAAAACATGTTAATACAATGTGCTGGTTTCGGTCAGACTTTGAGACTTGCAAGAATCACTGAGCTGATGCATGCAACGGAAACTAAGACTTTGTGACCGGCCTTCATACTCCATTGGAAATGTCTCTTAAGAGACAGACACTAATCACCAACTGCTCCATTGTGCTGATGTTGGCTTTGTTCAACAAAGGTCTAAAAGCCAATGAGAACATCAAAACTCAGTGACCACCGCATTTTATCTGTGGTGAAAGATGGTTGACTAAAACATAAAATGTATAGTTTTGGTTAAACTGCTTGTCTATAACGAATGATTGGAGTTACCAGGCGGCAAAAAATGGATTGGCAAAAAATGGATCGGCAAAAAATGGATCAGCAAAAAATGGATCAGCAAAAACGGATTGGCAAAAAATGGATCGGCAAAAAATGGAGTTCAATTTCTGAGGATGCTTGCATTCACTTCCCCCTCACGCTCTTGGGAAAGGCATGAATCCACCTCCGTATGTTCTATCCACTCACTAGATATCTCATCACTGGCATGCCAGAATTGTTGTTAGAGGAAAAGAGTGGATGATGAGGGCCCAAGCAAAAAACACTACTCTATCTAACCTGCTCGGCTGCCCAGACAGTAGCAGTAAAAAGCAGTTACACTCAATGTCAACGCTGATAGCAGCCAGTCAGTCATGCAGAGAACAATGACAGTAAAGAAAGTTTTTTCAATTTCTATTTTATTGTCCTCTTCTGAAACGGCAATCAACAAATTTAATCTGTTATGTTAGCCATATCCATGATAAGAAAAAAAAACATTGATTTCAATTTCAGAGTAAAAAATAATTCAGCAGCAGCAGATTCTGAATTTTTTAAATCAGGGAAGGCAAGGCCTAATGATATAGAAAGTAAATGGAGAACTACTTCTCTCTAAATCCCATTGCTGTTATGGTTGATTGTATAGTATTGAATAAATAGCACAATTTGTTTTTAAAACTATTTTAACAAGAATTTTAAAAGAAATCTTTCTGAATTAGAAATTCCACAAAGCTCTTGACTATCTTGCTTAATGGCCATACTGATCATTATTTTTCAAAGAGATACAAAACAACATAATGACGATGAAAAGTATACGGGTGGCAGTAAGCAAAAAGCATGAACGTAAGAAGAAACAAAAAGTAATCTTTGACCCCAAGAACTACATGAGATAAACAAAAATCTCCTCTGAATGGTTTTAGAGAAGGTTTGAATCTTAAACCAATGAGTGTTTCAGTTGGTAGATGAAAGATGAAATTCTAGAGGAACTAAACTTTCCTCTAACTTTTCAGGTAAACCCTTTTCCCTTCCAATATGTAACAAGAATTTCTTCTGCAAAATTTAATGAAGATTCTTATGTATATTCCTGAATTCCACCAGAAAGAATTTATACTATTTTCAGTGATATTAAAAAGAGGATTTGTACCTAGAATTTCATCTTTTTGCTTATAGATTTTTTAGTGAAATTCCAAATGTATTTTTGTATAAGATCTATTTTGAATCGGTACAGTTTGTAAATTATAAAAATGAAGGGTTTAAATGTTAAACATAATAATCTCAGGAAATATTTTGCATTCTTTTTCCCTTGATAATATTTCATATATGTAGCATTTGATATAATTGCTTAGAATGGTCAAATATATTCTGTTCAAGGAATAATATTTGATCCTTGTTCAAATGGCTGTCATTTTTAAAGTTCACTGAAATTTGCAAAGAGGGGGGAAAAAGAGAAAAGAGCACATTTTGGATAGTTGAAACTTGCATTACAAATGGTATACAAGTATGTCAATCTAAGAGTTATCCCCCTATGACCTTCTCTATCCAATACTGTCCTCTTGGCTTGCATTTCCTGTTCAACACAAAATGATGTTAACCTTTTCCAGTTGTTCATGGAGATGACACAGGTTCATCAAATTTTCAACCTTTGTTCAATTATTCAAGAAGCAACCAGCTCCAGCAAACACTATTGGCTTGAAATTAATTTCTTTATTAAAAAGTCACTGCAAATATCAGCTGTCATGTTTTCTATAATTTAGCTTCATGGTGTCAATTTCAATTAAAAGATGAAACTATGATCACATCTACTGTTCAAGTTGTACTCGCAACAGTACATGTGTTACCTAAGAACTAGTGAATAAAAAACATAGGTGGCTTAATTAAATCAGCTTCTTAATTAACAGATACTTTAGTAAGCCTTTTTGCCTGTGTATGAGATGAAGGAGACCGGGGGCTTGTTGGTACACTGGGCAGGCTGGATCACCTGTTTTAATTTTTGTTTCTACCACTTGATAGTGTCACTGTTCATCTCATTTTGAGAAAAAAAAAATTCTGACAGTTTCTAAGTTTGAGTCATGCTGTAAGCATGAAAAACATTTTTTCCACCCTGATAAGTAACTTTTTCACTTTGACAAACATGTGCCTAGTTCAGAGTGTAATGTGTCGCTGATGATAGTGCTAGCTATGTTTCTCAAGAAGTGGTAAAATATATATATATTTATATATATATATATATATATATATATATATATATATATATATATATATATATATATATACTACATTTCAAGCAGCTTCTGTCAGAACTTTTTCTTTGTATAGAATGTTAACATAATCATGTGTTTTTGGTCAGTCGATATGTTGCAAGTGGGGATACTTGGTACGCTGTAATTGTATGTAATTGAAGCTGAGGAGAAATAAAAAGCCTGCAAAATAAGAAATAAAACACTTCAATCAAGTGAAAAAGTGTTTGGAGAAATAAACAAAAGTGGAAAAGGGACCACAAACAAAAAAAAAAAAAAGAAATGAAAAACTAATAACACTTATGAATCCACAGATGAGGAAACTTTTTGTTTGGTGTGTGTAGAACTTTATTCCGATTCAAAGCCTGGTGAGAATTAGGTGAAGTGCACATCTTATCAAATATGAGCACGTGCTGAGTGTGTTTCAGAAAAAAAAACAGGGATTACTTTGTGTGTCACAACTGTACATCTGATGATTCTGAATTGGACTATTTATTGTCTAATACAAGAAATCAAATTAATGATTTGCTGTTTGGTGGCTAAGATTCGCCACTGATGTTGTTTGGTATTTATTTCCATCTTATTGGAGAAGACGTATCATTAAAATTCTGTTTGTTGTTGGCATTCTTATCTTATTGTTCCTTCTTCCATCTTCCATCTTAATACAACGCATCCTTGAAGTTCTCTCACATATGATTCCACTTGTCCTAACAACTGGTCATTATTTACTTAAAATCTTATTTTTTACTCAAATGAATTTTCTATTGTTGTTAATACTTCTGCCTGATTTAGAACTCTATGTTTCTCAATTATAACAATGTATTCATCACATACTAGCAAGAGAACTAACTTGCCCCCATCAGATTGTACAGCTGTCCCCCACTGGTGAGGTAGGTTCGTACACTTTTTTCAGAATGTATAAATGATGATATGACAGGTCTGGTTAGTCACTCAATACAAACTATCATATGACCAACATCTTTCGGCAACATGCCATTTTGTGGATGATCAATTAAAAAAATTAGGAGATCAATAAATAAGTTAATTCTCTCACCTTTTGTTGGATCACTAAAAAGTCTGAATTTTCAAAAAGATATGCATGAACACAGCTGGGAACAAACTGGCCAATTTAGCATAAACTTAAACTACAAATAGAACTCTACATGAAAGACTTATTATGAGAGGGATTTTCAAAAAGCAAAAAGCTGTTTTTTGTAGATGTAATAAAGAGTAGATGTTTAAATTTTCAATCCTTTCGCTTCATTGATGTGGCCTGCATGTATCATACATATCATAGCCAGCCAGACCAACTTGAAAACCACAGAAACCTATGTTCGCACTTTTGCTGACAGTTTTAGTTGACAGTTTCTGATAATGAAAAAGTATTATTAAAGAGATAAGTATGAAATAGTATGTTATGCATCCATGTGTATGTGTGCACATGTATGTGTGTATGTGTGCATACATTTACATGAATGAGCATTTACATGTATATCAGTATGTCTATAGATATTTATATATTTAGCTTAGCTTAGCTTAGCCTAATGCACAACTACAAGTGAGTACCAAACACTCTTGTAATAGCCTTCAAACAAGTTTACTCTTCTTTTTCTACTGCAATTGCTTTTGTATGTATGAATGTTTATAAAAATGTATACCTGTGTATGCATCTATAGACTAGTAGGTATACGTATATATATTGAAAGCAAAGACAAAATATGTTAAAAGTTACAGTCTATAGATTTCAGAAGGGTCATTAGCATTCAAAGAGTTCTTGTAACTTTTGAACTCTCTGTTGCTGTTAGTGTTGTTGGCACAATGTTTCTGCTGATCCATTCTGCAGCCTTCTTCAGGTGTACTATCCAAATGTGACGTTGGTGAACAGAATTTTCCAATGAAGGTTATGAACGGAAATTTTCTACGGGTAGCTATACAGCAACCTTGGATTCGGATGATGTCATTTTCTTTTTCTTTGCTTGTTAAACCTGGATTTCCACACCTTGTACCTATTGAATAGTGGAAGCCACAATGGGTTGACTCTGAAATACGTACAGTCGACAAGTTGATGTGGGTTGCCTTCATCATTTTCCTCAGTTTTCCACAGCATTCTGTGTCTATGATTATGGTATTTTTTTTTGTGCTCTTCAGCTTGAGCTTTGGGAGGTCTGCCAGTTTCTCCAGTGTAGACTTTTCCATATTCACAAGGAATAACATAAATACAGTTATAGATCAGATTTTTCTTCTGTGGAAGACTCACTTTAGTGAGCGAAAAAAGGGAAACAACATCACCTGAATCCAATGTTGTAAGATGGCTACCATGGGAAAATTCTGCTAACCACCATCACAATCGGATAGTACACATGTAGAAGGCTGTAGAATGGATCAGCCGGAACGCTATGTTAACAATGCAAACAATAAGAAGGGGTTCAATCGTTTGAAAAAAACTCTTTGAATGCCGAAAGTTGAACAGAGGTTAAATTCAGCCGCTACAAATTCTGAAATGTCAACGTGTAGTATACATCGGAGAAGTTTTTTTTTCCAGGATTTCATTGCCTATAAATAGGGTGTGTGTATTATACACAAATAATTACGGTATGCATCATGCATTGAGACCACACCATTGGAGCAAGCAAGCATATATTTCTTATTATGTCTAGAAAAAAAAAATTTGTTCGTTTTTTTTAATCCCCCTTCCCCAGCAATTAGTATGGGGTATTCAATTAACGATGTAAGTTCATACCTCATACTAATGCTGGTTTTATTCATGTCTTCAAAGCAAAGAAAAAAAAGGCGGTAAAAACCAAAGCCACAATTCTCTCTTTTTAGTCATCAATCTATCATTTTTAAAGTATTACCTCTTCTCAACACTCCATCAGGAAGTCCTTTTGTTGGGCTTGACATGAAATCACTCATACAGAGTTATTTCCATTTTCTTTGAATCATATCAAAACTGGTTTGGTTAGTCACTCCAAAGAAACCGTCATGGGACCTATGTCATCTGACAGCTTGTTGTGTTGGGGGTGATAAATAGAAAAATTTGGGAAAATTGGTGATCAAGGAAAAAGTTACTCCTCGCACTTCTTTTTTTTTTACTAAAAATCAAAAAAGTCTGAACTTTCAGAAACAAACGTTCACACTGCTGAACACAAACTGAGGGATCAATTTAGCATAAGCCTGCATTGTAAATTGGATGTCCCACTAAGAAAAAGTATTTGGTGGTGGGGGTTAAAAAAACAAACAAACCCTTTTTCCTTGACAGAAGTATTTGCTCAAATTCTCAGCTCTATGGATTTGTTAGTGTGGCCTCTATGCATAATACATACTATAA
Source organism: Thysanoteuthis rhombus (assembly GCA_963457665.1). Taxonomy (NCBI): domain Eukaryota; kingdom Metazoa; phylum Mollusca; class Cephalopoda; order Oegopsida; family Thysanoteuthidae; genus Thysanoteuthis; species Thysanoteuthis major. Next base: position 44,182,136 of record OY735211.1, read on the forward strand.
TTATTTGTGTATAATATGCCACCTCTGTTTATGGGCTATGAAATACTGGAAAAAAACATTTCTCGTGTATAATATGCATTGTCTTTTCAGAATATTTTACCAGCTAAATTTAACCTTTTTTTTTAACCTTTTACCTAGTTTGTATCGGCTTGAAATAAAATCTTTTATTTTAAAAAATGTAATTGATTAACATTTTAAAAAATTCTAATCTTGAGTTAACTTTCTTGGCTTTGAAAGAAGAAAGTCCGAATATTTTTTCTAAAGAAACGAAAAACAAATTTTTATCAATTATTAAGTAGAATGAGACTGTTTCAAAGTCAAAGTTTTTTTTTCAAATTCAAGGTTTACCTTTTTTTATCAGCAAAACATCAATACATTGTAGTTGATGATTGACACTTATTTAATAGGTTAGCGAATAAAACTTTTATATAAAGATGTCATCAGATGTCGATAATCTTCTGAGTTTTTTAATAAGTTATACAAGCATAAATGAATTGAACTTATTCGTAAAATAAGTTTTTAGAGATATTTTTGTTACATTTTTGAAAAAAAAAGATTACTTTGAATTGAAATTAAATGAATTGTTACAAATGTTTGATCTGATATATTTCAAAAGAGCAGGTCTCCAAAAATTGATCTGCGGAAAATCAGTTAATTTAATGATCAGTTGACTGGATCAGGAAAAAAACTTGAAATGCATTGAAAATTAAACTTGTGTCAACAATGTTTCAATTTAGATGTAAAACATTCTCATCCTACTTGTAAATTTAGATCATTTTGGTTGCATTTAGATATAAGATATTGTTTTTAGATGTTTTAAAAAACTTTATATTTGAATATATCTACATCTGAAACAGAATTCTGAATGGTGTTCGACCGTTTTTATGAATAAATGAAATACGGAAATTCAATTTTAAGTAATAATACATAATAATTCGATTCTCAAAAATTGCTGGGTTTCAGAGGTTACTGAGTTTCAAATATCCAAGTTTGAGATGTTCAGCTAACTAAACTATGCTAACAACAAAGTTGATGATGTCATGAAAGAAAAGTCTTCTTTAGCAGCTGGGAATCAGAAAAAAAATGTGCTCATTATTATTTGTGAATAAAACATTTTAAACAACTACAGTATTTTGTTGGTGATTTAAACTTTGTTGCTTATTTGTAAGGTTGGATAGTAGATATAACTTTTGGCCATGCCTTCTCCAATATGGCCTCACAATTAGCCTGAAAAAAAAAAGATTATTAAAACATTAAATAAAAATAAATTTAAAAGAATAATAAAAGAATCTTAGGTCTAAGGGTTGGCAAATGTTAAAAATTCAAATTAACCTAATAATAATATTTTTGAATTAAAATACGCAAGACGGATAAGAATAAATAAAACATTAAGAAAGATTTTTGATGAAGAATAACTTTAAAATTCATGAAAGGGTTGCACAAGTCTTGGAAGTAAGATAATAAGGGAGACCTGGGCACAATGAGACATGGGGTACAGTGAGACAACGCTAATTCCTCAAAAACAGTAGGTTCCTTCAAACCATCTTGTATGGTTATGTATCATGACAGCATTTCTTTCATTAATGTGACAGAAAAGCAGAAGTGAAAAGAGGTAAATTTATTATATATTGGTCATTTATTTCACTCCAAAATAAAACCTTGCTCTCAAGTATTGAAATCCATGTTCAGTCATTCACTGTACCTGAGTAGAAACCCTTAGCAATTTAGTACAATAGGCTACTGTATGAAGGCATGATAAGATATCACTGTTGTCGGCATGCATAAGGTATGTAACAATGATATTTGTATTAAGATATGTGAGACACAATGAGATACTGTCAGGGTGGATTAATTTGGATCTGTTTATTGAGGTAATGAACCATTTCATTCATCACACCCACGGCTCAAAGGAGAATCCTTCATTTCTCATTCTGGACAACCATGAAAGCCACATTTCAATTCATGCTATTGACATAGCCAAGGAAAACAGTGTGCCACTTTTAACTCTGCCACCCAATAGCAGTAATAAGATGCAACCTCTTGATGTGTCAGTTTTTAAGCCCTTCAAGACATACTACAACCCGGCCATGGACACCAAGATGTTTGAGAATCCAGGAAAGCCCATCGCAATACACGAGATTGCCCATTGTGTTGGTATAGCCAATGAAAAGGCTGTGACACCTTCCAACATTATTTCCGGGTTCAGAAAAACCAGGATTTATCCTTTGGATAGGAATGCATTTCCTGCAGCAGATTTTCTCAGCTCTGCCATCACAGATTGACCAGCCCCATGAACCGACAAGGAGACCACTCCCAACGTGGAAGAAAAAGCTGGACATTCAAATCATTCTCAAGAGCCACATACTTCAGCTGCATTCTGTTCTCTACAAGAATTCAAAGGATTTCCTCAATCACTAATGAGAAAGGAGAGAGTTCCAGGCAAACAGCGACATAGAAAAGGGAAAAGCATCATCGCCGGTAGCACTCCTGAAAAAGAAGAATGGCTGATAAAGAGAACTGAAGACACAATGAAATCCAGGAAAAAAAATGAGATCAGCTTTCTCCAGTTTAGCAAGAAGATCATGAGGAAATTTGTGATGCCAACCAACCCCCAAAATAGAAACTGCGATTAGTTTCGGGTCTTCTCATGTGGCATGTGTGCTGCCCCAATGTACCCCATCTGCTGTCTCAAGGTGCCCCATCTGCTGTCTCAAGGTACCCTGATACAAAGGACATATTGAGACATCCTACCACTTAAGTTTCTAGAAATTGAAAGATAATTTTTTGGAAAAAAAAGGTTAAATAAAAAAGAATGTGAAATGAATTAGAAATTAGGAAAAAAATTGAAATAAAAATCAAAATAAAACCTAGACATAAGAAATTGATGACATTTTGTTTCAATAGATATGAATATTATTTATATGAATTTTGTTTCAATAAATATGAATATTTATATGAATTTTGTTTCAATAAATATGAATATTCATATGAATTTTATTTAATAAATATGAGTACATATTCATGTAAAAATGATGGAATTTTGTATCAAATCTAAATGAAAAACTTTTGATTAATAAATTGTTCTGTATTAGAATAAGTTATCGTTTGCTTTGTAGATTTTTGATATATTTATTATGCATTCAGCATGTAAAATATTGTTTGTTTAAATCAAAAACATGTGGTGTCATGGCAATGAATATGATGGAGATTTCGTCTTGCATTAAAATAAATCATTTTTAATGAATTTATTGTCGTTCTACCCGTAAAAGAGTTAAAATTGATATTTTCCAACTCACAGTAAACATCCAACGTTTTGCAGATACCAATCAAATCAAAGAACGTAGGGAAACGCATTTTTCATTCAAAATTAAAGCTTAATTGGGGGTGCAGATTATCTATGGTAGTGGATTATACACAAGGAATTCCAGTAGTTGTCACTTCAAAGATAAAAATGTCATTTTCTCTACATGTACAACTGAGTATATATGTTTGTTGAGGTGCGTCTATGACATTGAAAACTATTTTTCAGAAATTATAGGTGTAGATATTTTATTGGCTATTTGTAGATTTGAACATCTTAAAGTACTGAAATCAGTTTTAAAGTTGTTTTTATTGAACTGAAAGCTATAAGATAAAATTCAGATGAACATGTCTGCTCTATTTTTTTTACTGATAGAAGGAATAAATCTTACTTCGTAATCTAAAGTAATCAGAGATAAAATCTTAAGAAAAATGATTCTGTCAACAGCGGCATGTTCACACTCAACATCAACATAGGTTTGATCAGTTTTTAGGTTGGTCTGGCTGGCTGTGAATGTATGTATTGCATATGAATCAATGGAGCTAACATTTACTCCTTATTATGTCCCCAGAGATCAAATGCAAAACTGAGGCCAACAGAAAAGACAAATTTAGAAAATACTGGCTCCACGACGCCTGCGATAGAGAAGTGTGGCGAATCCTGGGGAAAGTCTATGTCCAACGATGGATGTTAAAAGACTGATGATGATGATGATGTCTAGAGAAATTATCTTTTTGTTTTTTGAAAATTACCCCACAAAATGAGATTTTAGTAGGGATGTTTAATTTATGATGTAAGTATATGCTAAAATTTGTGACCAGCTGTGATAATTTTTTTTCTATTTGCATTTTGTTTTTTGTTAAATTCCGAATTTTCTAGTGATCACTACCTTATCAAATGCGAGAGATGTAATTTATTCATCGATCAACCTTTCTTCCAATTTTTTTCATTTATCACCCCTAACACGGCATGCTACCAAAAGACATTTATTCCATGACAGTTTCTATTGAGTGACTTACTAGATCTGCTTATGTTTCTTTTCTGTCTTAGTGGCACATTAAATGACTATTGTGCTAAATGTGGATCAGTAAAAATGAAAGAATGAGATAAATAATAATGATGATCTCTTAAGGTTTTAGAACCAAAAATATTCAACAATTAGAACATCAAAATACTGACATTTAAGCATTAAAAAATAGTAACATTAAAAATAACTAAGATTTAACAATCAACATCTTCATCACAAACTTGGGGGGGGCACTTGAGCAGTAGAGTCGCAAAAACGTTAATTAATGTCCTTTGGCCGCGTACATGTTAATATTTTGTAGAAAATTTAAAAGTTACCAATATCTTTATAAAGTGACAGGAATTGTTGTTTAAAACTAACAACTTGGAAATGTTATAATCATTATAGTATGTAGAATGTGCAGAGATTTAATTGAAAGTTTTGAAATATCAAATGATTATAATAATTATGGTAAAATCTTATTTATCCTGTCTACTAGAATGAATAATCTAATAGTATGCCCCAATAAATCTTTGGATTTCTTCAGCGAAAGAGTTGTGTGCTGTTGGAATAAATTGCCTAAATGTGTAAAGAATTAAAGTAATATGAACTGCTTTAAAAAAAAAGTATTGACAAATTTCGAGAAAATGATAAAGAGGATGGATTAAATGGTCAGTATTGGAAACTCGTGGAGGAAACCTTTCAAAGAATTCAAGTCATCAAGTATACAGTATAGAAAGCCAACATGCAAAGAGGCGAAGTTGAACTGGAATGAGATTTTTAAATGTTGATAAGACAATATGAGATAGAGATAGAGGGATTATAGATAAATAAAATAAAGCTTTTGATGGCTAAAAAATGCAGTGATAGAATTTTTCATCACAACTTAATTCAGTGGTAAATTTTAATCATATAGATTAAAAAATTATACAGTGAAAATTTTAGATCAAAACTCAGTTAATGAATACAAGTCAGGCCATGGACTTGATGCATTGTGGTAAATCCAAAGGCCAATAATCAGAGGTGCGGTACTGACTCTTTAGATGCTGGAGATGACAATTCGCTTTCTGTCTTATTCATTTTATTTCATGGTGAGCTCCGGTGAGCTCTGGCAAACCAGCACCCCTGCTAATGATGAAAAAAAGCATGTATTTTACACTACAAATATCTATTTTTCAACATAATCTTTTTCCTTGTTAATGCACTTATTTCAGTGGTGAATATTAATCACACAGATCGAACATTACATATTGAAAATTTCAGATCAAAACCCAACTAATAAGTATGTATCAGGCTATACACTTACTAATTTACCCTTGTATGATCTGCACATTGTTATAAATGTTCTATGATATTGAAGTAAAAACATTTAATACCATGATGACTATATCATGTATTTTGAGCATAAAATGAACTTATTTAATTATTGGAACTATGACTCCAACTAGCAGAAATTGTAACATTGTTCAATATTGATTGAGTTCCTGGCCTGTTATATTTCATCATCATCATCATCATCATTACCATCATCATCATCATCAGTCAGTCAGTCAGTCTTTTAACGTCCGTCGTTGGACATAGACGTTCCCCATGATTTGCTACACTTCTCTATCATGGGCGTCGCGGAGCCAGTACTTTCTGAATTTGTCTAGCTCATCTCTCCATCTAATATTCTACCAGCCTCGGTTGCACATGTGATCTTGGGGGATCCATGACGTGAGTCATGATATCCATCAGTTGTCTGCCATTCTTGCAACATGGCCAGCCCATTGCTATTTGAGATTTTTAATGGATTGTATGATGTCCCTGGCTCTTGTCTTTTCCCGGATGTACTGTGCTGTCTTGTGGTCTCTCCATGTGAGGCACAGCATAATTCTTTTGTGTGCACTTAGTATGGTTCTCAATTACAGAACATGTAAACAATAATAAACTGAACATCTAGCAGTACTCAAACTGATATATGAACTACTGAACTTTGTGAGTTCTTTTAGGATCATTTTATGTTCAAATCCATTGACTTTGTAATTGTTTGTAATTGCTGTTTGCAAAACCTCAATAAAAAAGCATTTTCAAAAATAGGGGGATATGGAGTCGACAGAAAATGATTAGTTCAAATATTAGATTTATGGAGAACCGTAGTGTCAAAATTTTAAGTCATGCAAGAAGATTCCATCTGAGAATAAACATGGTCAGAGTAAATTCTACTTATTACATCACTGTCTTTTGTTTTTTTTCCGGTGGAAAACTTGTAAAATAGAGTAGAAAATACATCTATGATCGCATAGATTCCAGTGAATCTGGATGTCATTGATAAATCCATCAGAATAAGACCCCCAAAAAGGTCATAAAAGCCTTTAAAAAAAAATATTTTCTCGGAAAGGGTCCAGTGGAAATCTATTGCCAATTTTCGAGTCTGTAGACAAAATGGTATGGCCAGGAAAGCTGGAATACACAATCAATCAAACACGCGAACACATGCACATATAGCCGTAGAGAGAGCTTCCAAAAATCACAACCCCTCCCCCGCCATTTTTTTCCTTTACTGTTTTGACATTTTTATTCTGTGCCAAAACAGGTATATGTTTTTGTACTTGACATTTCACAATTATAACTATTGTCTTATGATAGAAAACAAAACAAGGCAACAAAACAAGGCAACAAAACAAGGCAACAAAACAAGGCAACAAAATGATATAAGAATGTTTCATGTATTGTTTGACTTCAAAGTCAGATTTTTATTCATCTTTTTTCATTTTTTTTTTTCACCTCTCATCATTTTCTTTTTTTTCTCATTCTCCTTTTTTTCCCTCTAGAACCTACTGGACCCCATGATCCCCAGTCGGGGATATTGGCCCCTCTCCATGGCCATACATGCACATACGAAAAATTCTCCATCTTCGATCGCTAAGGTTGTTCAAAGGTCTAGATCAGTTGTTCAGACACGAGGCTTGAATCTCACTTTTATTGATACTATTCAGACTAGCCACATATTGGCTGTTATTTTTTTCCAACTATTGGCTATTAGCAATAAAACCTCTGACAAATACAATATAAAAATTACAGTTACATCTGACATTTTTTGAGTTTTTTATTTATAAGTTTTGGAGCAATGTTTGAATGTTATGTGTGCCATTGCAAATCTGTTCTCTTTGATCATTTGTTTTATCACTGGAATGCTTTCAAAAGTTATTGGCCATTTTCGAGAATTTGGGTTATTGTTTCATTTACAGTATTGCCCATAAATGAGTAAAGCCAAACCGTTTTTTTTTTTGTAAATAAAAAGTTGATTTTCTTCTGAACCAAAAATACTATGACTATATCATTTCTAGTAGAGCATTGTACAATCGAAATAGACATTACATCATATATTACCAAACTCTACAGCATTGAAATTCTGCAAGCAAAAATATCGATATGTGGCAGTCCAAAAATGAGTACACCCCTGCGGAAGAAGTTATTTAAAATCAATATTTGGTGTGGCTGCCTTTATTTTCTACTACTGCTTGCAGACTTGATGGTATTGACTTCACTAGATTTGCACAAACAGTCACTGGAATCTTTTTCTGCTACAATCTTTCAATTCTGTCTTTTTTGCAGAATGTTTTTGATTATTGTTATGCTGAAACATAGCTCCTCTTAGTGAGCATTTGAATGAAGGCAACATGTTTTCTTTCATTATTTTGATGTAATCTTCAGCATCCATGATTTTATCAATGAAATGCAGATAACCAGTGCCATTAGCACTAATATAACCCCAGACCATAACGTTTCAATCACCATGCTTGACTGTTGAGACCAAGTACTTTTCCTTCTACATCTCACAATGCCGCCGCCAAACTTATCAGATGCTATCAGACTCAAAAAGTTTGATTTTTGATCGATCTGAACACAGTGTGCTGTCCCAAATCATTGAATTTTCATCTTTATTCTCCAGTGCAAACTTTAAACAGGCCTGTTTATGTCTCAATTCATTAACAGCATCCGCGGCTGATTTTCTTGGGACTTCATCAACCAATATCCCAATATAATGAATAGATCTTGGAGTCAGCAAACATGATTGACTTTGCTGCTTATATACATCTCGAGCTTTTCCACTTTACTTGCAACTTTGCATAATTTGGCAACAGTATTTTTGCTTAACATCTGTTTGGTAGCTGTTGTTCTGTTTGTGCAAATTAATTATACATTCCTTCAAATCAGGACAGAGTTCTTTTCCAAATGATTTCTTTTCTGAAATAAACATCTATAAACTGGTGACGAATAATACCTAATAAGATCTGTTTTGATTGTATAATGCTCAACTAGAAATAATATAATCTTGGTGTGTGTGAAAATTGACTATTTATTAAAAAAAATTGGTAAGGGTACATTTATTTTTAGGTGATACTGTATATCAACTTTGTTTTTTTGATAAGAGTGTAGCCAACTTGATATATTTTCCATTTTCCATATTTGTTAGATTGTATTCCTTGTTATAACCATAAATTCCCAATTTTATCCCATCAGTGTTTCCTTTATACAGGAAGGAGAAACCTGCTAAGTAAAAAGCCCAACCAATTTTCCTCCAATTAATGTTTTTGATATGACACCAAGCCTGCTTCTGTGATTTGCCAAGCCTATTTTTTTTCAATGTATATCTCAGAAGTAACGGTACAGTCATCCTTGTTAAGGTTTATTATAAACCTATTGCTGTACATTGTACTGGTTAGATTACACAGTATACATTTTGACCTTCATAAATGTCAAATGGTAAAATTTATATATTTATTTTTTCGACATCATCTCACTTAATATTATTTTTCACTGTTTTGTCTAAAAATATATGATGTTTAGAAAGAACTTACCAGTAACCTGTGATATTGATAATCCATGAGTAGTTGATCAAAAGTTAATTGTAGTTTAATGAATAGAATATTGATGACTAGCAGAGGTAGCTGGTGTTGCCCAGGTGCCAAAAATACTGAAAAAGGTTTTTTTTTTAAAACTTAAATGATTTAACTTAAAGCAAGTTTTTATATAGTTTTCTTGTACATATGTATACGCAGTATTAACCTTAAATAAGTATGCTCCTATCATTTCTTTGTAGAAATAAGTAATTTTCTTATAAATCAAACATCCCAGGATTATATATATATATATATATATATATTCTTTTTTGAATTTTAATGCGTATTCATATCCAAAGTTGAAATTTTTTCAGGCAGCTATGAGTTAAAAACCATCAACCAAAACTGTAAGCATCAATATAGTCAACATTTACATAGGTTTCTTCAGTTTTTAAGTCGGTCTGGTTGGCTATGTATGTAAAAGCTGCACCAACAGAGCTAGTAGGCTGAAAATTTAAATATTTACCCCTTATTACATCAAGAAAAAACTTTTTGTTTTTGTTTTTAAATTTGCCCCTTACATTTCTGCAGGGGGGGAGTTAATTTACTATGTAAGTTTATGCTAAATTGGTCCCTTAGTTTGTGTCCAGAAATGTTCATATGCTTTTGAAAAGCACAGACTTTCCTTGTGATCACCGCCTACCAAAAGGTGATGGAAGTACCTTATTTATTAATCACCCCAATTTTTGTTCCAGTTTTTTAATTTATCACCCCAAGTATGACATGCTGCCAAAAGATGTTGTTCACATGACAGTCCCTATTAGTAGACCTGTTCATTGTTAATTTTTATTTTGTGGCTTGAAATAATGCTTTATTTTCTACTTCCTATATTTTCTTGTAATTCTAAATTAATATATAACACATGAAACAGAAAAAATTCTAACAAAAAAGCAGTTTAGTCAGCCATAGCTCTTGGGTAGTTAAAATATCTTGTTCTGCGGTTTTGTGCTCTGATGAAAAGATGTCTGCTTGCCCCTATACTTGAGCATACAACATAGAGCTGACCACAAGAGAAATAAGGACTTGCCAGTCCAACTCCTGCGAACTCGAAGGACTACTCCCTGAATCTTGTTGATGATCATAGCGGATGAAAGTCTCACTCAAAACTGAAGGCGCTTGAATTGAAATGGAGTATCTGTTTGGAATAAAAACATCTCTCTTGGCACAATCAATCAGAATGGTGGCTCTGATCACATGGGGCATAACAGTTTTGACAGCTAGTCTTCTCCTTTTATAATGTTTTGGTGCATTCAATTCCATGGCAACATTTGTAGTCGCAGATTTTAAGATGGAACACCAGTAGATCAAAAGTGTTGAGAAATTCTGCTGGATAGTTTACAGCATCGATAAGATCAACGACAGTGTCGGCTGATTAGCATCATCTGGATCGGACTGGTAGGTGTTGAAATGATGGTGGTATTAACGTCTTGCACAATGTCATTTTTGGGAGACAGGATTGCACGTTCTCAAAGTCCTATATGATTTCAATAATTCTGTAAGAGGCTAGGATAAACCTTTAATAGCATTTCTTGAAATGTGTTGATGATTGTTCCATCATTTTTAGGGTATTGTGACATCTTCACTCTGAGTGTCCATTGATAGCTGACCATTGTCCAGTTGGAGCAGAACCTTTGCTAACTGGCCTGTTGAGACATCTCTATCAAGTCCAACTCTCATGTTGATGGACAGATGAAGATTTTCCACTCGTCTCCAAATATAGGATTCTTTGAGGCATCCTCTCTTACCTATGTCTCATGATAGTTGTTACATTTGCTTATAAAACAGTATATGTACATGTATCAATTATTATTGGACAGAGCACATTAGGAAAGAAAAAGCAGATATAAACCTCACAGGGAGCCTGGGACTTTCTTTGATCGTGCATTATTCTGGGATGCATCTGAATATTTGTGCCAAAATTGGTGAAAATTAATTGAGAAAAGGATATGTTGTTTCAAGACAAATAGACAGACTTTAGAACTTATTAGATAGAATAAATATCAATGACAAATCATTGGATATTGGATGGTCCAGAAAGTAATGGTATTTCTCAAGGATAAAAGGTTACGATGAAAAAAAGGGGTGATAGATAACAGGTTCAATCAAAGTACATTCCAAATGATTGGATTCACCTTTGTAAACTTTCAACAAGATTATTAGAGTAACAATCAATATCCCTAGACCCGATAAAATCCTTAAAGTCTTCTTCTGTTGCTGCTTGGTTTTGAAACTGTTAATTTTTAATAAACTTGTCAAGATGTGTCAAAAAATGAAAGTCTCTTGGAAAAGGGTCTTTAAAATAAAATGGATGAGGCAGAACTTCAATTCCGTAATCATTTAACTTTGTAAGAATCAGATTTTGTAACATTGATTTGTCTGGTTTTCGTCAGTTCAAATGGAACCTATGTATTTGTCTTTTTTTTTCTTTTATCCATTGCACGCAAATGGGAAGAAACACGAGATTCGTTTGTTCCCACTATACCTGTGGGCTTACAGACAGATGATCCCGTGTCTGCCTCTACAGCTTCACTAGGTATATCATCACCAAAGGATTGCCCCGTCCCAGAAGTTTGAGATTAAGACTCATCTCCTCACTGAAACCTCTGAAGTCAGTGCTGAACTGTATGAATAGGAATTGATCCTTGGGCAAATGCTTGGTCGATGCATCATGCAATTCTAGATGCTTTCTTCCCAAGTCTGTATTATCATATCATAATCATATGAAAGTCCTTTTTTTTTCCATGCTGCTCTTCAAGGGTGATAACTCCTGTGAAGAGAAGATCAAAAAGTAAAATTTCAAAATTTGTACATTAACATCAGGTGTATGTAGAATGATGTCTTATACTCTATTCGTATCATGCCGATTGCTTTCAGGATAACCTGATATTTTCAAGGAGATTTTAGTTAAGTATATTGAAGTATTTGTTGTCACAACTATTGCAAATATCATACTGTAACTAAATACATTTTGTTGAATATTTATGGAAAATTTCATTGTAGGTCCCGAATAACTTTTGAATAGAAGACATGTTTCAAGTCATGAAAATGTCATAATCCATTTGTATATATCTAATAATCTTTCACTTTGGGAGAGTTTTTTTTTCCATAATTGAACAATATAAACCAAATATAAAAAAACTGATATGGTATCTGGAATCGGAATTCATGAATTCACAAGAATTCATTGAAAATACAACAAAATTCAAGGTTAGATTCTAGTATGAAAATTTAGGGAATCTGATTATGATACAGAAAATGTCCGTCAGTCCATATGTGACAGCCTCGATCAGGAACCACTGAACATATCCCTATGAAATTTTCTGTGTGTTCTAATGGGACCACCAAGCATGTTTTTAGCAAGTTAGCTTTTGGAAATTTCAACACTTTTCAATATAATGTAAGTATTAGGCCAAACTCAACCTTAACTTTGTCTATGCCTGCTGCAATATAGATGTGACATTGTAGGCAACCATAAATACTCCAAGAAATGTTATGCAAGAGAGAGGGAGAATTTTTATATGTACAAGACAAAGAGAGAGAGAGAGAGAGAAAACTATATGCAGAAGAGAGAGAATGTTTATAGGTATGAGAGAAAGAAAGAGGGAGAATGTTTATATATTCTAGAGAGATTGAAAATTTATCTGTACAAGAGAGAAATAGAATGTTTAAGAGAGCATTTACATGTTCAAGAGAGAGAGAGAGAGAGAGTTCATATGTACAAGAGAAAGAGAGGATTTATAGGTACATGAAAAAGTTTATAGGTACAAGAGAGATGGAACACCTATATATACGAGAAAGAGAGAGAGATCATTCATATCTACTAGAAAAAGAGAGAGAACATTTATATGTACAAGAGAGAGAGAGAGGGAACACTTATAAGTACGAGAGAGAGAGAGAGAATGTTTTTATGAACAGAATAAAAAGATGTTTATATGTACAAGAGAGAGAGAATCATTTAGAACATCATTCTTTTTTTTCAATAATGTAAAAAAACTGTTAATATATTTTGAAATTCAGAAATATTTCGATTCTCAGTAATATATTTCATTTGTTTCACCTTGGTATAAAAAGGTATGTAAGTGATTAATTTCTTTTTTGTCAGCAATTTATTTGTAATTTTTTTTTTGCTGTCTCGCCAGACATATATGCATATATATATGTTTATTTGCGTATATATATGTATATGTATATGTATTTAGAAATGGACATATTTGGTCTGGCAGAATGAATTATAAATGGCATTATATCATATAGAAACTTATTTGAAATGATCTACCATCATTACACAGTTGATATATCACTCAATATAGACAATGTTAATAGAATAAATAATTTCAAATAAAGTTCTATACAATATAATGCTATTTATAATTCATATACGTATGTATATATTTTATATGTATGTATTTAGGTCTTTGCATTACCCGCGACTGTTTAGCTCAATGGTAAGAGCAATGCTTTGTTGGAGCGGCTACCCTATTGATTGCAGGTTTGATTACTGCCGCAACCCCATTTTTTCAATTGTTTATTCTATTTTCTCTGTCTAGGCCAAGTGATACATTAACCGTGTAATGACAGGAGATGATTCCAAATGAAAGTTTCAATATATTATAAAGCAATTTATAACAATTCTGTTGGATCATATATCCATTTCCCAATAACATAACTGTCGCGTTGAAAGAAACGAATAGAGCTGATATAGACTGTGAATAAGCAAAAATGAGACATTGTAGTTGAAAACAGAAATATATATAGTGTTTTACTAGGGGAAGGTAGCAAAAAAGCTATATATATCATATATATAATCAAAAAGACAGTTGATTCCTACTCAGTCCATAATCTCTTATCTAAGCCTTCCACAGAAACTAAGGAAGAAGTGATTCAATTTTGGGGGCCAATCCATGCACAATTAGCTCCCCTGCATCGTAGCTGTATGTCCATACTATCCAATATCTTCAAAGGTTCTCTATGAATTTCAATGAAATTTTGGTAAGCTTGGGCCATGGACTAAGGAAGGAGTGATCAAATTTTGACCTCTTATCCCACATAGACAAGTACTTCACCTATTTTTTTTTCAATATGAACAATTTTTATATTTTGCATTCTTCAACGATCAATTTTTTCATTAATAATTAGTATATCCTGCAATCTTTGTTATTGTCCTGATTAGATTTTATATACTTTGAACCGTATAAATTGATTATATCTGGTTAAGCAGTTACTACATTGTATTTTAATCTACTGCGATATCTAAAGGTCACTGAGACAAATTAAATGAATAGCATATGTTATACAACAACTATAATTTCAATTTTAACCAACAGATCCCTTTAAAGTGACCATGTTCTTGATCTGAAGCATTGTTATAAGTCAGTGGAGATTTTGAAACTAATCTCTTGATTTTGCTTTTATTAATTCAGGATAAGTTTTTCAACAGACTATCTCCACTCTTCTCCAAAATGTACATTATGATTAAAGTTGACTTTGCACCAGGGTATATATTCTTTGTTCCTCAACCTTTGACAATCTACAAAATATTTTTTTTCTTTCAAAACAGAAAAACAAGTTTGGTTTTCATGTATGTTATTGATAATCCCATATCCAATCATTTTTTTTGTACTATTATTCTTATCATTATATTTCCTTTTTCTCAGTTTCAGCCGAGCCGTTTTGCAGCTCTTCACACAAGGATGTGTCAACCTAGTACAGAATCTTATTTGGACTCCATAGGTACATTCACCTGAGAGAAACAAGAGATTGAACCAGAAAAAAAAAAAAAAAAAAGCAAAAAGAAAAGGTGACAGTTCTGGTTAGTCACTCAGTAGAAACTATCACATGACCAACACCCTTTGGCATTGTGCTGTGTTGGGGGTGATCAATTAAAAAATTGGAAAAATGGATGATCAATGAATAAGTTACTTTTTTCGCATTTTGTTAGGCCATGATCACTAAAAGAGTTCAAATTAACAAAAAAAAAAGCTCAAATATAGGTGGACACAAACTAAGGGATCAATTTAGCATAAATTTACATTGCAAATTGACCCCCACAGCCTATTCAAGGGTGAATTTTCAACAAAAAAAAATGTTTTTATAGACATAATTAGGAGTAAATGTTAAAATTTTCAGCCCTCTAGCTCCATTAATTCGGCCTGTACATGTGATACATACATACATACATAGCCTGCCAGATCAAATTGAAAACTGAACAAACCTATTTTGACAGTTTTGGCAACCATTTTTATTGATGATTTCAAATAATCCCCAAAATATTGAGCAAAAATTACATCTACTTACATTCCTTACATCTTCAGGTTGGTAACTATAGATTTGCAACTTGGCAAATATACAGATGACATCCTTTGTGTACACACATACTTCTATTCTATCCTTAAAAGTGTGAAAATAAGAAACGGCAAACCTGCTCATAAAAGACTTGTGTTCATGATATCCTAGGAGGAAATGTAAAAATACACTTTTAAATACAACTTCCCTGCCAACTTAATTTGTTCTTAGAAAGAAAATCTCTCCTTTCTATATAATTCTCTGAAATGGAATTATTTCGTAGACCAGCATAACCAGAATTCATTTAGGGAAAAAAATATAATTTTAACCTGACCACCATTAGGCCCACTGTACATTCATGCATCACCCATAATTATTGATAAACAGAAGAACGCTGGAAGGAAGTGGAGGAATACAATGAAATTTACTGCCAAAAATGATTTAGATCTTGTTAAATAAGCTAAGTATAGGCCAAGTAATGAAAGTGAATTAGAAGGGTCATCGGTGTACCAACAGGGGTGCACCCAAAACTGGATGATACTGTCAGAGGGGCAACACCATGATCTTTTACTAGTGCGAAAATTTAACATTTACCACCACTTAGCACTATTTTAGCCAATCTTTAGCCGTTTTCTAGCTATCATCAGCTATTAAGAATAGCCATTGAAAAGCTAACTGTGTTTATTTAGGACATTTTGGTGTTTTTCGATACTTTTTAGGTCAAAAAAAATTTTGAAGTGGCAACACTGGGGGTGACACCTTGAGTTACCGCCCCGGGTGACACCAACTGATGAAATGCCACTGAGGGTTATTCACTGAATGAAGTATAGGGTCAGATATTGTCCTGTTTTTGTAGAAATCGGTTTCTCAATCAGGACAATATCAGGTTACTGAGGTCAGCCTATTTCAAATACGTACCTTCTTTTGTACTTTGTTCATGAGTTGATGAAAATAAAAATGTTATTCAATACTTAAATGCTTTTATCCACTACTAATTTGGAGGGTTTTACATTTTTTTTTTTTTAAATATGAATTTATAACTCAAACTGGGTATTTGAACCCACCCCCATTGGGCCTCCCCACCTAAGGTGTGTGGGTTTGAAATTTGGAACTTGAGTCAATAAAGGATAATAGTGCAGTACATTTATTTCATTTAACCCCAACTGAATGTACCAATACAAAAAGATGGTGTTATTCTTCACTCAAAACAGGCTGGCTGCGAAGGTGTATTCCAAATATATCCTTTTATCCCTCCCTGGAAATATTTCCCTTTTCTCTGCCCCCACTGGAGAAGTTACAGGGGGTGCCCATTTTTGATATCTTGTTTCTATCATTCAGTCTTTGATATTATTGTCAGTGAGCAATGTTAACCAACTTGGTTTTCATTAATATCAAGTGCAATAATCAATGATTGAAACGGTGTGTCTGAGACTAAACTGCTTATATTATACCTATCTGGTCACTTCCACTGTGTACTTAATGTTCAGTTTTGTATTTATTTATACTGTGCCAGATGAGCTTAGCTTAGTATGTCGTCTTAAGAACCAATTGCGCAGCCTTGATGTAACTTGTAAATTAATCAGTGAAGACCTTCTTGCATATGTGTGAACAGACACTCTCCCATGGGGTTACTCAGTTGACAGTGAGATAGCATTGAGTGAGCTTGTGTATTGTGTAACCATTGCATTCACAATTATTAAGCAAGTAATTCTTGTGCAGGGATTTTTGGCAAAACATTGTCTCATCCACATCTGTTAACCCCATTAGAATCCAGATTAACCTGACTGTAACTGCCAGTATTTCACACAGAGATTTCAGACCATGGACAAGATTAATGAGAATGCGATAAAGCAGCTGATGGTGATCCTAAAAAAAGGATGGTTGGATGAGAGTATGAGATCACAAGGGGACTGAGGCTACATTACGAAAGGAAGGCTTTTTTTTTCCTTAATATCGAATGGCTGGATATTTCTCAGACAAACTTCATGTATATACATGTATATTTATATATCTATATATGTGTATTATAAATTACTGCAGTATTTAAGATGTTGAGGACTACACATTACAGAGGAAAAACCAAGACATGTTAGAATCAGCAGGTGTTCAATTACCTGCAGCACACATCTTTTGGGTGAATTTTGGAAAAAAAAAATTGATTTCTTCGTGTCTGCCTGCACACTCTCTGTGAAGAAAGTTTAAAATGGTATTTTCTTACAAGTGTGATTTTCTCAAAAACTATTAGAGTAAGATCCATAAAACTACATATGTATATATTTTGCTCAGCATCACCTGGAGAAAGTGTTTTCACCACTTATTTGGACTTACACATGTATGAGAGGGTCCAGTGCTTCATTTAAGTTGGGTTAGGGGAGCACTTATTCATAAGCTTCAAAATCATGGTTGCTCAAAGGTTGTGTAGTTGCAGGCACAGAAAAAATAATTAGCAGACCAGGTTCAAATTCTTAAGTATAACATTTAATATTTTTTCTCTCAATTTTATATGCTTTCAATCTATTTGACCTTCAAAGCTTCCGGATATTTGTCAGTTAGATCTTAAGGAGGATTCTATTTACAATGTAGTTCTAATGTTAAACTAGACCCTCAATTCCCATTCTCCATAGGAAAACTGCAAGTGTGAATCCCTCTTTCTCTCAGTGCTAATGTAATTCCGACAGTATCCATATTACACAGAGTACTATGATATGCGTGAGTGTTTGTGCTCTAAAAAGTCAGGAACTGCACGTCACAGACACAAGCATATTTAAAATCAGCAGGTCTCAATTTACCACCTTTCAAGGTCAAATTTTGTACAAAAAAAAAATCTAGGTGGGGTCAGTGTTCATATGAAAAAAAAATTAATTCTGTCACCAAAGATATCACTGAGAGCAAAATACAATAGTTTTTAAATACAGTGGGCAGACCGAGTTGAAAAAAAAACAAAGGAAGAAATTTTTTTTCTTTCGATTTCATGTTCTTTCAATCTATCAGACCCTCAAACCGTCCAGAAATTAGTCAGTTTTTTAGGTAATAAATGATACATTTAAAGGTTTTATGAGATGGGGTTCTATTCACAATGTAACTATAATGCTACCTGTCAACAAAACATTTTTTTTAGAGTGAAAACCCTACAACCCAAGTGCAACAATAAATCAGGTCTGGTTTGTGACTCAATAGAATCTTTTGCATGACTAACGCGTGTTGGAGGTGATCAACCAAAAAATAGGAAAAGAGGGTGATCAATGAATAAGTCGCTTCTCTCACCTTTTCTTGTATCACTAAATTTTTTGAAGAGCAAGCGTGAATGCAACCAAATACAAATTGGAGATCACTTTAGTATAAACTTACATTGTAAATTAAAACCATGCGCACTCACTCTAAAAACCTATTGGGTGGGGAATTTGAAAAAAAACAAAAACAAATGTCAGCGAGACCAGTTTGAAAACTGAAGGATACTATGTTGACGGTTTCAGTGACAGTTTAGGGTTGACGGTTTCTAACATTTGCATTTTTATGTGAGCACAAAAATTCTCAGTTTTGAGAAAAATGAAATTTTAAGGTTTTTGGAGTTGACAGCATGGGTCTGCTTGGGAGTGTGTGCTGACCTGACCAGTGGAGGGGAGAGGGGTGGGAGGGCTGTACACATCCACCCTACCCTTATTTGATTCCATGAAATCTCTATCAAGTATCATTTGCTTTCCAGTGTTCTTGGATTCAGAGCTTCTTTTAATCTCAGGCAACGCACTTAGCCCAACTAGCATATAAATAAGAACTGTGGGGTCTTTTACATGAAGATTGTTTCATCATATTCCAGGAATCACTGACTTCATTTTTTTTTCTCTCATTAATTTTCTTTGCCAAGAGCTTTTAATTTGACTGATATTTTTTTTTTCCTTACAAACAAGCAAATAGAAATGAAAATAAGACACGTGCAAAATTTTTACATTGATAGAAGCATATCAAAGAGTCTGATAAGAGTAAGGTTTGTATTCTCATTGCTGGAATATGGTGCTTAACGATCATCATGATTTTCTCTTCTGATATAACCTTTAAGAGACCATCGTTTTCTTGGATAACATTTTTTTTTACAAGTATTTCCTATTTTGCAAAAGAAAACCAAACTATCAATGGCTTTTGAGACAAGCTCATTTTCTACCACTCAACAGTATTCAATGTGTTTCACTTTCCTTGATATCCGTTATTGCATTTTAACCATTCATACATTTGAAGTAATATATGCATGTATACACACCAAATACGAGCAAAATGATATTTGTATCATTCATGCGCAATATTTCCTGATTTCTTCGATTAAGCATATCTTTATATTCTGATGCTAAATATGGTAGACTGTTTATTTGTTCATCAATATAAGTCTGATAATTTTTATCATACCGTACAACTGACTATCACTACAACAAACCTTTTGTTACAGAAATAGATAAAACATAAAGGTTAAAATACTAATGGTGGGGTAACCAAATGAGATGACCATTATCAACAGATGATACAGGTTAGTCCAACAGACCATTGTTTGTCATCATGATTTTCATGTTACTTACATTTTCTTCCTCTCTTTTTGTCTAAAATTCTTTGAATATTGTCATCATTTGGTGATTTTTTTGAATCTGTATCGTCTCTTTAGATTTCTAGCTATGTTTCTATTGGTCACTTTTCCAGCTTTCTATTAGTTATTGTAAATTAATTATTCCCCCGTTGCATCATCAATGCAGGAGTTTCCATTTTGATTTTAAATATAAGGCCTTTTCCAAGCAGCTTCATTCCAAGTGTATCGTCTTTCTCGTCAGGATTTTTTTAAAAATCAAATTTTTAATCATATACAGAAAGAAAGATAGACGTTTTTTGAGTTTGCAGATTAGGTTTTTCCTTCTTTTTTAAATCTTGTTCAAAAAATTATGATATCAGATAATAATCAAATAAGACCATTTAATACAGTGTGTGTGTGTGTGTGTGTGTGCTTGAATTTTATCAACAATTCCAAGTACAGAGTCAGCGTTATGACTTGTATATATCATAAATAAGAATATTGGCTTCGAAGAGGAAATAAGTTTAGAGTTTATGATACAGTCCTAGGTTGATGACATCTGTAATTATAGATCAGAAAGAAAAAAAATTGAATTTACTGTGCTTACAAAGTGTGATAAAAAAAGAAAGGTGCCCTGTGCACTCGCAGGAAAAACATTGAGAATAAATCAGCTGATTCCAAAAGGTACGTCAAAGCTTAACCTATATATATAGACAATAGTTCTGTCCTTGTTTCCATTCCCCTCAACCGAGTTGTTATCTTCCACACACCAAGCTGAAATTAGTTAAGAGATTGAAAAAAAAAACTAATGTCAAACATAATTGACTGATAATCTATTGCAGTATCAGCCCATTGTCAAAAAGAGACCAAAAAGAGCTTGGTAGTAAATCAAAGGGTCAAAGGTCACTAGGTCTTAAGGTCGATTCACAAGGCCACGCCACTGACACGTATTACCACAAATTCATCCGCTTGGAAAATACTGATTTTGTAATTTTCAAACGTGTATTTCTTGGCCATGTGATAGTGACGTCATGTGCAAAGAGCTTACAACGTTCTTAACAAAAAAAAACAAAAAAAACACTGAGATAAAAACATACAGCATCACAGTTTTTCTCGATTTTAAAATTCATATTTCATGTTGTTGATAAGGACCAGAAATTGGTTGGAAATGCTTATGGAAAATTCTTATATACACTTGATCCAAATATTTGTTATCATCTGCGAAAACAGGAGAAATTTACTGAAAAATTGATAAAACAATCTCTGTGTGTCATTTTTTATAAAACCTATTTTTATATATATACATATTTGTATATGTGTATGTGTGCGTGTGTGTGATGTGTGTAATTAAGCGAAGGTTTAGTGTCCCGTTTACAGTTAGAATCCTGTCATCAGGTGGAATCTTCAAAATGAGTGGCTATTTGATCATCGTTGTTCTTCTTAAAGTTGGGATACATTTAGTTTATATATATATATATATATATATATATATATATATATATATATATATATATATATATATATACATATATGTATATAGTCTAGAAAGCTTTACAGCTTGAAACAATGGACATTAAGGAAACTTTTTCAAAAAAATGTTTGTATCACTTCAGTCACTTACTTCCAAATATCTGTCAGTGGAATTTATGTAATTTTCATCAGTGTTTTTTTCTCCTTTTTCACAAATGCTTTGTTATTAAGGTACAGTGTAAAAATTATCTTTTGTTGGGATCATAAGTAGTTTACTAAGTAACCATTTTGGGGATTTTAAAAACAAAACATTTATATTAACATGGAATCCCAGCAGTGTTGATTGAACACCACCTCCCTTTCTTACTATAAAGTTTATGTCATACATGTTGTTTGTCATTTTATATAAGGTATTATGTGTAATGTATATTGATATTATCTTATACTACATATCATTTATTTTTTGAAACAGGGCTTACTTACGTAAGTTACGTAGATTTATTTTAAATACACCATTCATTTGGTCTATTTTTATACTCTCGTTAATATATTCTTCAATTTTCATTATTATTTCATTATGGTCAAGCTGATCAGTTTTAAAGGGATCAGGATGTCTAATGTCTATATATATATATATATATATATAGATAGATAGATATAGATATAGATATATATATACATATATAGTCTAGAAAATTTTTATCAACATTAAACATTAAATATATATTTTTTTAAATGAAGCTTTTTTCACACTTTTATATAATTTCAGTCACTTAATTCGTAATATCTCTTAATATAAATTATATACTTTTCTCCAATGTTCTTTATGTTTTAAAAAGAAACTTTTCTGCATATATATATATATATATATATATATATATATATATATATATATATATATATATATATATATGTGCTTAATTTAAAACAATGGTCAAGGAATGTTGTTTAATTTTTTAGTTCTTGTTCATGTACAAGAGGACATGTGTCTGGATCTAATGTGTATGAATATCGTTAAATATTGTCAAATATTGTTAAATATTGTTAAATATTGTTCACTCTGGATTTAAAAATGTCAAGATTGTCCTTGTTGGGAAAAGGGGAGTTTATTCCATGTAGCGGAAGTACTTATCTAAAAAGCATGGATTTTCCTTAATTGCTGACTGAGTTCCAACTAAAAATTCCCTGACACAAGGGACAAGGGAACGTAGTTCATCTGAACACTGTCCATGGGAATAACAGTGGAGAAGTGCCAAATTGGCAACATTATAGTAATGAGAAAGAGGTTGGAGTATGAAAAAAGCTCATCACCCTTTAATCCATGTTTTCCCTTCTGTACTCTATCAAGGATGAAAAGTGCCTGATGAGAGGAACCTGCCTAGATGTGCATGCAGTTCTCTGTTTTTTTAATAGATTTGACTTCTATAAAGTTATAATAGTGCTTCAGATGTTAGAAAAACATTTCTCAATGGATAAAAAATATCTTACCATTTTAGCTGTGTCCTTGACAACAAAAGTAGTAAAAAAGTCCCATTTCAAACCAGTGTGAATTAGAGCCCCAGAAGTTTGTCCATGTAGGGAAACTCAACAAAAATCATCATCATCAGTTTTTTTATCGTTCATCATTGCATATAGAGCTTCCCCAGGATTAGCCACACCTCTCTATCATGGGCATCAGGGAGACAAAAATTTCTGGACTTGTCTAGTTTGTCTCTCTGTTTTGTATTCTGCCAGCCTCGGTTATGCATGTGATCTCTGGGGATCCATGTTGTCAGTTGTGATGTCCATCGGCTATCAGTCATTCTTGCAACATGACCAGCCCATTGCCATTTGAGTTTTCTAATGGATTCTATGATGACTCAGACTCCTATTTTTTCCCTGATATATTATGCTGTCTTGTAATCTCTCCATACGAGGTGGAGCATGATTTTTTCATGTGCACATTGCCTGCTTCTCAGTTTGAGGGTTAGTGTGTTGGTTGGGTTCCATCTTTCAGTTCCATAGGTGACTATCGGGAGGATGCATTGGTTGTATACTCTTCTTTTTAGGTTTATTGGGACTTTCTTGTTTTTGAAGGCTGAGCTTGCTCTGCCAAAGGCTTGCCATCCTGGAGTGATTCCTTGCTTGATTTCTTCTTCTTTTGAGGATTTCCTGGGGATCTATTGTCCCAGGTAGATGTAGTGGTCTATTTTCTCCAGTTCTGCGTTTTCAATCTTGATCGTTGTGTGTTTATTTCCGATGTGATTGTTGCACATGACCTTTGTTCTGCTGAAGTTCATGTGAAGGCCGACTTTCTTTCTTTCTTCATCCAGTTCATCTGGCATTAGTTGGAGGTCATAGAGGTTCTCTGCACAAAGGACAATGTCATCTGCAAATCTGAGGTTGCTCAGATATCTGTCTATAGAAGCTGATTACACGGTCGAGTAAATCATTCACAAACTAGAGGAAAAGCGTTGGCCCCAAGATGGATCTTTGGGGCACCCAAGGCAATTAAAGAGTAGTATAAGTGCATTATTAGTAAGTATTTGGTGTATGCTTATAGGAGTGTCATGCTTAGTGCTGTGAGTTTAATAGTTGGGTTTCATATTGCACTTTGATCTGAAAAATGACAGATCAACTAGTACAGTGGAGTGGTAGAGGTATACAAGGGATTTTGATGTTTTTTTTCCGAGGGGGCAAGAGAATGAGATGATATTAGTAAGATTTAGTGGAAGTTTATGATGACTGGCATTGTTACTAATGATGAGATTGGATGTTTTTAGTTTTTGATAGTACATTACTTATTTTATACGGCATAAAACCTAGCAAATACTTTGCATGGTCACACCTTTTAGACACTTTCTAAATATGGTCATCTGGATTTTTAGGAAAAATGCTTCTTTTTTTTTTTACTATAAAAAAGCAATTTTTGAGTATGAATATTGCTTTTCCTGATGAAATATTAGTCTCTGCTAAATCCCCAAACTGTTATATCAGGTTCTGTTAAACTGAGGGTTTACTGTATTTTCTGAGAATGTTGTCTTTTTGTTGTTTTTTTTAAATGCTTTTCTTTTCTTTAGTAAAAAAAAAATTATCAGGGTGGTCTTTTTGGACTCTCGTATGATTGTGTCAGCACTACCGGACAACCTGCAGTGATTCACTTAATGGCTAGGTGTGGCGTGTGTTAATCATTTTACTGTTATGGTCTATGATGCTGCTATCATGTTTCATCAGGACTAATTTGATTTGTTTGTTGATGACATAATTGGGGAACCCGTCACTTATAAACGCTTAGTTTGGGGTAGTTAGCTCCTTTATGAAATGATGTGTGGGGAGAGAAGATAAGATGTGCTCTATAGATCAAATTCTTAATAACAGTTATTCTATATTAGTGCAGATAATCACTATTATAGTTAATGAGGCAAAAATTTAGACTTGTGTTTTTTTGGTATAAGGAGGTGGTGAAGGTTTGGTTATTAGAGTCAAGTAGAACATTGAGAAAGGAGATTCTGTTTTTAATGTTGAGTTCATAGGTGAAGTTGATGACGAAGTTACTTTCAAAGGCAACTTTTAAGTTTTGTATTTCACTTAGGTTGTTTGCCTGCAGAAAAATGTCATCAACGTATTGGACAAAAATTGTTTGTTTGGCTGGGTTTATAAAATTTGTATTTTCAACATCGGACCAATAATAATTGGACAATGCCAGACCAAGAGGACTCCCCCATCATGATCCCATTGGTCTGCAAGTAAATATTTTCATCGTGATCATAGAAGGAGATCTTAGTAGTATAAGGTGTTTGAATAGGAGTTTGCAGAGGGTAGAGGATTTGATTTTTGGAGATGGAAGAGAAGTGTGTTTATACATGCAGTGCGAAATGATATTTATGGTTTCTTCTACGGGCTTGGTGAATAGATTCTCAGCATTCAGTTAGGCCGAAACCCATTGTCCAGTTGTACTGTTGTAGTATCTGCAAGAATTAATGAGTGAAGTTTTTTGTATATTTGATGAGTAAGGATGAGGAAATGATATTGTTCAATGATTTTGATAGGTGGTATGTCGGGATAAGGACTTTGAAAATAATTGGAAGAGCCTGGTTTATGGGACTTGACATTACCTTATAGCAGTGTTTCCCAACCATGGTTCCCCAGAACCCCAAGGGCTCTGAGAGATCTTGATGAGGCTTACACAAGAAATAGAGATAAATAGGTTAATTATATACAAATGCATGTATGGGTCACTTTTGTGTTTAATGTTATGTTCGTAATTTTATTACTCATAAACAGCATATTCCCTAAGATAGAGAAATGCTGGCATCTGTAAGCAGTAAGGAGACCCTATGGGAAAAACGACCTCTTGATAGGGAATTTGGAGGGAATTTGGTTTTGAATAAAATCTTGGTAAGGAGGAAATTTCTCAGAGCTTTTTTGTAGTGTCTGATGGATTTAGCACTGCCAAGCTCTTCAAAGACAGTTTCATGATTTGTTTAATCTCTTGAGGTACTTCAGTCTGTTATTTTCATCATGGCTGCTGGGCATTGGAGGTCATGTGAGTGATTCTCTGTGATTCACCAATTTGTTTTGCTTCGTTTAATAAAGCATTATCTATAAAATAAAAAAAACATCAACTCCACAAGGAGTCAAAAGAGCCATACTGCACATTATGAAACTATAAAGATAATTCAAATCACAAAATTATGAAGGTTAACATAAGTAATGATTTTGTCTAGGAATCTAATAAGAGAGAGAAAAAGAGAGAGATAGAGAGAGAGAGGTAGAGAGAGAGAAATAGACTTCAGCTGATGAATGTTTTATTTTTAGCAAATAAATCAAATCATGGGTGACATTAAACCCCCCCACACACACAGAGGGGGTCTTTTACCAAGGATCAATTTAAAATAATATTGCTGATTACTTTAAAAGGCTATTGGAATCTCAAAATAAACAGTACAGCTTTTGTAAGTGAAGTCAGTGACAGTGAAAAGGCTCAAGACACAAGTTATTTGGCTGCAGGAATCATTGCACAGAATATAGGAATTATTGCTCAGAATATAGGAATTATTGTACAGAATGCAGGAATTATTGCACAGAATGTAAGAATTATTCCACAGAATGTAGGAATTATTACACAAAATGTAGGAATTATTGTACAGAATGTAGGAATCATTGTACAGAATGTAGGAATCATTGCACAGAATGTAGAAGTCATTGCACAGAATGTAGAAGTCATTGCACAGAATGTAGGAATTATAGTATAGAACGTAGGAATTATTATACAGAATGTAGGAATCATTGTACAGAATGTAGGAATCATTGCACAGAATGTAGGAATCATTGCACAGAATGTAGAAATCATTGCACAGAATGTAGGAATCATTGTACAGAATGTAGGAATCATTGCACAGAATGTAGAAGTCATTGCACAGAATGTAGGAATTATAGTATAGAACGTAGGAATTATTATACAGAATGTAGGAATTATTGTACAGAATGTAGGAATCATTGCACAGAATGTAGGAATCATTGTACAGAATGTAGGAATCATTGCACAGAATGTAGGAATCATTGTACAGAATGTAGGAATCATTGCACAGAATGTAGAAGTCATTGCACAGAATGTAGGAATTATAGTATAGAACGTAGGAATTATTATACAGAATGTAGGAATTATTGTACAGAATGTAGGAATCATTGCACAGAATGTAGGAATCATTGTACAGAATGTAGGAATCATTGCACAGAATGTAGGAATCATTGTACAGAATGTAGAAGTCATTGCACAGAATGTAGAAGTCATTGCACAGAATGTAGGAATTATAGTATAGAACGTAGGAATTATTATACAGAATGTAGGAATCATTGTACAGAATGTAGGAATCATTGCACAGAATGTAGGAATCATTGCACAGAATGTAGAAATCATTGCACAGAATGTAGGAATTATAGTATAGAACGTAGGAATTATTATACAGAATGTAGGAATTATTGTACAGAATGTAGGAATCATTGCACAGAATGTAGAAATCATTGCACAGAATGTAGGAATTATAGTATAGAACGTAGGAATTATTATACAGAATGTAGGAATCATTGCACAGAAAAGGAAAAGCGACATAGTTGGTGAGAGCCAAGTAATGCCAGTGGATAAAATGTTTGGACAAGAGGCTGTATAATAAATTGAAAATGTTCTATTTCCTAGTAATACACCAATTCGATCTATTTATAATCCATCACATGATGCCGAAGAGGTTTTATGGGATAACAGAAAAATAGTTTTTCAATCCAGGTTGATGAATTAACAGACCTTAGAGCTTCAGTAAAATGTGTTAATGAGGATGAAATTCAAAAAACTTTTTTGTGTTGCAAGGAATTTCCAGAGACAAGCAGAGGAATAGATATATTTAATAGTATGTCCTCATATCTGAAAATAAGAAGTCTCTTCGGTAAGAACCGTGTGGGCATCTAACTGTCAGTGGTTGGCTCCATAAGAAGTTTTGTTTCTCTTGCAAAACAAGTAAATGCCAATATTATTTCAACACATTGCTTTTTTCACAGAGAGGTGCTGATTTCAAAATCTCTTAGGAATGAATTGAAATATGTTTCTGGTGATGCTACAAAAATAGTTAACTTCGTTAAACAAAGACCAGTTCACTCAAAAAAGTTTTAAAAGCTGTATGAAAACTTGAACAAAGAGTACATAAATCTCTAACTACATACAGAAATGGTGGCTGAGAAGTGAGAGAGTTCTAAATAGAATGTTTCAGCTGGAAGATGATGCAGCGCCCCCTATACTTTTAGTTAAGAATTAAATACAAAACCCTTCTTTTATCTAGGTATCAAAAATGTCACTTCCTATGATGACTCCCTATAAAAGCCCTGAACACATATTGTCACTCGGTCATTGGCGACGACCCCTCTAGCTAGTTACACCTTTTTGGCCCTGGCACTTGTTGCCGGCTACTATTTTTCTCTCTTTCCTTTCCCTGAAGATCAGTATCATTTCACCGGCCTCCTGGCTGATCCAAACTTGACCATTTTTTCACCATGACCAATTCCTGTACTAATTTTACTCATTTCAGTTCACCGATGTTGAGGTAGCTCAAATATGCACAGCTATACAGCTACTCTACCTTGTCCTCACCACATGCTCTAAACATGTATACACCTCAGACTCTCATGAATGAAATGGCAATGCTTTTTACTTCATGATGGTCATTATAATCTGTCTCCTAATTCTCCTTACTTCAGGAAGCATGCATATGTTTTCAGTCTCACAATAGACTGTCTGTCGTGTGTTCAGCATCAGAGAATGGCCCCCAAGTTGCACACACAACTTGGCATTTTAGCATACACACTGAAACCAGTCTCCATAACCATTCCTTGATACACTTCAAGCCTTATGGATTCAAAAGCAGTTCAGATACTTCCACTTAAACTTCAATGATAATACTATTATGGCAACAAAGCTCCCACCTTTTGCTGTCTCTTGTCTTTGCGTGATCATATTAATGTTATCATTATATTTATTTCATTTTCATTCGTTATTTGTCATTATTGTTCCTGTATTAAATGTACATTTTATTTGTCCGTCCAAATACTTGTATGTGTCTTTTCACTTTGTTTCATCTCCATGCCCATGTTCATACTTGGCACGCATTCTCTTCATACATCACCATTCCTTCTTCAACATCTCTAGTGATGTTCCTGCTAACACCAAACTGCGTGGAAGCAAAATCCTTTGTGCTAACCAACAGTTATTTCCTAATTTCCCCTATACAATATAAGACCCATATATCTTATAATGGATTGCAGGTATAATTTCAAGAAAACAATGAGCCAGAGTTTTTCAAGTGCTTTGAAAATGAAAAATGGTTGCAGAGGCTAGCCTACTTTGTAGACATTTTCCAACAGATGAATCAGCTGAACAAGTCATGGCAAGGCTCTGGAGGAATTGTATTGACTTCAAGTGACAAGATTCTTAGATTTTAAAAAATACTGAATCTTTGCAAAAATCATGTTGCAAAAGGAAATCTTGAAATGTTTCAACTTCTCCTGAGGCTTAAGAGTGAAGAAGGATATCAGAAAATTTCAAATCTTATCGATACCCACCTGGAAGAATTGTGAGTGAAAATTAGACATAATTTTCCCTCCCTTTCAACAGATGGGAGATCCATATACTGAATCCTCTGCTCATCTTGAGAACTTGACTTTAAGAAAAGAAGAACTTAATGAGCTGCAGTCTGATCATACACTCAAGATGGTATTTACTGACCTATTCCTGGACAAATTCTGGATTTCCATGAAAGAGAATCCTGCCATTCATAGAAAAGCAATAAATATATTGCTGCAGTTTTTAACTTCTTACATGTCTGACCAAGCTTCTTCTTATTTAACAAATATCAAGAGAAAAAACTGAAATCGTCTCCTTTCAGTTGAAGATGAAATCTCTATGTTTATCTGAAGTTCAACCCCGAATTAAGTATTTGTATACCAAAAGACAAGTACAGGTTTCTCATTAGAAAAGCAAATATCATTATCTAAATTGGCTCCAAGAATAACATTGCTGTGACCCATGTGACATATTGTTCTGTTTTATCTTGGGCTTTTTCAACATAGTTAATAAAAGATTAAGTTATTGTAGTTGTCATTATCTGTTTATATGTGTTACATAAGATATTAGTGATTCATGTTAATATTTTTTGATACACATGTTTCCTTTTCTGTCTCAGTTTCAGTGATTTTTGTTTTTTAAATTGTCTATAGACTTGAGAAAAAAGTAATTTTTCATTTAAACCGGTTTTCAGAAAAGTATATCATGCGTGCCTTTTATGAAAGAGAAACAAAAAGCTTAATATGGATATATCTTTCATGTTGGCGTTCCCTGAGACAAAGAATTTATTTCAAACATTCCCCATGGATAAATGGTTGGGAAACGCTGCCATATAGGTACCCAGGTTGGTAGGTGCCAATGGTTTCTTTCAGTTATATGGATCTCTTCTCTGCATTATTTGCAGTAAGGATTTTGTTTACAAGTTTCTTTAATAGATCCATTATGTTTCTCCTTAGATTGTCCAATCATCAAGGATGGTTTGCAGCTTGGATTTGTGCTTTTGCCTAAGATTATGTAAATGTTGGACACTTCATGCCTTTGAATAACAATCATAAAATTAGTATGGAGTTCCTTTAACTACACTGGTCATAAAAATGTCAAAGCTTCTTACTGATGAACACTATCATTATTATTCTTCTATGAAGTATCAAGATCCACCATGAAAACTACAAGATAAACCACAAAATTAACTAAAAAACAAGAACTCTGAGTAGTTTAAATCACAAAAGCACAAAACCATGCAGCATAAACCACGAAATAACACGCGGCGTTAAAACACAAACTATGTAAGCCACAAACAGCACACATGGTGTTTAAGTAGAGTACTTTACAAGCGAATTGATTTCAAGCATAAAACTCTAACAACAAACAAATGAATAAATACTGTACGTCTCTCATTTCCTTATAAACCAATTATTTAATCAGGTAACTCAATTATTTACTGTGTTTGCTGTGGGACCAGATGTTAAAATAATAGACAGGAACATAAAGATTTTTATCCTTATTGCCAATTTTCCATAGCCCTCTCTCGGCTTCAACATGAAAATCGTTCATATTAACTTTCGGGATTATCGTGGCAACATGTATACACTGGTTTTAGCAGAGTCAGCTACACTCCCACTAAATTACCTTTGATTAATTAATAACATACTCTTCATCAATAAATCAATGGTAAATCCCAAGCACTTTATTCAGGTATGGTTTAAAAGAGATGTGATAAGTGATTGACAGGACCAAAGGTTGTGAAGCAGAATTATCAACTGTTCTCTACAAGGATAACTAATTTCTGAATTGGTTGCTCAACAATGGATGGCTCACTGAGGTGCTCTCCCCTTATTTTCTAAAATACACTCTCCTATTGGTGTTGTAGCTCTTTTCTTTAATCAATCATCATCCTGACGTACTTCAAGAACCTTGGCAAGTCTCCATTCATTGCAAGGGATCTCTTATTTGACAATCACAATATCATGTTTCGTCTCTGTACATGTCATCATTGTCTAAGAGTGATGTTGGTAAGTTATTCCTTTCTCCATCTGTTCCAAAACTGTTCAGACGAACATTGCTCTTATTTCCCTTCTTGGTATGAAAGTTTTCCCTAATGAATTCACCAGATGGGGGCAGCAAAACCCAGGATTTCATAGTGAGCAGATGGTTGGGTATTAGCAGTTTCATACTCGCGGGATCACTGATACAGTTCACAGTGAGTGGGCGGTTATTTATGATTGACATGGTTTCATAAAGGAATGTCCTTAAAGAAGCATTGACCAGCACATTCCTCCATACGTCTCTAATATGACTTGAGCCCGACACGTTCATGCGGAAGTCATACAGCTTATCTGCTACATGTGCTGCCTATCTCTCCTTTACATCTTTTAAGGGTTCTTCCTATTCATTTTTTGCCCCAACAAAGTTGGAACCCTGATCTGATCAGGTATGTATAACAGCTACACAAAACACAGCACTAGCATTCCAAGGGAAATTATGAATCACAGCCACCTATCTACGCCCATTTTTATCACGTAAATTTAGCATAAAAAATTGAGCTCCCTACTGAAAATTGGGGCGGGGGTTGGTTCAAACAATCGAGAACAAACAATATTACCACTCACTGAGGAGAATGTTTATGTGAGCAGAATCTAAAGTTTCTACTCTGTTACACTTAGAGCTGGGTGAAGTCCAGATACATAGATACATGAATAAATATATATATATATATATATATATATATATATATATATATATATATATATATATATATTCATCAGAACACATGAGTAACTTAAATCCAGCAAAGGTGTCTAAACCTGTTTGTTGTGGATAGTGATGATTCATAACGGCAACAACAATAACAGTTACACGCATAACAGATGGGATATAAGTGAAGAGGTGTTCTTCTCTTTCTCAATCTCCCGGTGATCCATGTCTTTTGGCAGCATGTTATGTTGGAGTGATCAATTGAAAAATTAGAAAAAAAGGGTGATCAATGAATAAGTTACTTCTCTTGTTGGACACTAAGATATACAAATTTTAAAAAAGCAAGGTTGGACAAAACTAAGAGACCAATTTAGCATAAACTTACATTGAAAATTGAACCTCCCCCCCCACTAAAACCTAATTTTGGAAGGGAATTTTAAAACAAAAAAAAAAAACATTTTCCCTACTAATTGAGGAGAGTGTGTATGAAAAATTTCAAGTTCTAATTATAAATGGTTAGTGCTAGATAAAGTCTGAATATATAAATACATAGATACATGGATACATATGAATCTCAGAACACATGAATAAGCTAAACCCAATATCTAAACCAGTGTTGTAGATAGCATTGATCAATAAGCCATGAAATAACACACATAGCAATGAAACATTGTATGAATGCATAAGCTGTCATGACTTCTAACGTTTGTCTACAGACTCCTCTGGAGCATAGGCACATGAGAAAGAGATCAGGCATTTTGTGTTCCTTACTACTTTGCTTGGTAAGGAACAGACCAAAACAGTCCATACCACTGTAGTTAAACAGCAATGAAGGATCAACACTATCCATAGGAAGATCTGCCAACCATTGTAGCCTACGAGCTCTCCAACAGGGAACACATTGTCTTATGCACTGGGTTACTCCAATAATCCAGGAACCGTTTGTCCTCAGTCCATCCAATGATTTTTTCTGATTGGTGTTGTGTTTTCCCTTGATAGTGCGCAAGGATGAGGCACGTGACAACACCGTCTCTTGGAATGATTATCGGGTGTCTTAGATGAGGAAGTGTTGATGCTCACCCTCCAGCCTCCCTCTCACTCTTCTTATATCATCTCGTAGATCAAGCTGGTACAGTTGGTGGTTACAAGGCAGCTTTTCAGATTCTTGAGTATATGCTGCTTTTTTCAAAAGTATCCCAGTGTGCAAGCTTCATGAGAGTGATCATAATCATCCTTCTTTCCTCTATGTTTAAGGGTTCTGTGTTCTTAATCCTCTTGGATTATTGTTGAATCCAAGCAATCATGTTCGTTGCTGTGGTCCATTTCAAAAACTGTACCAGTCACTCTTGGAAATTAAATGGCCTTGCAGCCTCAGTTTTCAGTATTTGGATTGTCTTGATCTTAGGATCTCCCACCAGTAATTCCTTGGTCTGTATTTAATTCTCTCCCATAGGAACTTAGGTCCTGTTAATCAGTTTGAGTTGATCAGCTGTGCTACTCTGGGGCCCCAAGGGGCGTCATCAACTGGGTCCCCCACTGAAACAGTGTTGTATCATTGTCCTGGGTCAGTGGTTTTCTGGATTCTTTGGACACAATTTGCAATGAAGACATTGAACCTCCAACCTTCATTATTAATGTAATCTAGGACCACTCGAGAATCTGTCCAAAAATAGTTCCTGTCAACATCTAAGCACCAGTTCCTTTATTAGTATATTGCTCCAAGTAGCCGAGATCCAACCGCAGTCAATTCTAATCTTGGTATAGTGACCATCTTTGTAGGCACGACTCTTGCTTTGCTCATGATAAAGGCACAGTGCACGTTATCTCTGCAAACCAATCTGATGTATGAGCAATGACTATAGCCTTGACTGCTTGTATCTGAAAAGTTATGTAGTTCATGTTCTATCAGGCAGTTACACCTGCTGATGAATGCTTTATGGATTGGTGGTGGTTGTTGTTGTTGTTGTTGTTGTTAATGGACAGTTTTTGAAAATAGACATGTATCGTTAAGACGTGCTTCTTTTCCTTACATAATTTTACTGTTATATTTTGTCAAGAATCAAGAAATGAAACATGGTATCGGATCAGGATCTTGAATCCGTATGTGACTAAAATATAAGAAACGTAGGCAAAACGTTTTGTTTGAAAAAGAAAAATCTTCTCTTCCAAAAAAAGGAGAAAATGTTCATATTAAACCCGCCAGAATCTTTCGACTTTACCGACGTGACGAATAAGAAACGTTGGCACCAAAGGTTTTAAAAGATTTTGTGTTGCATCTAAACTATATGAAGAAGACAGTGATGCACAAATTAGTACTCTGCTGTATTGCACGGGGAATGACTCTGGAAGTATCTATTAAACTTTCTCTTAAAAAAAAAAGATGGAGGTGAAAGGGAATTTGAAACAATTTTGGCAAAGTTTAATGCTCACTTCAATCCGATGTAAGAGCCGAATTTTACCTGAGAAATCAACATCTGGGTGAATCTGATGAATTGTTTGTCAGATCACTACATAAACTCGCAGAAAATAGTAAATTTAAGGATGAAAATGACCAAATTCATGATAGTTTGGTAATATGACTCCAGAACAAAGAAATGACTGAAAGAATTCAGCTTATTTCAGATTTAAAATTGGGAAAGGTAGTTGGAATGGCCAGAGTTAGTGAACAAGTAATGTCACAAATGGAAGTAATACAAAAATAGCACATTGAGGAAATAAAATCGAGTAAAAAATTATACACAAAATCACTCAGAAAGAAAGGAGTTGTTATAAGGTAAGGAAGATGTAACAGGTATTATGATAGAAGTCAACATTCTGCTGAATATTTTGGGGGTTCAGTGAAACAAGGACAAATGAAAAGAAAGATAGATCCATGGTACAAAGAATGATAAATCTGTAATACACCGGTAGCATTTAAAATTGATACTGGGGCAGACATAAATGTAATCGGCTGTAGAACATAAAGAGTTCTAAAAAATGAACCTTCCCTGAAACCAGCTAAAGAAACAATCAGATTCTCTAGTGGCATTTTAGTATCCAAAGGGAAATACACAACTTCAATGGATAATAAAGGTGTGAAATTCACGCTTGAAATATTTATGATTGAAAACCAGGGTAGTAAAAATTTGTTGTCAAGAGAAACTACACATGATATTGTATTTATCATCAATGAATTAAAAGCAATGTATTTGACACTAGAGGGAGACACTGGAAAACCAGTAAGAATTTGCTTAAAATAAAATGTGACACCATATTGCGTCAATAGAGCTAAGTGGATTCCATTTCCTAGTCTACCCAAAGCAAAATCGTAATTACAAGGACAGGAGCAAAATAGAATTATTGAAAAAGTCGTTCAACCAACAGATTGGTGTACGCTAATTGTTCCAGTCTGGAAGAAAATTAAGACGTCTGTTTGTGTGTTGATTTGAAAAAATTGAACCAAAAAATTAAAAGCATATATTTCATGTTACCGAACTTGGATGATATAACATTAAAACTGCAAGAAACTACCATATTTTCTAAATTAGATACCAAAAGTAGTTTTCACCAAATTCCGTCAGAGAAAAACAGTTTTTCACTAATAACTTTCATTTCTTCGTTTGGACATTATTGTTTTAGACAATAACCATTTCAAATCACATCAGCTCTGGAAATATTCTAGCATCACATGACTGAATCTCTAGAAAATTTGGACGGAGTTGACGATATTTTAGTGTCTGGTGAATCTACAGCAGGACGTGATGAGGTGTTGGAAGAAGTTTTGAAAACTATTAAGCAAGCGGGAATAAAACTCAATTGCGAAAAATATGATTCCAGAAAAGTCAAATTGAATATTTTGGACACATAACATCAGACGAAGGGATGCAACCCAGTAGAGAACGTGTAAGGGCTACACAGGAATTGCCAACTCCTACACCTATATCAGAACTGAGGCATGTTATCATTATGATTGGTATCTTGGAAAATTTTTGCCAGATTCGTCAAATACCATTCAACCCATGACAGATCTACTGAAGAAAGACGTAGTGCGGATGTGGGATCAATCCCAAATAAATGCTTTTCAAAGGAATTGCAATCTAAGGCACCTATTTTGTTATTTTATGACCCGTCAAAGCCCATTATTGTTACTGACGCAAGCTGTTACAGGTTGGGTGCAGTATTATTTCAAGATGTGAGGGATGAAAGGAAACCCACAGCTTTTGCCCCACATACTTTGCCACTCATTCAAAAGGACTGTATGGTAAAATCAAATACTGTGGACTCGCCCCTCACACCCCACCTACCCTGAGAAAAAAACATACTTCAAACCAGGAAAGGTTGTGCAGCCCGGAAATCAGGAAATTTTAAGGACTATATTCAAATAAAAATAGATAAGTTAAAAACAAAGAAAGAAAAAATTAAGGAAAAAATCTGATAATAAAGATAGTGTTCTAAAAACTTGAAAAGATAGGTGTTTCATCAGACACTTACACCTGCTGATAAATACTTTATGGTTTGGTTGTTGTTGCAGAAGTAGTTGTTGTTGTTGTTATTGTTAACGGACAGTTTTTGAAAATAAATATATATCGTTAAGACATGCTTTTCTTCTTTACATTATTTTACTGCGATGTTTTGTCAAGAAACAAAACAGTTCAACCCATGAAATGTTTTGGGGCTGAAGTATCTTGGGATCAGAATCCTTTTGTGGTTTCCTATATCATTCACCAAACTCTCCCACCTGGGCTTCAACTCACTGGGAAGTGGTCCGTCCCAACTGATGCCCTCCTGACACTCTTTCCTGATAGGGTAAATACCATGTAGAGCGATTGTTTTTTTTTTATAGTGAGACCTTGAAGAAAAAGGCATCACTCTACTCCATCTCTCTCCCAGCATTCTCCATACTGTCATAATTGATAACCACATTTTTTATCTCAGCAGTATGTTCAGTGACACAGATAGACTCCAGTACATCTCAATTGTTTGAGATGAATTTACGAAGGTGTAACTTTCATTTGGCGCACACATCATGGACTTCCAAGCTCTTTTCTCCTGATCTGGGGTCTGCTAAATTGGACTTGAGCACTCTAATGGCAGCAGTTAGTGTCAAAGGTGGAAACATCCTGACAGATAAGTGATGACACAGACCAGTTGCATAACTTGAGATCACGCGTTGTGGTGAATTTCCAATGATGCTCCAACATAGGTCAGTCTTAATAACGTCCAGTGATGTCCGTTCATGACGCCATTGCCCAGGAACAGTCATAACCAATCAGAAGTCCTACATCAAAATCCATTTCTTGAGTTATAACAGCAAGGTGGGGAGGCAATCACTTGAAGATGCACGCTTTGACCCGCAGTCTACAGTAGGAAATAAAGCAGAGCTGTATGCTGAAAGCTACGGTTTACTGCAGAGAAGATATAGTAGACTGCACCCTGAAACCTTTGTAGTTCACTGCAGAAGAAGATGAAGCCCCTTGGCATGAGGGAATTACTTCACGTTTCCACTTTAACAAAACTGGTCATAAAAAAATTAACACTTCTTACCAATGTACACAATCATTTTTATTCTTCTTTGAAGCGTCAAAATACACTGTGAAAACTGAAGACTAACAAGATAAACCACAAAATTAACAAAGGAATAAATAATATCAAGCACAAAAGATAAACCATATAAACCACAAATAATACAGATAGTGTTTATTTATAGTAGGTAACAAACAAATTAATTTTAAGTATAAAGCTTAAGTATATAAATAAATACTATGTGTCTCCCATTTTCTTTGCCAATCATTTAACAAAAGGACTTAATAATTTACCATGTTCACCTCATTGATCAAATATAGAAAAATAACAGACAGGCACATTAAGTTTTTTGTCCTCATCACAAATTTTTCATAGCCCCTCTCCCAGCTTTGCTAACACTTCTGGGTCATAAGTTGTGTGACATAAAATTGCACTTATTGACTTCATTTGAGTTATATAAATTCTCTGAACAATGTCAAATTCTGAGATATGAATACTGAAAGTCCTTAACCAAGATAATACACGACTTGAAAGACCGAAGGAAATGTGTGCACAAATAATATTGCTATAGCTTTTCTTACTTCACGAGGAAAAAAAACAGAATGTTATTCTTTTCGCAACTAGGGGAACTCATCTATTTTCTTTTTGTTTGAAACAGGACCCTCTTATTGAATGGGAACACCAGTTGCCTGTAGATATCTGATTTTAGGCACTCCAAAATTCAGTTTGAAAAATAAAGACTCAAGTAGCCTTCCAAGGGAAATTATGATTCAATCCCACTCATATATGCTTTTTTTTACCATGTAAATTAAACAGTAGTGGTGGTAAAATTAAGTTACCTTGATGGAAATTCTACAAGTTCATGATTTTGAAAAATTAAAAAACAGGGAGGTCTGGTTAGTCACTTGATGAAAACCATCATATAATCAACATCTTTTTGCATGTATGCCATGTTGGGGGTGATTAATTTTTAAAAATTGATAAAAGGGATGATCAATGAATAAATTACTTCTCCCACCTTTTGTGGGATCATTAAAAAGACTGAATTTTCAAGAAACGTGTGTGAATGCGGCTAGGCACAAACTAATGGACCAAGCATAAACTTACACTATGAATTGTCACCCCCCTAAAAACTTATTTTGAGGAATAATCTTCAAAAAAACGTGTTTCTTACACATTGAGGGGAGTGTGTCTGCTAAATTTCAAGTTTCTGCTATGAACTGTTAGGGCTGGGTAAAGTCCTGATGCATAGATATATATAAATGTCAGACCACATGAATAGCCTAAACCCAGCAACTGTGTTTAAACTGGTCTGTTGTGGGTAGTAGTGATTAATAATATGTTGGGGGCAAGGGAGGTTAGGGGCTCAAGTCCAAGGGGCCACAAATATTTTAAAATTGGCTTCAAGTGGAAACCTGTTGAAGATGGCTGCAGTTTGTGCTTATCTTTTTTTCGCTGCTTATTACCTGTGTAATGTATTGAAATAACGACAGGGTTACTTCGCACCTTTCAGATACCAGAGTGAATTCTGGGACGTCATCACATTTTGGTGGCAAGTAAATGAAGAGAGATTTGTTGAATTCCCCCACCTACTTGCTATGAGTAACTTTGGCGGTAATCTCTGTTGGGCTTAATTTGCATATTCAAATTTCATTGGCGAAGGGAAGCAACTTAGATTCATGATCTAACTACATGATCCAAATCAATATTTTTTCACTCAAATTTACTTAGTCCTTGCTACTTTGAAATAGAGTTGAATTCATTGAAAAATAATGCCAATAGTACCCTTTGAGTTAAAACTATTAAGCTTACATGTTCTCATGTTAAAAGCATACGTATTCAAATCTAATTTATTCGTTGATGAATGATGTGACAATAAACTTGACTTCATGGCATGATTGTCATAATTTTTAAAAGATAATTGTGGACCTGTATGTTTCTTTATTGATTTGATTTGGAAAATTTGAACAATTCTCGTTTGTTTTGTGTTCATTGTGTCAAATAAAATGACAGATAATTGTCAGTACGCGTTATGAGATTTTGGTCTATTTTAGTCGTTTATTATTTTGGAGCTTTTACTTGGGTAGAACGAAAGCGTTTTTTAAGGCCCCATTACGAAGGCTATTATTTACAATAAACTATTTCTCAATTTTCTTTTTAAAAAAAATTAAACTGAACGTCTACGCATGCAGAGAGAAGACATGCACAAGTTTAATCACAGAACTTGCACATAAAAGCGATTACTTGTTGAAAATTTCGAGGTTACTCTCCTAATTGATTACTTCAACAAATCTTTTCATACCAGATAGCTTAAATTCTGAAATGGGGACTATTGTAATGTCTGTCTTTCGATGCAAGGTTGCGTAAACATGCATTAAAAATACTGAATTCAATTGAGAAACTTCAATTCATTCACATGACGTTCATTGTGTTTGAATCTAATCACAAGATCAGCCAGCATTGTAGAACTCTTTGGTGAAATAAGGGAGATAAGTGAGTAGAAAGCGAAAACAAACATGGAAGTGTCTGACAATGTTTTGCAGGGCATCTCAGCTGCAAATAATAATGACAATGTTCCCGACGATTGTTTTCCTGCACTCGTTACGTCTGCGTGTCAAGGGATATTGAATCAATCTCCTCACATAGGTATTTATTACTGCTAGATCAGTTCAATATTTATTAACTCGTATTTTCTTGTCGGTAGATTGAATGAGATAGCAGCA
This sequence comes from Thysanoteuthis rhombus, assembly GCA_963457665.1. Taxonomy (NCBI): domain Eukaryota; kingdom Metazoa; phylum Mollusca; class Cephalopoda; order Oegopsida; family Thysanoteuthidae; genus Thysanoteuthis; species Thysanoteuthis major. The sequence continues at coordinate 44,222,632 of OY735211.1, forward strand.
GTAATTCTCTAAACACACTGCTTATTTGTATGAATTAACACTATGGTAGAGCATGCAATTGGTTTGAGGAGGCTTTCATTCTACAGTGACGCTAAAAAATCCCCTCAGAACCTGCGCAAGAAACGTTTGATGAAGTAAAATGTATTTGGCTTATTGAAAGTTTTTATTTCTCAAATACCCAGTATTGCGTATGTGATGCTTCAAGTTAATATCTAGTTGTCAAGACACTATCAGAAAAAATTAGTTCAACTGCGAATCATAATTTATTAATATTATGTCATATTACCCCCACCCCGGTTTGGTACATTTTTCTTTTAATAACAACTTAATAATGTTTGTTATATTGAGTGAAAAAGATCAAAATTCTACTTATGAAGAAGCTGAGTTTCAATTTGGTGTACAAGGCGACGTTTGAAATAGATGGAAGAAAAGGGGCGTTTATAGAGTTGGAATAATTCATCCTGAAAATGGATGGCTGCTTCCTTTTTCTCTTTGTTTTTTTTCCAGATTTGAATTAAAGCTTTTACGAACATTCAAATTTAATGCTTGTTATAACCAGAGGAAAATAAATCAATTTCAGAAGAATATTGTGAAAGTTAAACTAAGATCAAGTTTCATTTTTGTAGTATTTCAGATAACGTTTTTCTTTTTTGCGAAATCTCAGTCAAGAGCTGAAATCTTACCATAAGTTGTTTTTTCATCTCGTTCTTGCGGGAGCCCTAAATGCAGCCTTGGGCCCCAATAACAGATCAAAGCTTGTTGTTTTTTTTTTTTTATATCTCTAGCTACAATGCACAGTTTTTGGCTACTTAAAGTTACATAAATGGAATCAAACTCATGATGTAAATAGATACAAGGAAATCAGATCATTATTATCAGGGATAGTGTGAACGCTGACCCCACACTATTATTTTCTTAAAATTTTCAACAACTAATATGCAGATAACATGCGCCAGTGGCCATAAATCTAGCCGTCCTTGAGTTATGCTAAATGGAGAGACATTTGATGAATCAAAATAATAGTAATTTTTACAGACAGACATTTGGTGAATCAAAGTCATAGTATGGTAGTTGGTAAATCAAAGGCAAACATAGCCAGATGTATAGTAACGGTCCAGTTTAGCAGAATGCTTACATTGTAAATAGTACTCACACAAAATTTTGTAGGAATATGTTGTCACATACAGACAGATACTCCGTGAATTATTGTATGATGATAATCAACAATCTGCATTCATTTTAATGTGTAAGAGGTAGTACAATTTACCTTGCACATTTTTAACGCTCATTCAAAACATATTGCCGTGATTTGATATCTTCTCTGAAGGTTTAATGGTAATTCATTGGATTAAGTGCATTTAAACGTCATGTAGATATTTTGTGCGTGAAATAACTTTTCAGCAGAAGCAATTTGCTGCCGTGTTGAAGTAATGACATTTTGGATTTGGCCATTTTGAGTAGCTAAAAGTGGCTAGATTAAATAATAACAACAACAACCACAACCACCGCCACCACCACCAAATAAATAAATAGATGAAAAATGAAATAAAAAAGTTGAAAATAGAATAAAAATGAAGTTTCCAGCAAATTTTTTTGTGTGTGTATGCTGCGTTTTGATTAAAAAAAGCATCAAAATAACTTTCTTGGCTTAAAATTTTTTAGTTTTATTGAATTTCTTTTTTCTGATTCAGGGCCAATTTTCAAAAAGATTGTCTGCAGTATCAAATAAGAAATTTCAACCAATTCAATTTTCGGGGGATTCATCTCAATATTTTCTGCATGCAAAAGATGTTTTATTGAGATTTCATAAAATTAAAAGTTGAAGGTGCGGGGTAACTAAAAAAAATAATACCATAAGTTTTTCTTACAAAGTGCCCATTTCATAAAAAAATCATTCAAAATTGAATAATTAATAAAAAAGATTTTTGAAATTTAAAGATTTATGTGAGATTGTGCCAAATTTTCGAGTACAAATTCTCATGATTAAATAGTTCATGAGTGTAAAAAAGGTTTTAACCACAAATATCTCCAGGTTTATAGTTTCTACACAAATAAGTTTTAGATAATTTTCTTCAATCTTCCCTCTTACAAAGATCAATAGGATAAAATTGAAAAGCCACAAGTTTCAGGCATTTTTATCGATATATGTCACTTGTCTATGTTAAACGTTAGTGAGTGGAAGCATTGTCATATTTGCTTACACTGTTATCCCTTACCAATTCATAGGTTTTCTATTCGCTGTTTCGATAATTTGTGGATCAGATGTGAATAACTTAGTAGCAATGTTTGGGGGAGTTTTGCGGCATACCACAAAAAAAATACATCAGAGAAAGTATACCGCACAGTATAATTAAACATAAAAAGTCCAAGAAACACACACATTTATAATATAACAACTATCACAGACCGTTCACAAAAAGTGACATGTGTCAATAAAAACTATCTATTAATTTTATCATGATAACCTTTGTATTATTAACAAGATTATCAATAAAGATTATTAATAGAATTATCAACTAAAAATTATTTATGTTGACTGTATAAACTTGGAGATAATTGTGGCTAAAAACTCGAACTTGTTTACACTTGTGAACCAGTTAGTCAAACAGTATTTTAGACATTAAAACATTTCAATCCAATTCACTGTACCGTAGTTTTATGAAATCATTGGTTTTCATTATTTAACTGTATATTTTTTTTATCATATGCTTTACCGTATTCATTCATCTATGTGTATATTTACAATTTGGGAATGGTTAAGTGTTTGTTTGATGCCTTTGCAGCACTGGTGGCATATGACAGGACAATTTTTGTTTCTACCCACATCTATATGCGTGGGACTCTACTTTAAACCAGAACTTGTGTTGAATTTACCTTTGTGGAGAAGCTAATGAATACTACACTTGGAAAAGATTTTCTCTAAAAGTCACTACTACTCTAATTTCTACTTTTATGAATGTTTTGTATTTTAAGCATTGAAGGAAAAAAAATGTCAATTTAGAAAAAAAAAATCACTCTAAAAAATTGAATAAAGCAATATTATTTTCCATTAATAAATCACTCTTTTCCTTTCTTTCAAGATCCCAGACTCAGGAAATTGGACCAAGATGTATTGAAAGAAACCATCGCCAGTTTTGCTCTTCTTATTTCAGAAGCAACCAAGAATGATACAGATGTACAATCCATAATGTAATACTCGCTTGCTCTCTCTCTCTCTCTCCTTTTTAGTCCACTTTTCCTACATATTTTTTCACTCATTTACTTTAGCTTGTTTCCCTGTCTAAAAGCTATTTATTATAAAGTGTGGAAATGCAATTGTTTGTTTCTTTAATGCAAATTTGTAACATAAAAGCTATATATCAAAATCATAGCTGAAAGAGTTGGGGTAGATGAACACTGCTGAGATGCCATGTTAATGTAATTGTTTTGTTTTCAAGATCCCCAAAACAGTTACATGGTGAACAACATTGTACTGTAATAAGATAATATATGTAAAACAGGGTGAAAAATCCTGAAGAAAATTACGTAAATTGCATTGACAGATATTGGGGAAATAATGACTGAAGTGACACAAAAAAATTTGTAAAAGTTTTTCAATTTCTAGCGTTTAAAGCTGTTTAGCTTTCTAGACACACATTATATATATATATATATATATATATATGCATAAATACAGATGATTGGGGAAAAAATGGGAGTGCCTATGTTGTGTAGGTCTGCTCTAAACACTTGAGCTACATTGCTACAATGATTTTCAGGTAGTGTCAAATAACACTAGCAAACAGAAACTTTTATTTTTTTAAAACATCATCGCTTGTAACATAGGTTGCAGATGATGTTTTTAACTCATTTTCCCTCTAAGGCAGAGACTTCCATACCATGTCTCTGTTGAGCAGCAAAAGCCACATTGACTTGAAGTCCATGCCGCTTCTTCAAGTTTTCTCACTCTCCAGCAGCGAAAAAGAAAATATTTTGTTCGCTACCATTATTTAACATTACCGGAAAAAAAGAGTCCCCCATCTCTATGTACGGGTAGCACACCCAAGAGAGGCCGTAGAGTAGATTGGATGTGAACAAGAAAGATAACAAGCCGAATGAGTTTGATTGTCCGAAAAGCTCTTTGAATGCTAATGACTTTTCAAAATGATAGACAATGAATTTAGAGATTTACTGACAGCTGCTCGAAATCATGTCCAAGGGAGTTAACTCATGTTTTAATGTTCAATTAGTAAAAGTTACATCGGTGAGTGTATACTTTTCTAAGAGTTGTTATTTCTGCTTTTTTCATAGATCACTGCTTGAGGAATGCAGTTTCTCAAAAGACCGTATCAAAACATTTGTCAGTGTATTTTCCGTAAGTGTGTTATATGCAGTCAGTTGATTCTGCATTTTCTTATTTTTGACATCACCTGCTTGACAACAGAGACAGGATTAATTAAATTATGGTGTTGCTCATTTACACCTTGCATTTAATTGTGCTGCACTTGGGATTTTCAGTTAATCCAAGCAATGTTAAGGGAGAATATTTAGACATAATGCCAACTCGACGTCTAAAGTGTGCATATATCTTTTCTTCACAGACATTCTGGGGTTAATTTCAATCAAACTTCATGTAATGTTTTATTAATTATCATAAATTCTTACAGCTTTAAAAAATCTTGAAATAATAAAATAGTATAGGAGTAACAGTAAGATTTGAAGCATAAATCCTAGGAAGAAAATATGATTGTAAAGTTATTTTACTATTTTGTTTTTTTATAGTTATATTGGTTGAATTATATTGGCATCATATCCTTTTTTTTTCTTAGATTTTAGCAGTACAATCATTCCAATTTTAGTATTTGTATTGTTTGTATTCCATGAAGAGTAAAACAATCTATCTAAATTCTTTCTTGAAATGTGGGCAAACATACTAAGTTTGTTTTAACTCTGTCCAGATAACTTGGAGAATAAACATTCCTGTATATATAGTAAATAACGTGTGTAACATATATACCAATGATATTCTGAAAAATATACAAGTGTATGTATACATATGTTATTGTCAGATATTATTACGAAGGTAATTTATTCCTGTATTTCTGAAGTTTACAAAAATTCAAACACCTTTGTGGTCCATCTACACAGGTTATTTTTCTCCTTGAAAAATTATACTTAGAATTGTGTCAATTTGCAAATTCGTGAAAATAGAAGTCAAGATTAGTAATTTTGATTCTGGAAAGGAATGAAGGAATGTTTTTGTGGAAAATTGGCCTTATCAATATTAACAGCCAACTGCTTTACATTGAGAAGACACACCGAACAGAACTTAAATCCAACGAACAAAAGTGCATAAAATTTCAACCAGGAATTGCTTTGAAATATTGCAAATATATGGGAGGCATAAAAATTATGAATAGTGGCATAGATTTTATTTTAGAATTAATTTTCAGGAATTAGAATTTTAAAAAGAATTTCATTTGAGATGCAAAATCTTGTATAGCAGTGTAATAAAAAAAATTTGATCTATTTCTGGAAATTTCTCTTTCATTTTTTCTTTAACCCATTATATCATTGTCTTTCAGAAAAATAAACCATTTCTACGAACCTTATTAGCAAAGTAAGTATTTTTGTATTTATCTGCGTGAAATCTAATTATGCCAGGTGACTTGATGACATCATTTTTGTTATTCAAATTTTTTCAATACAATCTTTAAAATCAATTGATGCAGTCACAATAAATTCTATTAAGATGTGAACATTTCTTGATAATTTTTATTGTATTAAAAATAGTAAGTAATGAAAAGGCAATGAGATTAGAGATCTAATTGAGTGGAAACCTTTTCCCCTTTTTGCTTTTTTCTTTTTTTAAATAAACTTGACGCACATAGAAAGTGAATGTAGGGGCCATAACTCTGCGTGAAGAATATGAGACAATTTTTAAAGAATAAATAAAAAGGTGTATATTTTAGTAGCAAAATATTTTTAGAATTGCATTTAATTCTTGATTTCTCACTACTTGTTTTTTTTATGCAGTTCTCTGTTAACTCCATCTTGTATGAAATTTTGTCTTGTAGTTTTTCAACAGACTAGCTGAAGTATCCGTCTATTTTGGTTGAAATATCAAGGAGTAAAATGGAAAAAAAATTGAAGCTTTCAGACTTGCAAAAAAGGGGTTTCCCTCTACTTTTATCCCGTCTTTTGAGTTTCCTTTGAACACTTGACTTTCATTTTTGACCCCTTAAAGGTGTGAAAAGTCTCCCTTAACTTTTGACCCAGTAAAGAATTATATATAGGCATATAAAATAATATGGGCATATGCCTATATTCATATTGAACTGAAAGTGATGTTCTGATTTAGCTTTATAGTTACATTGTAAATAGAAGCACTCTCTAGAACATTTCTAAATTGAATTTCTCAAAACTTTTTACTGCACTAATATTCAGATGGTTTGTATAGCCTGACAGACTAACACACACACACAGACACAGCATGACACCTCCCACCTTATATATATATATATATATATATATATATATATATATAATATTAGTAGAATGTGGAATCAATACACAAACTAGCTCATGTTTCTGCCCTCTCTGGGCCTCATCAGGCAAATGTATTGAGCACTTTATGAAATCCATCATATATCAGAAGTATATATATATAATGTATAAATTTACCTTTTCAGCACACATGAAAGTCTTCCACATGTTCTTGGTGTCAAGTGGCGACTAGATTATTATATTAAAGTAAGTAACCAGTTTTTTTCTTTTTATTCAACAAAAAAATTTTGATCAAATGATTTGCCTGCCATGTTTTTCCTCTGATTATGTATGACTGATTTCTGGAAGGAAGAATCCTTAATATTTGAAATGACCATTTTGAATCCAAGTTGATTCCATGTCATGTAATTCAGTTTTTTTCTGAATCAAGAATTAAAAATGTTTTCTCTATGACTTTGTATCTTCTATTTTGCAGAGCAACCATCTTGAAAAAACACATCAGCCTGTCTATTTGCTGAGTTTAGTAACTGAGGTAAAACATTCTCCTTTGCTCTCATTCTGACAATTTCTATTGTACATGAAAAATTTATATAGTGCTAGGTTAGTCCTACTTTTTTGGTTAATTTTCACAGATTATGGCAAAAATACTTTGAACTTTGAAAACAAAGTCAGTGATCAGTGATATACCTTCATTAGAAATAGTCAACCATAACTGTGAACCTGGGTTTCTTCAGGCTGTACCACTTGGGCAGGAGGATTGAAAATTTAAACATTTACTTCTTTTGTCAAGAGACATCATTTTGTCTTTTAAACAACCATCACCTCTGTTTGTGTCAGGCAGTGTTTGTGCTTGTTTTTTGGAAAATCAGACATTCTAGCGATGAAACAAAAGGTCAGAAAAGTAACTTATTCATTGATCACCCCTTTTTCCAAGTGATCACTTCCAATATGGCATGCTGCCAATAGACGTTGCTCACATGATGGTTTCTATTGAGTGACTAACCAGACCTTTTCTCAGTTTATGTTTAAGATGATTTTGTCTACTCTGTTCTATAAAGAAATGTTAATTGCATAGTTTCAGTTGCAGAAAAGTCAATTTGTATGTAAAAAGAAAAAAAAAACACATTAATCGAATCTTTTTTAATAATTGACTTTTTTTTCGTCTCTGAAATTTTGTAAACTTTCAAAAACTATTAAGTAAAAAAAAAAAACTTACAATATTTCTATCTATAAAATTTTTTCTGCATTGTAGTCAAGTGGCGCCTATATCCTGCTTACTATGTTCTGTTGGAGAAATAAACAAAAAATGGTCGACATCAAATAAAAGAGAAACTATTCAACTTTGACTGCATATTCAATTTGTATATTCAAGCTAAGTTTACAAGTGAAAAAATTTGTATAAGCGTATGATCAAATAAAAAAAAATTTCTATTGACTAAAACCAACAGCTACATTATTCATATCCTGAAGCAAACAAAATGGTTGTTAATATGATTTCAATATTTTATATGCACTATAATTCAGAAACCTTTTAAAATATTATTGACCTATTGTCATACAAAAATAACCCTGGTTTGAAAATTAGAACTAAAAAAACACGTAAGGACATTTGGGTATTACGGTATTAGTTGGCTCAAGGTCATGAGATGTGTAAAGGAGTTATTCCCCTTGTTTTCTTTCCGGTAATTCTGACGAACACCAAAAACATCCCTACGAAACAAGAAAAAATTATTTTAGTACAGTAATGCAAGGGGAATAACTTTGTTTTTTACGCATAATACGACTGGAACCCCCATTATTACAAGAATACCGATATTTGTATGCACTAACTAAAGTCTTATAATTTACCTTGAGATATTTTTCTTTTTCCAGCTGCCTGGCGAGAGTGAATTGCAAGAATTAAATTTCTCATGCACATTGGAACAGCTGCAAATGTTGGTAGGCAAGTTAAGAGATGCGAGCAAATGTGTCGAGAGATTTGCTCAGCTCTAGAGAAAAAAAAGCAATCATCTGAACTGAAAGAAGGATTGAAGGTTTGATCAGTGAAGATTCTCAACCCAATCTGTTTTGAGAAAGGAGTTTTACAAAAGGATATTTTGCAGATTCGTTTGCATACAAAAGAATCCAGAACAAAAGAAATGATGGTTCTATTTTGAAGATTCACTTTAGCTGAAGTGAGTTCTGTTGATTACTTGTGTAGAAGCACAGGGACACTCAATGTATATAATGAAATAAAATATTAAAATCAAGGAATTTACTTCTAGTTTTTATTCACAAAATGGTGATCTGCATGCAGTACTTTTTCTTTTACAATCAATCGCAGTAGAAGGAAATTTTCACTCTGCTATACATTAAATAAATTTTGAAAGTTTTACATTATTTTAGGAAGTTTGTTGGAAATATATAGAAATTGAAAATGTTTTATCTTATAATACAGAGTTCTGTTTCTCAACATCTTTGAACTAGAGTAAGTTTTGTCTTAGTAAATATCTGCAGCTCAAAATGATTGCATAAAGTGAGGAGGGGATTTATTGCATGTGCTAACATAAGTTGAACTAAACATATAATGAACTTGTATGCTATCTTCTTTTCTGTTCATGCTCACACATCTCATTGGGTAATTTGCTTTCTTATTATGACGAGGAAGATTACTCTGAAGGCTCCGTCTGATCACACAACAAAACAGCTTGAACTGAGTTGAGACTTGAAAAAAAATTAAAATTAGGATAATTGGATTAAAAATGAATTATCCAATAAAATAGCATACACAAATAAATAACCCTGTCATTTTTTAGTGGCACGTGTTAAAAAATAAATGAAAGGGTTGTGAAAATATTAGATCATCTGTTGCCATAACAGATGCCAGGTTTGGGGGAAAAAAATCACTTAATTTTGAGAACTGATTGTCTATCAGTTTTGGGGAGAGGCTTAGCTAAAAGAAAAAATTTGTTTTCAACCTAGAATCCCATTCTCATCTCTCAACTTGGGCTTTACTCACCCATCCCACCTGCCACAAATGTTAGGAGAGTTTTTTCTCAATTTCAATTTAGTTTCTTTTTCTTTTTTAATTGAAAGAAAATACCTTCATTTTTCTAAATTACATTTATATTTGTATTATATAAAATAATCCCTTCATCTTTTGTTGAAGTTTTTTTACAAAATGATATTTACATACATTATCTTTTTTTTCTTTCATATATTTTTCCAAATGAGTTTATTGTTAACATTTTGTCTTAAGACTTCATGTCCAATCACCCATTAAAAGTTGAGACAGAAAAAAAACTTGAAATTAGGTGATTGATAATTCATACTTTAAGTATCTAAATTAGTTGTATGCTTCTTGATGCTGTTGATAGTATGTATATACGTATATAAATTTGCAGGATGCCCAGCATTGCCAGGGAACTAAAATACTCCATTTGTTGACTTAATTAGGAGCAAACTAATTAAAAAACTTCATGGTAATTGTGCTTGAATTTCAATTCTTTCAGACAAAATATTTTTTTTCTCTTCAAGAGATGCACAATTCAAAGGAATTTGACTTATATCAAAAAGCTGAGCATTTCATAAAAATACAGTCTCGGTGCTTCTTGACAAAAAATAAGAACTGAACTCCTTAAATAATCTTTACCAGTTTGAGTTTCTTTCATCAGTCTCCTTTTCAGGATATATTTTTTGGGGGATGATGAATTTCGAGTTCCACATGGTCAACGAATCATTTTGTTTTCTTTATGGTGTTGATGAGGCTTTGGTCATTTATATGATTTGGCAATGTAGTATGAGATTGATTTTTCAGTGTTCACACCAATTTATGACATCGAATGATTCATTTTTTTATTTTTAGTTTTTGTTTCCTTGAAACAGAAATCAAGACAATTCATGACATTCTGGAGGAAAAGTTAGTCCTTATGAATCTGTTTTGACATTTGTAGAGTGGTCTATATTGATTTGTGTTGGGAACAGACGTGTGCACAAAAAGTATTTAATGATAACATTGCAAAAAGTTCATTTTGACATATTTATACAGCTTAGGAATTAATAAAATTTGGACCAAAGATCAATATTGATACAAAAAGCAAATAAAATTTGAAAAAAGACTGACCAATGAAAAGTTAGGGACAAATCTGGTACATTCTAATAGTAATTTTGTCCAATTTCACAAGGTAACACCCGAGAGTACTTGCTTTATTTAAAATATTCAAGGTCAGGTGATCACTCTAGGACATTGGTTTCAAAACTGGGGGTTGTGGGCCCGTATGGTTCTGACAACTAATACTCAGGGGTTCACAAAAGCGTTCCCTCAAAACCTGACGCTGCAAATGTTGTGATAGAAATATTATCGAAAAACAATTACTGTTCATGTGATGATCAGGCAGAGGAATTTAGAATGTGTTGGAGGAAGCTGGAACAGTGTGCATGAACATTATCAGACAATTGCTTTAGGATGCAGGCTAATATTCTCAAAAAACGAGGAAGACTTCACTGCTGAAGCCTGAAGATGTTAAGGATCATCTTTGTTAAAAAGTACTTAGAAAGGACTGTCTTTGTGGTCAGATGAGACCAAAATAGAATTATTTTGTGGAAGTACAGTGAGCCATGTAAAAATTTAAAAAAAGAACTGTACCAACCAAGAACACCATCCTGACAGTGAATGGCAGTAGCTTAATGGTATTGGGCTTTTTTTTCTTCATGAGGTAGTGGCAAGCTCTATGTGATTGAAAGTTACATAGATGGTGTTACCTCTTGACAGGTTTTGGATGAGCACCAGTAATCATCTGGCAAATACTTGAAGTTACCAAGATGTACTTATCAACAGGACAACAATCCTAAGCATATAGCTAAGACAACATAAGGATGGTTCTAGAAAAGAGAAAAAATTGAAGTTATGGAGTGGCCCAGTCCGTCTCTAGACTTGAAAATTTATAGTGGGAACTAAAAATTTGAGACCAAGCCTTGCTGATCTGGAAGTAATTTGTCGAGAATTGGTTGAAATACTGGCTGGAACCTGCAGCAACATATCCTGAGAAATTGGAAGCTGCCATTGTTTGTAAAAGCTAAATGACCAAGGATTGAACTATTTTTTGGAATGCATTAGATGTTTGTTGCACTTCTGAATTTTGTCCCTAACTTTTGATTGGTTAATCTTATTCTAATTTTTTAAATATCTTTGGTACTACTGAATTTGTTAATTTTGAAGCTCTATAAGTATGTTAACATGAACTTTTTGCACACTACATATATTATATATACACACAAAATATTCCGTCATATGACAGATTTTTAATATTTGGAATATACTTGTGCAATTTGGATAATATCAAGTTTGTGTCTTAGTTGTAGCTGTTTTATAAAAGCTTGTAAACTGAAGCATACTTTTCTAACTTATGGATAAAGAGAAGTGAATCAACATTCACTTTACAACTGGTTTGACAAGTAACAGACACCTGTTGTAAGCGGATATATTTTTCATTTTATATTTCAAGTGAAGAAGTAAGAAGTATTTTTTTCAAAATCCTGTTAAGTGATCATCAAATTGAGTGATCTTCATCAAATCTTAGATAATAAATTCTACTTCATTTTTAGAAGATTTATCATTGCAGAATTTAAATTTTCTCTCAACAGAGCCTGACATGTTTTGAATACTGCAAAGCCAGGCATTGGTTATCATGATAATATATTATTATATATATACACACACACACCATCTTAATGACACATTCACTCAATCGCACACATATACATACACACCTCCTTTGCTTTCCCTCAAGGAATGACCATCTCTTTCCCCTTCTTTACCCATCTCATACAAGATTGGCCATTTCCTCATAGATGTCTTAAAACCCAATCTCTTTTTCGTTCCTTCTTCACCCAGGTTTCTTGTATCTTCATTTTATTTTCTTTGTCTAAAGAAGATTGCTCCATCAAGTGAAGCATATCACAAAAATGAGGAATAAAACTTATTTTAAATCAAACTTGGTTTCCACATTGTCTCTATTATATATATATATATATATGTGTGTGTGTGTGTGTGTGTGTGTGAATACTACATTAATCATAGGGAATGTGTATCTGGTCTATGGACTTCCAACTTAAAGCATTAGATAGAGAGTGTATAAATGGTGTTGGTGGTGGGGGGGGTTCATTAGTATATACCAATAGAAATTCAATCCCCCGCTTCATGTCCAGAGATATCTTATGCAAAGATGTAATTATTATAAAGGAATAATTTTTACTTAATAACAAGAGATGACCGATACCTCACTTCATGTACAGAAATTTTAAAAACAGTAAATAAAGAAAAAATTGAAATTTAATTTGAAATTTAAAGATTAAAAAAAAAATAGAAAACTGCCTCAAGTATGAAAATTTTTTCCATACCTTTCCATTCAAATATATTTAGGAGAGATGTGTTCAAAACATGAAAGTTGTAGCTGTTCTAAATATTCAAATATGCTCTTAAATTCAGTGTGAACATTTGTGTTATAAAGGCAAAATGTCATGGCCTTATTCATGCTTTTGTTCTGTTCTGTATGAGTCATAGCAAAATGTAAGGAAAATCTGTTTCTGAGTAAAAAGCTAATGAAATTTGAACTCTGGTATTATGTAACATTCCTTGATGCATCATATCAGTCCAGTTTGACCCTCTGAACTTGACAGTCTGATGGAAGTAGTGTCGACTTTTTCAGAAAATATATATTTATAACTAAATTTACCTCAGAATTTTAGTTCATTTATAATCTGTACCTGAAACAAGTATAGAAAAAATAACAAAAATTGATTGTCCAATGATTTTCTCCCCCTCTTATTTCTATTGTCAGCTGAATGCAGATCAACCAATATATATATATATATATATATATATATATATATATATATATATATATATATATATATATAAACAACTGGCTCTGTCTGTCACTGTGCCCCAATCCCTAAACATTGGCACTGATCAATCAAATTTGGTATGCATACTTGGGGAAAGGAATTGTACTGTTTGGTTTTTAATATGAAAATTTTAAAGGTGTGAGAAGGTTTTACTTACAGGTATCTATAATTCTAAACTGAACCCTTATTTTCTGATCAATATACATGTATACATCACTAGCTGGAAATTGCCTGATAAGGCTGTCTTTTAGATATTGGGAGGTGGGAAGGTCCTCTGCAGGAAGTTTGAAATAAATTGAGAACTCTAATATACTTTTCTTGAAGCATTTTGTATTTTCAAGATTTAATCATGACAATGCTAACATTAAAATCTTATCAATTCTGATTACATTGTGTGGCACAATAGGCCCCTCTTTTACCCAAATAAATTTTGCAAGTCAGCAGTGAAAAGATAATATTGGGAGATTTTAAGGACAAAAAGAAAGGTTAGTTACTTATGATATTAACAAGAAAAAACTATATTCTTGGTATAACAGTAATGAACCCCCCTTGTAGCCATTTTTGGCAGGTTGCTAGGGGCCAAAAAAGTAAAAGGAAAAAAAATAATTAGAAAGATCAATTAAAGGAAATATATCAGAATGGATTTTGGAGCTGATGAGATTCAAACTCAAATTTGATGCAGACTTGACTATTAATGGAGCAAAATGAAAAGCCTAGCCTAACTCAAACCAGACCAAAACAATTTTGACATCAGGTTAATAGCTTTCATCAGAGCCTGGTGAAATTTTCAAATCCCTAACTGAAGTCAGGCTGTTTACTCAAGTACCATATCCAATGTAGTTTTTAAAGGTAAGAGAAAATAGGTTGACCATTTGATGTGCAATGGACTGAATGGAACAAGGAGTCTTTTGGGAAAATTGTTGAAATTGATAAATAATAATTCTGAACTCATTTGTCTTTTCCCTCCCATTACCCTGGGATACCTAGAAAATTTTTTAATAAATACCCACTATCCACCCACCCTGCTAAGTGGTTAGTTGGAAAACCTTGTAGGTATATAGTTTTTTTTCTTGTTTGTCTGTCCACAAGATATCTCCAAAAATTCTGAAAGGTCTGTTACCTTGTATCCTGGACAGTGGTATTAGAAACCAACAAGCTGAATATACACGGAAGCAGAATGTCCCGACCAGGCTACGTTTGACCAAAGGAAGAAAGTAGAGATGTGGCAGGCTAAAGACCATCTGGAAGAGGACAGTAATGACAGAACTGAAAGAGATGGGTTTCTCATGGACCAAAATGCAACATAGGATTCAATCGCAGGGTATGATTGTGACCTTGTGTCCCAGCTGGGAAAAAGAGAATTAGATTAATCATTTACCTCTGTCAAAGTTGAAAAGAGGTATATGTATTTGGTGGCATCTGTCTGCAGGATATCTTCAAAATCACTAAATATGATTTAGTGAAGGGGTGGGCGCGATGAAGGGGTGATGAAAACTGAGGAAGTGGTGAAATGAGAGATTTTCTCCATTTTTTTTCAATTACATTTATGTATAAGCTCATGACTGTCAGCAGAAAATCTCCAAAAGTTTTTAATTTCAATGAAATTCTGTGGAGGGTTGGACAATACACTACAGGAGAACTGATTAAATTTTTGTGCAAATCTATGCACAATTACCTCCCTTATGTTGTACTTGCATATACACACACCAAATAATATTGCCAGAATTTCATGACTATTAATACAATATCTCCAAGAGAACAGAATAGATTTAAATGAATTTTTTTTGAAAGTGTGCAAAGGAAGGAATGTTAAGATTTGAGGGTGGGTCCAGCAATTTCCTTTGAGGAGAGATATTTTTACTTTTTTTCCAAGTACATTCATGTATATGCTTTTGGATGTCCACACAGTATATCCAAAAGTTCTCAATGAATTTCAATGACATTTTCCCCAAGGGGTGGACAATAAGCTCTATAAGAAATGATCAAATTTTGGAGAGGTCCATCCACAATTACCTCCTCTGAGTCATAGTTATATGTCCAAACTACATTTCACTAAAATTTCATGTTTGTCCACACTATATCACCAAAAGAGTCTTCAGTGAATCTCAAAAGGCTACGGAAGAACTGATTAAATTTGGGGGCAGATCCATGTGCAATTACTCCTGCTGACAATGGCAGAAGTATGCGCTCTCTGAGTGCTTTCTAGTTATATATAGGAAAAATTGAAATATCCTTAAGAGTAGTGTGGCGAATTTTAATTTTTGAAAGAAAGTAGCCAATGAAGTGCTGTGTTTCATTCAATAAGCAACTGTTCCTATAAGAATGGTGATATTTTACTGATTTTCCCTTTCATTTCCAGTTGTTTTGCTCTTGGGATTTAAGACAGTTTAGTCAGTTGACATACTTTTCTATTTCCTCTGTCTCTATTCATCACCATCTTTTCTCTCTCTGAATAAATATAGATGAATATGCAGCAGGTTTAGACAGCAGTATAGTTGAAGTGAAGAATCTTCAATCACGTACATGAATGAGATTGAATATAAGAGACAAAAAGAACAAAAGTAAGAAATTCTGTCTTTGAGAATTGAATTCTAATAATAAATGTCAGAGATATAAAGAGGGGGGGGGAGAAACAGCAAGGCACCCGGAGAACATAAAAACAACAAAAACTATAATTGGTGGTTTGCATTATTTTTAATGAGGCCAATAAAAAGTGTCAAAGAAACATTCCTGTAGGCATTGATGAAAGGAGGAGATGTGGTAGGAGGAGATTCAGCACAGGACAATATATGTTCTCTTTCTCACTAGTCTTCAACCAATCAGTAGATAATATATGAGAGAGAGAGACTGGTTGAAAACAGTTGCTATAATGAGAGCAGTTGAAGGAGATTTACAAGTGAGAGCATTTTTGCCTATAATAAAGTGATTTACTCAGAAAGTGGAATTAGACAGGCTGGGGAAAGGGGAGCGCTTAAAACAACTGGATTTCTTAAACTTTTTGAGCAAGTCTAATTTAAAAGTGGAAATCTACCAGAAATATTTCCTTGCATGATTTCCTTGGTTGATTTGTAAAAAAAGCGAGTTAGTAAATGAAAATAAATTCCATCAGTTGAGGAATTAATGAACCAATTGATTTTTGTTGTCTGCAGGCGACATGGCCTTTCTGTTTTCAACTAGGATTTGGTAGGGATAACAATTGTAAGTGAATAGAGAACAGTGCTAGTTAGATGACCTGTTGAGATGTATTTACAAGAAGAGACAAAAAGGATGGGGGTTAACATCAGAGTGATTGGAGTGGATAGATAAGGTCGAGTCCTTTGCCTACCTTCTTCCATCACACACACACACGCACGCACACACACATATTCACATACTTTAAGTGTGGTGTAAAATGGTTATGGAAATCATCTACAGGCAATCAATCCCATCGACTCTTTTTCCTTCGCTTTCCATCTGAGGGAGCATCGTTAGCAGGAGTCTCACTGCTTTTGGGAGCTGGAGGAGGATCTTCAGTGGCAGCCACAAAGTTAGATCTGAACTGTGCCTGGCAGGGAAAAAAAAAAAAATTATTTCACAATAGTAATTTTCGAGTTGTATTCAAGTTTATATACACAAAACATGGCTAGAATCACTTTTATATATCAGACAAAAATTGTCCAACTGAGCCAGTCAAAAGGAGAGAAACTTTTCATATTTCCAGGAATTAATATATAGACTACTCGTTATAAATCAATTAAACTGAATTACCACTAAGAAAATACTGCAAAGGAAAAAAGAAAATTAATTTACAAACAATTTTTGAAAACCTTTTGTTCCCACAACTTTATAGTAAGCATCAAGAGATGAAAAAGAACTTACAGCAAAAGCTGATTTCATGGCTGCCAAACGGTCACTTTGGGGTCCAGTGGATGGAGATGGTTTATAGTTGGTAAAACTGGATTCCTGAACTGTCGAGCTCTGTAAATAAATGCGATAGACAAAAACTTTCAAAATGCTAGAAATTACAGGAAATGAATCAAACACTAGGTTGTTCAACATGACACAGCTGATATTTTTAAAACATAGGAAAAATGTATTAATTGAATTGAATTTTACTCCTCAATTTCTGTACCTTTATTCCATCAATGCAGTGAGTTGACAATTTTCCTCTTTAAGAATTACTTCTTTCAAAAGACCGATAAATTCATTGAGGACTTATTCATCATCACAAATGGATAAGTTCTTGCCTGTAAAGGAGTTACCTTGAAGCTTAATGAATATTTTTTTTTAAATGGTAGTCCATAGAAAAGAGATTGAATGAACAGGCAAGATGCAATCAAGTTTACATCTTCAACTCTTGTAACTTTAGTAAAGTCATTTTTGCAGCAAAATGACACTTTTTCTATTCATCTAACTGGACACAAGTTGGAATTTTAAATGTACCATTTTAAGCTGGTTTAAATATCTATGTTTGGCCACATAGGAAGCTATGCAGTATCAAAGTACTTCTATTCCACCAAATGCTCACTATAACCTTCTTGTAATGATGACACAGTTTCAATTGGTGTTAATTAATTGGTATTATATGATATTTCATACATTTGCATATTTACACCATAAGTCTGGTGGGTGGTTTTCACAGGTAGTCTTCAAGTCAAAATGGTAATTTGTACATCTTGTTGAATTCTCTAAATGGATTCTAAAAATATTTCTAATCCTATCAATCTATTACGATGAATGAAATTGTGAAATCTGCAAAAAAAAACATTTCTTCTAGTGTTCAGCTCAACAATGGTAGTTTTAGGAGTTATTAAGAGCAATTACTCATTCATGTTCATACGTAATTTGATAAACTATGGCAATTTTGGGGGGAGGACCAGATTTAGGCCTATAAGCATTAAATTGGGGTGATTAATTACCTGACATGAATTTTTGTAGCACATTATTGGGGGGGAGATCCAAAATCAAGAATGTGGACAGAAAAAAGAATACCTTATAAGTTAAATTTATGCACAATAAAATCTGATTGACACCAAAAGTTAATTATCTTTGTTTATAATATTCCCTTATCTTACCTCATTTTGAGATAAGGCCTGACATTTCAACTAGATCATTTTTTTATTGCAGTAAATCATTCATGCTTTTTCCATTATTTTCTTGTTTAAGCCTTATTTTCTCATTTCCCGTGAGTTCTTTCATGATACAAAAAGAATATACACAACCATAAAGGTTGATTAAAACTTGGTTAAAATTGATTCCAGATATCTTTAAGGAATATAGACATGCAGACAAGTGTTAATTCTCAGAGTGCATCATAATAGTCTTTACAAATCTTTTCCAGAAGGTTTGTGGAATGTAAACTCGTCTTTTTTATTGCCTCATGTATAATCTCATTTTAAAACTGAAAAAAAAACAAACAAAAAACTCACATTTTCTGCTCCAAGTCCTGGCCGTTCTCTGTAGCCTAAACCTCTGCCCATCGTATTTACTTTCTTGCCTTTTCCTTGCTTGAAACGACTCTTTCGGAACCAAGCATTCTGTGAGAAAAATCATGTTTATCAATGAAGAGATCAAGAACTATGTTTGGTGTTATTTTTCATCAATAAAGTAAAACAAAAATATCTATTAACATTAATCAAGGATGAGGAGGTCCAGTCCAGGACCAGACGAGTGCAATGTTTTGAAAAAATATTTAAAAGTGAAAATAAAATAGAGAAGAATTTATGGAGTATATTTCTAATCTACAATTGACAAGGATGGAGAAATAGCAGAAGATCTGTCTAAACAGTGAAGCAAGGACAAATATATAGACTCAGAAGAAATAAAATTTCTTGATTGATATTCTTACCTGCATTGCAAGATCCAGTAGACTCTGGGGTACATGTTGGTTAGCTCCCTCTAAGTTACGGACTAAGTGGCCAGCAAAATCTTTATCCTTTTCATTGACTAGTGTATAAGCATAACCTTTCTCACCTGAAAGTAAGACATGTATTTTCAAGCAAATTACATAATGAACGTGAAGAATTAAATCTATAAATAGAAATGATAGCACAACTGTCAGTCTGTTGAGACTGGGAAAGTAATAATTCATTTTAGGAAGAAGTTTTCCCTGCAGATTTATGAAGACATCTTTATATAAAATGGGCTAGTTTCTTTTCTCATTCAAATGTTTCAAAGTCTTCAAATAAGGATTGAAAAATGCTTGTATAGAAATAAACCCAACGGTTGAAATACAATTTAAATGAATATAACTTCTCTATCTATGAGATCTTACATTTTGATCACTGACAAAAAAAAACAAAAAAACTAGGAGATATTTTTCTACTGCACCGTCAGAATTACAATAAAAAAAACCTTCCCTTTACATTTGTCTATTCTGTTCACATTTATATAAAGGAAACTACGCCAGTTGCTTTCAAAATTTTAGGAGAAAATAACTCAGTAGCTGATGAAAACAATTCAAGATAGGATATGGCTGATCAATATCTACAGGAGTTTCATGACATGAAACATAATTTCCATCCAGGACATATTCATTGATGATAGAATATTCAGGAACTTGGACTCGACTGAATAAAGCTAATATTAGAGGCACAAAAATAAACTCAACGAGAAGCAACACATTAGTCAGAATTCAAAACCCACTTAGAGTTTTCTGATCTTGATAAAAAAACGTCTTTAAAAAAACAAAAAAAAGTGCCAAATAAAGAGCAATGATCTAGCAAACAAGTCCATTTTGTCGTTCCAATGAAGTACTATTGAGAACACTTTACTAAGCATATCAGACCTTGGATGTACAAGCTCAATGCTACTATCTTTGCTATGCAAACCAGAATTCAGAAACATTGCTCAATGACTATTAAAATAATTGGTTAAAAATAAGATGTGATTGTTTCGATTCACACTTGGAAAAAATCCTATCAGTATGTTTACAAAATATTTTGAAATTAAGATATTTTCCACGATATCTTTTTGAGAAAATAGCTTTGATTTTATAAAGATAATTCTGTTTGAAAAAAAAAACAAAACACAAAAACTTGAACACTTCAACAAAATTGCAAACATCTGAAGAATGAATTCTAATAATTTGAGCCAATATTTGTATTCATACCAACAGTGTTCACTGTGTTATACGTTGGGATAACTGCTTTCACCCACTAAAAATTCACAATTTCATTTACTACACATCAAAATGTCAAAAAATCTTCAGAAAAAAAAAATCCAAAGGATTGTTACAATACAACCAAATAGTTTGGTTCTATCCAAGGTCTGCTTATGAGAAGTGATAAAAAGTCAGTGAGAAAAGAGGTAAAGTTCAATGAATCAGCCGTC
This sequence comes from Thysanoteuthis rhombus, assembly GCA_963457665.1. NCBI lineage: Eukaryota > Metazoa > Mollusca > Cephalopoda > Oegopsida > Thysanoteuthidae > Thysanoteuthis > Thysanoteuthis major. The sequence goes on from OY735211.1 coordinate 44,243,314, forward strand.
AAAAATAAATTGGAAGCTTGGGACTGGATCGACTGATCAATGGTAAACCAGTAAACATTTGTTAGTTTTGTACTAAGCGTATTTACTAGAGTACTATGCAATCTCAAATATAATTTTTGTAGCTAAGAAATCAGCAATATATTATATTATCATTTTTTTTTTTTACATTCAAGTATAATGTTACCAAAATTGACTCGGATTTTTCATATTAAATATCTTGTATTGTACATAAGTACATACAACGTTTTGGTTTAAGAAAGGATTTTTCCAACAATTTTAATAAAATCAATAAAAACCATAACAATATGTAATGTCAGATAATAATTTAATATGTTCTTGATAAGCTGTAATGAACCATAACAATATAAAAGATAAACTGCAATGTCCCATGAAAGCTGATGACCAGGACAAATACACATGGTACGGAAGTTGTTGCCAAACCAGAAAGTCAAGGTCAAAATTTGGTTGGTGACATTATATTAGAGAGTAAAAAAATGATAATATAATATATACTTTTTTTTTTGATTTTTAGCAACAAACATGGACGAAAGAGCATGTTTTTGCCTCTTCTGACTTTACACCGCCCTCATTCAAAATGTTCATTATACATTACAACGCTGAATCCTATTTGTGCATTTGAATTCATGCATTCCCAAATTCATTAATCAAATCAGTCATTCACACAGCCTTCCACAAATCTGCAGACAAAAATTGAACAAAAAATTTTTATTTACCAGCACGTCCTGTCCGACCAATGCGATGTGTATGAGTGTCAATATCTCTGGCCACATCATAATTTATAACTGTTTTAATTGAAGGTATGTCCAAGCCTCGAGCTGAAAATAAAAACAAATCTTTTCAAATTTCTTGCATACTTGGTTCATTTTCAAATACATTTTCTTGTGATGCATCACCCCTGTTGTTATGAGGTCACTTTACACCACACGTCTTATCTGCCCACATAGAGAACTTTTACACCTGAAGAAGACCTCTGGTGTTGTTTGTCAAAGCACCAGACAATGTAGTGTAAGTCGCAAAGCATGGTTGATTAAAGAAAAGACTGAACGTCTGTTTTAAAATTAACAAAAACAAGCGTATTCATTTCTCAAGGGTATAATGGTCTGGTCAACTCTTTCCACTTGATAACAATGCGAATCTTAATTTGCGAACAATCAGTCATCTTGATAAAGAGTCACATGAGACAAGAGGAGGAGGTAGTATCCCCAAAAAGGTGGAACATCTGCTTGCATCAAAAGTAGTCAACCAATCAACTACGTCATACACACATATACCCCCAGATTTACAGGGAGGGATTATCTAACCTTACACACAGTCTCTACTTCCATAATGTGCTTCATCTGAGTATTTAACCTAAGGTAACATTCATATCTACATTATTTTCAGTGAGAATTACATAAATAGATATTACAATTTACTCTACTCATTTCAATATCAATGGACTCAATATTTTTTATCTGAAATTCCGTTATTTCTCCAAGTTTCTTTCTTCAACTTTTATTGTTTACGAATAAAATCCAAGTTACTTAATCCTATTCTAAGCTTTTTGGACTCAACTTACAATATTTCCAACCAACTGTAATTTCTAGACTTACATTCTTGCAAAATCTACAATACTCTTAGTGTTATGCTCTTTCAAAAATGAAAAACTAAAAACAATTTTTCAACCATTATATATATATATATATATATATATATATATATATGTATGTATAAAAAATGAAATAAATCCATCACACATTGTATTATATTGTATTCCTGATTTGTTTTGTTGTATAAATAAATAAATATATATACACATACACACACGTATGTATTTATGCGCATATTTATACAAGAAGAAATGGGTTTTATATAATAGCAAAATATCATAAAATATTATACAATATTCTAATCACTATATTTTCTTCCATCCTCTTTCTTGAAATGACATCAAAACTTATACATGCTCATATTTTTTTAAAACATACACAACAGATATATACCCACTTCTCTCTATAAATGTTTCCTTTTCATTAAATGGTATATAAATTTACATGTGCATTCAGCATAGAGTTTTAGGAACCTACACTTTACAGCCATATGCCTTTTCAGCAAACCATACTATGGGATTTGGGAACTAGTCTTTTAGCCTTTTCTGATGACAAAAGAGGAGAAGCTCAAAATGTTACACCTTGAGCTGAAATAGCCAGCAATAGAGAAGCACAAGAGTTTAATGTCACCTGATGTCAAATCTTTTTGAAACAATATAACTTTTACTTACAAGCTACATCTGTTGCAACCAAAATAGGGATTTCCTTCTTTTTAAACATTGTGATTACTTTGTTTCTCTCAGCTTGTTCCATATCACCATGGAGTAGACCCGCTGAAACATAAAAAATAAGAAAAATTATTTATAAGATCAATAGTACCTCAAAAGAAGAAAACAATGTTCTTCTTTGCTATATGACTATTCATTTATTTACAATTAACTTTATTTTTGTATATTTCCATGGAAGCTACTCCCCACTGACTGATTTTATTAGTCTTCATTGTAAAATGAAAAATCTCACCATATCTAAAGTAATTTTTTTTTTCAAATCCTGTTGTATGAAGTAACATTTTTGAAAACAAGTTTAAAGCAAAATCTAACGAAAATTAAAGAAAAACTGACCTGAAAAGTCTTTACTTTGAAGATTTGACACTAATTCTTCAGCATTACTCTTTCTTGTCACAAAGATTAAGATGCTTCCCACTGAAAAGAAACATACACTGATCAACATAGGTACACATCCACAATCATATAAATACATGAACAAAAATCTAGTTCCAAGAGTTTATATCAGAAGATAAGTCAATTGTTTAGTAACCAAACTAGTCAACATAGTCAGGTTAATTAGATTAAAAATATTTTTAGAATTTTAGAATTCTTGTTTTTACTAATTATACACGAAGTTCCAATGATGTAGTTTATCACAATTCAAGCAACAACACTCAACAATAGAATAAAAAAGTTACATCTTTATACTTAATACAGAAACATAACTTTTCTGAAATGCAAGTAAAACTTTGTTTCCTTCCAATAGTAAATATATAACAATGATCAAAGAAGCTTTTAGTTCATCCCTGAATAAAAAAAACTGAAGAATTCCATAGCATGGAGTGAAAGTTTACCCTTGTGGATTTAACAAAGGATTTGGATTGAAATTCAAAGAACATCAACAAATACAAGAGGCACCAGAAAATCAGAGGATACAACAGTGGATATGTTGTGAGTATTGACAACCAAGATGAGGACAACAGTTAAAAAAAAAAAAATCAGTGTACATAATAATGATAATTCCTCATCTCTAACTCAGACAGTAATTAAAATACTGATGAATGACCAAAAGCAAATACAGCAGTCAGAAAGAAGTTTTCAGGTAAAATGATGCCCATAAAATGCAATCAGATTCTTTCATTCAACCTGATTACAAAAAAATTCACATACATAAGTAGTCATTTTTTTTGTATTGCTGAGAGTTCTAATTATGATTGATTTGATTAGTTTTAGCAAGAACAATGCCAAGTAAGCAAATGCCCTTATGCTAATCACGGCAACAGTCATCCCTGCCCGGGCTTCACAAAGCATAAGTTTCTCCACATCTGGGAGTCCTTCAAGGTTTTTTGTGACATGTGAAACAGACTTAAAGGTGACAAGCACCTGAAAATGGTGTCACTCACTTCACCATACAGGAATAACACTAAGCAAGAGATATTTAACCCCTCCACAATCAGCAATAAAAATTTTCTTTAAAAAGGAAGCAGAACAAAAAAAAAAAATCACAGAATCTGCAACTCAGAACCCTACATCACCAGACTCTTTCTAAGGAACATAATAATGACAACAATTACACTTACAATCTGATACAAGAATATGATATTTTATCTTTAAAATTCAAATCCTATATCACCAGACTCATTCTAAGGAACATAATAATGACAACGATTACAGTGATAACACAATCTGATACAAGAATATGATTTGTTATCTTTAAAATCTTAAGAAATAATTAAACAAAGAAAAAAAATGTATAGTTTACATGTTGTAAATTCTACAAGTCGTTTCATTAACCAGCGCCATTTTGTAGGTCCTGAGGGTAATACATCAACCAGCTGAGTAATGTCCTGATTGGCCTGTTATATATACAAAAGAATTTGTTTTCATTTAACAGCAATCATCAGAAGTAAAATAAGCGAAGAACACAATTTACTCAATTTTAACAACAAAAATGATTATTTTTTTCATATAAATAAGAGACACCTACTTCACCGAGTTCTCCTTGGATGACACGAATAGGATCTGCCAAGATGTCCCGTGCCAAACGCTCAACTTTCTTACGGAATGTTGCACTGAATAGCAAGGCTGCGTATAATTATAAGTGAAAATTATTCAGATTTTAAAATAGAATGTCATGATGAAAAGCAAAAATATAACATACGCATTCAATTCATATAGAAATAAATACATTTTTAGTACCTTGATATCTATAAGTCATTATATGATAAACATAATTTCCCAAAGTTTTCACTCTTATTGAAATATATAGCAAAAAAAAATATTCTCTAAAATAAACCTATTCATTTTCTTTCACTGTTTCTATAATGATTAGATTTCAGTCATCATTACTAAGTGAGAACTGGTTTTTATTTGTACAAATAAAGTTTAAAATGGTAACAATTCAAACGAGCTTAATCAGCAGTTATTCTATAAAAGACACATTCTGTCCCTGATCATAATTCAAACTTCTGTTTTCCAGCAAAGGTCAATAAGTACATATATTGGCAGATATTTTTTTTTTAGAGAGGACTTCAAACAAGAGCTGAATTGGAGTTCAATTTCATAGAAATAAATTTTATTTTCTAAATTGGCTAACCACTAATCTGCAACTATCATTATTTTTTTTTAAATCTTGTCTAAAATATCCAAATTTTATCAATTAATCTTGTAAATGTTTAGGAAAAAAAAAATCCTCTCCTCAAAATGTTTGTAGATTCCTAATTTGATAATGTACCAGTATGTGAATGTTGTTCACAATAATTATGCAAGTTAAAGCTATCAGAAAAATAATAAAAAGTACATTGAATACTTACTTTGTCTGTCAGGTCGAACATGGTTAGCAATGGATCGGACTTGGGATTCTGAAATGAAATTTTAACAATAAAAATCAGGACATTAAAAGGTTTATAAATCAAAGTATTGCAGAAATGGAATTAGGAAGTCATAAAATGATCTCAACTAAAGTATCTTACAAAAACAACTGAAAAATGCATAAGTTACAGTTACTAACAACCAAGATTAATGTATTCACATATGGATATGTCAACCTCCTTCTCTAAACAAACAATTCAATGAATAGACAATGAATTATCTATTAGAGAACTGGATGTCTAATCGAACGATAAAATCATGAAGCAGGTAGATTTAAATATTCAATTATTGCTAACCATCCCTCAACCAATCTGTATATTCTTGTGATGGTAAGTTCTGAAAACTCAACCAATGCCAACTAAATGCCTTTCTCTCACATAAAGGATGTAAACAGTTCATAGCATTTCCTAAAATAAATATACTTTTTTTTTCTTTTAAAATCACCCATTATAAATTTATGGTCTAAAGCAACAAATGAATAAGATATTTGAAATTCACTCAATCCAACTCAGGTGAAAAGGTTGAGAAAGATTCAAACTGAAACAACTTACCAAAACCCATATCGAACATTCTGTCAGCTTCGTCAAAAACTAGGTAAGTTACTCGCTGTAGATTTGTAGCTTTTTTTTTGACAAGATCTATCAGTCGGCCCTGAAACAAAGGACAGGTAGGGAAATGCAGTGATAATTATTACAAATTGTGCTATGAAATCCAACATCATTGAACCTAGACAAAGTCTTCTATAAAAAGTAGCAAAAAAACAAACATCCAAGATAAGTTGCTCTACAATATTTCTTTTTTTTACTGTTTGGGTCCATTACTGTCAAAGAATATCAGCTTTCACAGAAGAGACCTTTATTTGCAATTTGCATTACAACTGCAATAATTTTCTTTCCATTAAAGTCATTTTACATTGTACATGTATCAACTACGTAAACCAACACTATATGAATATTGAGCTGAGGAATTTGAATCCAGAGTCAACCTAAGTTAGTCCTACTTATTTTTCAAGAAGTTTTTTTTTGTTTTTTTTCCATTCCAAACACGGTTCAATTGAGCCACAATATTAAGAAAAAAAGATCATTAAAAATTATTGTAAGCCATAGTTAATAACTCAGGGAAACCTGTTTTAGTGATCAAAGAACTAAAGGGAGGTAATAATATCCTCTCACTGGAACTAAATATGAATAGACCCATCACTAATCTTTGATATTGCATTTTTTATACTGAGAATACATTGCTACGAACTTGATATGGTCAGAAGCTTTAAAATTAAAGAGATTACTTTCCCTTTTAAGAAAACTTACAGGAGTTGCTACAAGAACTTCAGCTCCTTCTTGACAAGCTTTACACTGTTCCCAAAGGCTACCACCACCATAGGCACATACAACACGGATATTGTAAACTTTTCCAAACTTCTTAGCTTCATGGTAAATCTGAAAGAAAAAAAAGAAGAAATGATACAATGTGCCAAAATTGTGATTTGGGCATTTCTCTAAAATATGTAAGGAAGTCATTTTTGTAATTTTTACCATAAAATTGACTAGAAAAACTCTCACAATGTAAATGTATAAGTAAAATATTTTCCATCTCTTGTACACAAATCTGAAGATATCTTTTTAACTGACAATTTTGAGTATAATTTTTGCATTTAGTTCTTAAATGAGTATAGATTGTCTCCTCTCTTTTCCAAAGCATTAGGGAATGGATGAGAGTTGTTAGTGAAAGAAAGTTTAGACAATTTTAAATATAGATTAGAACCTTACTTGTTGAGATAATTCTCGAGTTGGGGCTAAAATCAGACCTATAGGGCCATCACCTTCTTCAAGTTCTTTCTGAAAAGTAAATGACATGTTAAACATAAATGGGAATATTAGTTTAAATTGCCAAAGGTATTCAACAGAATTCTTTATCATTAAAACGAAAACAGATACAATTTGAATATGAGAAATATAAATTTTTTTTCTTTCAGATACCATATTTTCTTTATTCATATATAAATAATTGGGCCTTGTTCTGATAATTTTTTCTCACCTTTGGCTACAACACTTGTTTCGATTATATGAATATTATGGACCAGGCTGACTACTAAAGAATAGAATGTTTGATATTCCGAGATGAAACATGGTCACTTTTTCATGAATAATTTGAACAAGTATCATCATCTTAGTTGTTTAAACCACAATGTTTCAGAGAGAGTGCACTCTGGCCTTTTCCAGGTGTATGTGACATCTGTTAATGATTCAACAATATTAGAACACAACCCTTACCCCATACACACATTTCTTTTTGTATTGCTAACTTTTACCACAATACCAATGAAAACAATTCATACACTCCAACGACAAAAGATTTAAGCTACATTTGTAATTACTTTTATTTCATTACAAGTTTAGCATGAATCCTCATCATACAAATCTATTGTCTGAGTGATGATGAAAGTTTGCACACACACACACACACAAGAACACTAGTTTAACCATGCAGTGAAGCAGAAGAATCAATGGTATACATAAACCGTCTGCTACTATGAGAATGTTCATCTATGATAAGCCAGTTTCATAATTGGTTAATAAACTAACATGCTCCATTACATATATTCAAACTACCTTAGAGTGCAACATTTTTTTATAGTGTGCTTTGCTCTTATTTAGGCAAATATATAAACTGTACAAAAAACATAAGTGTGGAAACATTGAATAGGCAAGAACAAGCAATCAGTGAGAGTATTGATGAGGTCTTACCTGATCCATGATATGAATTAACATCGGCCACACAAACGCAGCTGTCTTACCACTACCAGTCTTGGCAATTCCAATAATATCTCGGCCTGACAGAACAACAGGAATTCCCTACAACAACATAAACAAATCCTTCTAAGTAACAGCATCACAACCATTTGAAATGATGGCAACTTAATACAGTTCTTTCACATACCTGTTTTGTTTCTATATTTCTCTCTTCAAAATAAGTTGTTTGGTCAAAAGTTTTATAATAATTCATTAAGAAGGCAGATAAGGATATTACATTAGATAATTATAACATTTTTGATACACTAACATTTACCTCAGTGAATTTTAATAGTTCACCATTCAGAGCACAGTAAAAGCTTATCAAACATTCTTATTTATTAGAAACCGTCAACATGTTTTTTTTTTCAAGTTGGTATGGCTGGCTAAGTATGTATGCATCATGCATTCAGTCCATACCAATAGAGCTTGAGGGCTGAAAAGTCAAACATTTACTCCTTATGTTTACAAAAAAAAAAAAAAAAGAAAAAGTTTTTGTCCTTTAAAAATTCACCTCAAATAAATATCTTAGTTGGTAGTTCAATTTGCAATGTAAATTTATGGTAAATTGATCTTTAAGCTTGTGTCTAGCAGCACTCACACTTATTTTTTAAAATTTAGACTATTATTCAAGGATAACTGCCAACAAAAGGCGAGAGAAGTATCAATAATTATCACCAAATTTTCCAATTTTTAATTGATAACCCCAACACACCAAAAGACATTGGTCATGTGTTGGTTTCTACTGCATAGATAAGCAGACCTGTTTAATTGATATTTTGAAATAGTTTTAAAAAATAATGAAGTTAATTTAGGAATTTAACTAAAAAAATGAATGGGTTATGTGAATAATACTTTCAACAAAAATCACTAAATTCTTGTAATCTAGTCACAAAACCAGAAATATTAGTCAATATCATGGTAAAAATTTTAAAACTTATACACCTACATTAATAACGCCAATACATTTGAGTCCCAAAAACATTTATAGAGGCACATTAATGGAGACTTATTGAAGTTCATTCAATATGTATTTTTTTAAAAATTTTAATAGAAAAAACATCATGATTGTTAATTTAGAGCATGCAAATGATACTGAAACTTGAAACAGTAAAGTCAAAAATTTTTACAACTGGAGGAATTTGAGAATTCCTCAAGATTTCATGTATCAAAAATTCAAGGTATATTTTCTAATACCTCTTCAGAAGACACAAGACCAAAATAAAGAAATCATTATAAAGACTGACCTGTGCTTGTATAGGTGTAGGTTGAGTATATTCAGATTTCCTTATTGCATTCATAAGCTGCTCATCAAAACCAAAATGAGCAAAACTACTGACTGGTTTTGTAGCACAAATACCAGTCACCTGTAAAGAATAAAAGAAATTATATAACAGACTTATAGGGGACAAGTTGAATTGCATTAGAATCTGTGTGTTTTAAATGTGGCAACACATTTCCTACATAGTCTGGCTGATTTCACCTTAACTTTGTGCTTGACCTTTCCTTTTCTTAAAGAAGAAATTAATTCTATTTAATAAATGATGACTTCAGGATAATTCATACATTCATCATTTGTGTAAGTTTTACAGTAGTTTTTAGCATGAAATATTTACATTTCAAAATATCACTGTCAACATATTTTTGTCATGGAAACATTTCGGTTCTTATAATCAAAAGAAAGAAAACTTTTGAAGTTTAAAAAAAAAAAAATATACACAAAACTCATTGATCTTCCTTAAAACATTGATGGCTTTGCAAATGATCAACTTGAAACTATTTAATAGTCAATGCCTATTCCAGTTAAAGCTCACTTCAAAGTATCCCATTCTAATATTACAGATCCAATTATTTCATAATGTTCTGAGCATAGATAATTTTTCCTCTTCGTTAAATACTTTGATAGCAATCTAACTAAAGACAAAAAAAAAGAAAAATATTTTTAGACATTGCTGATTGGAGTTATAAATATCTTTAAAGCATATCAAGAACTATATAGGACATATCCTATAATAGCAAAACTAACTTGTAGCACTGTTGTTTTTTTCCAACAAGAACTTTCATCACCTTCTATAATACATTCTATTGAGCCTCCATTTGAAAAATGATAAAAAAGAAAGAATAGAAAGTTCAAATCATTCTTTTCCTAAAGGAAAGAAAGGAAGAAACATCTTCACAATGATTGCTAATTATTTTAAAATAAGGCTTCAATTCATGAGAAGTTAATTTTTCTAAACTACAAAGCAAAACAACTTTTGCCAACTTTGGACATATCTCTGGAAAGAAACACATATCTCTGGAAACAAACACATATCTCTGGAAACAAACACATATCTCTGGAAACAAACACATATCTCTGGAAACAAACACATATCTCTGGAAACAAACACATATCTCTGGAAACAAACACATATCTCTGGAAACAAACACATATCTCTGGAAACAAACACATATCTCTGGAAACAAACACATATCTCTGGAAACAAACACATATCTCTGGAAACAAACACATATCTCTGGAAACAAACACATATCTCTGGAAACAAACACATATCTCTGGAAACAAACACATACTTTAATTCCGAGCTTGCTCTGAAGTTCATCCAGTTGAGCATCAGTGAGCTGACCAATTTCTTCGTGTTCTTCATAAAAGTTCTTCTCAAAGTCTGCGTAGGTAATTTCTGAATGGTCGATAGGTGGCAATGGATCAATAATCTATCAGAAATCAAAAAAAAAAGTGAAAATTTATTATCATAACAGAAATTGAAGTAATAAATTCAATTTTGAACTCTCCAAATCTTTCATGTACGAATGCGTGTGTGAGAGAGAGAGAATCCTTGAATCTTCCTAATGCCTGTAATAATTGGTGTGACAGCTGAATTTTGTCATGTTCAGATTTTGCAAGTAGGGTTTTTTTTTTCTTTTCAAGTAAAGCAATATTTTTCAATTTTCTAATTGAAGAAGTAAAAATACATTCTTACTTTAATTATCAGATTTCTGCAAGTAATTTATAATCAAAACAAATCTACAAAACTGTCAATGCCAACACCACACTGAGATAAAATCAACTCATTCATTGCCATATAGTGCATATGTTTAAATTCTGAAGAAGAAACTTCGCACCTTTTATAAATAAGTGAACTTTTAGTTAATCAAAACTTATCCTTGAAATTATATACAGCAAGAGAGAACATATACGCACTACTTCTTTTCTTCTGAAAATCTATCAAGGGCAGTGACACTAACTTTCAAGTTTAAAAAAACATTTTGATTCCCCAGATATATATCTTAAATCTGGGAAATATATATTACATATTAACAAATTGAATGTAACTTTAATCTTCACTATCTTACTAAAAATAATCCCAATTTTGTCACTATAAACTAAATAAAAATATTACTTATGAATCATTCAATAAAACATCCAAATAGCAATTTCTGACATCTAGATGCAATCAAAAAATATCTAGATTTTGATGAAAAACATTTAAATTGGTTTCACTGAGCAAGAGACGTAATTAATGTTTTGTTATGTCAGTGACAGAAATTGATGCAAGAGATATTAGCACATCAGGAAAACATTAAGCTATAAAAATGTATTCAATATCTGTAAATGATTAATAATGATAGTCTATTCCCTCAATGATGACTGCATCTGTGAAAAGTAATCTTTGGCTAGAAATAGTTAATGTAAAACTAACTTTCATTTTGTCAGGAATGATAGCATTGCCTTCAGCATCATACTCCATTTCTACATCATCATCATCTTTGATGAGACCAGCAGTTGGATTCTCTTCCATGTAGCGGAAGTACGACTCTTGATCATCCTCCTGTTCTATGTCTTCACGTACACCTCTACAAGAGAAAGAAATAACAATTTATGAACAGGATAACGATAAAATACAATAGACACCTACTATCTGAAGATACAATACATTATTAAACAAACATAAAAATGAGTAAAATTTCAAACTCCCCCGAGAAAAACCCATACAAGATGGGAAAAAACGATGTACTGTGGAAATGCATATGAAACATTGAATGAAGTAGAGACTGAAAACACTGTTTCAGAACAGTATTAGTCTGTAGGACTACTGAAGGAGAAACATGAGACAACATAGAACACGTGATAAGTCAATAACAGCAGCATACAATCTAAGAGCTACTGTACGGTATGAGAGAAACAGACAATTTTGTGTACAGACATTTTCATATTCACATCCAAAAGGACTGGTAATACTCACTTGTCAGTCTTTTTAGGTTCTTTTTTCACCTTAGTATCTTGATCTTTCACCTCTTTCTGAAAATAAACACAGAAGTACAGAAAATTCTAACATTCAAAGACTGAGCTGATTTCTCGGCCTTTCTGAGAGAGTTTGCTGACATAGAAAACCAAAAAGTTAGAGTGTAGAGACTTAATTTCAACTGTGAAAATTTGTTCATATGGTAGCCATCTTCTTTGATTACCTAAAAGCTATGAAATAGAAACTTTCGTATTTGGGACAATAAAGATACTTATTCATAATCTGCTATTTTTTTTCTCACCAGTTGCTATAGCTGTTTTCGTCATTTGAGAATAAAATGGCCACATACATACATACACACCAGGACGAACAGAGGTGGTGCTAGAAGCTTATTCTAATCGCCAAGATTAAATCCCAATGAAAGTTACAAAAAAGATAAAAAAGCAAGATTAAGAAAAATAAGAGCAGGCAAGTAGATGAAAGTAAAGGGAAGATTTTTCGAACAGAAGGATAAATAAGAATGTAAATAATACTCTTTTGAAGAATTTAAGAGAGGCTTCAACACAAAGACTGAAGGGTGCCAAAGTGGTTACAGCATTAGATGAGATGTCTTAACTTCAATAAATATCTTGAAGAGGTCCTCAACTCCATGAAGAGAAATAATTTATTACCCAAACATCTAAACAGTGGAACTCTCACAGACAAAAGCTTGTAATGTACCTATTGAATAGACCTTGTATAACAATCCTCGTTTTCTGACAGCATTTGATAAGAAAAATCAAATTGAACTTTATTCCTGAATTATGAATCAATATGGAATATATCATTTGTTCTTTACATTCATAGGAATATTATTCCATGAATTATTCAAACTAACATCCTCATCTTCGCACAATGTTTCATCTAGTGTGATGGGGTGGGGACTGGACAGCCAGGTAACCCAGTATGATCAAGACAGAAAGACATTAGTCTGAATAATTCACAGAATGATAACAATGTTTCACTGTAATCTTCTAATTCAACGATATAAACAAAAAAAAAATAAAATAAAATAAAAAAAATAAGAGAAAAAGAAGCAGGAACCGATTGTAATTTCTAGTCCAAATCATTGTTACAAATTCCTTTGGCAAATGTTTCTGGAACAAAAGAAAACTATAAAAAGTACAAATAATAAAGTCTTAACTGAGATTAAAAATGTACAAACCTCAATACTAGCCATGAAAGCGTCTAATGGATCATCACTGTCACTACTGTCAGAAGATTCTTTCTCAACCCCAGGGCTACCAGGAGCTGGCTGGTATTCCAAGTCAGGATTATCTTCATCTTCATCATCAAAATATCTGTATTTTATCAAAAGAAATTATCACACTAAAGCATTTTGTGAAAAAAACTCAAGTCCTTCAACATTAATTTTTTTGACAGTTTTATGACCAGATTTTCTGAACGAGTAAGTGTGAAAATTCAACACTCCTACAAATATCAATTCATTGAACTAATTTATGTAAGTTAGAGAAAATATCAGTTTGGCAGAATCCTCAAAAAAAAGAAAATGAATGCCAGTCATCTATTTAATAAGATGTAATTTGTTTGAACATCATTTTTCATAAAAATTTCACAGGTATGCATAGGTATTCATTCAACTACTAATATGAGACATCTGTGTGAACAATATAAAAAAAAAAACATATATCTTGTCGTACTGAATAAAATAGTCAAGTGATACAAATACTGCATGAAGCAGCCATGGTCTGATCAAATGATTTATTGGTATCATTACTCATATTTTATCAATTGTGTCAAAAGGAAAGCAGAAAATTGGTTGGTTGATTAGAATATTCTCTCTGGGGATACATATGTTATTGACAGAATATACAAGACATTGATCAGACATCATGTAGAATACAGGCTTGGGCTCCAGTAGATAAGTATAAGAAGTGGAATTTAATTTTGAAACTAGAGGGAATATAACAAAAAGAAAGAGAAATAATTAATGGAATAAAAGATCTTGGTTTTGAAGAAAGATTGGAATTCAAGGGTTCAACAACTTTGCTGGAGAGAAGAATGAGGGGGGATTTAATGGAGACACGAAGAATATTTAATGAAACTATTTTTTAATATCTTTCCTCATACTGGAAATCTATTGACAGGACAGATCTCCAAAACTATATCTACTGAACAATTAGATTTTTTGGGAAGTTAGTTACCTATGTTGAAAATAGACATAAAATATAAAGTTGAAAATAATTTAGATATGTTTAAGAATTACGGAAAGAACACAAGCTTACAAGGACATTTTTGGAATCTGATGAGATTTTCAAGAGAGTCTGATCTATGAACAGTGTTAATTGTAGATGTTTGATTGTATTTATGTACATTGAATATGTTTTATGAATTTTGTAAATAGTGTATAATATACAATGCCCAAAGAGGCATATCAAATGAATGAAATAAAACAACTTTGAGAAATATAATCAATTGCACATCAAAATTCAAGTTTCATTATGCACACTTGCATGATTTTCCAATACTTCCAATTGAAATATGAAATAATGCAATACTAACTCTTCTTCACTTTTCACTCGTTTTTTCCCAATGTTGGTACTGAAACCATATGATCTGCCAGGGAAGAGGGTACTACCGGGTGCAAAACCAAGTGTATCTGTGCCAGGAGGTTTAACATTAGAAGGCTCTGCAGGTTTTTTGTTTATGGCAAATCCTTGAAACCCAAAGCCCCTGGGACGACCATCTCCTCCTTTGTTGAATTTAAGTGAGTTGGCTCCAGCTACAAACAAATAAGAGTTATTTGAGAAAAAAAACTACTTTAAACACTGATTATTACTGAGTATCTTCAGTATAATAAAAAATATCTTGGATTAAGAGAAGACAAAGAACAATTATCAGGTTTGGTTAGTCACTCAATAGAAACTGTCATGTGACAAACGTATTTTGGCAGCATGTGTGTTGGGAGCTATCAATCAAAAATTGGAAAAAAAAGGTGATCAATGAATAAGTTACTTCTCTCACCTTTTGTTACGTAATAATCCCATAAAAAGGTTGAATTTTCAAAAAACAAGAATGAATGCGACCTGATACTATCTAAAGAACCATTTTAGTATGAACTTACATTGCAAATTGAATACCCCCTCCCTAAAAACCTATTTACTACTAGTACTGGAAGGAGAACAGCAATTAATCAAAGACAGAAATACATTTCTTTGGTGTTTTACTCACATGATACATCCGGTGGCTTCATTTCTGATTTACGGAAATTCAGATAATGATTACGGTCCATGGTTGCTTAAAGAGTAAGGCTGCAAGGAACAAAACAGAATCTGTAATAGTAAAAAATATTACACTTTAGGGATTCAAAAAATACAACAGTAAAAAGGATTGAGTTCAAATTGTTTACAATAAAATGTATAATTCTAATCAATAAAGTTAGAAAAAAATCTCAAATGTCTATGTAGAATTTTCTAATGTCTGAATGATTTTGAGTAGCGACTGAGAAAGGAGTAGATTTTCTTTAAATTCGTCATCCGCACATTTCTAGTATGATGTTTAACAAGCTCTCTCCCAAACCAATTAGCGTGGGTAGAGAGTTCAATCCTTTAGCCTTGTTTGATTCACTAATAACAATCTGCCACATTTCAATAAAATCAACAATGTAAACATAAAAGTTAAAATATTTACACTAAACAAGAATGGAATTCTAATGATGTGTCTACGTACCACTGGAAGGCAAACTGCAGTTAAGAGAGGACCACTGAAATGGAAACAGCGGATAATGGGGACCACTGAAATGGAAACTGCAAATGGTGGGGGCCCACTAAAAGGAAAACTATGTTTTGTATCTGAAAAAAACAAACAATTTAAATCTATAATCCCATGATTGTGAACACTGATGATGTAATTTTATATCTATCACGAGAATTAAGAAAAAGAATAAATGATTATTCTTTGATGATGTCAGTTAACTGGGGACCGACAAACCTTCTTATACAAGATGTGTATAGACACATCTAAAATTTATACCATGAAAGATTATTGGTTAAGAGAGCCACACTTTTCTCGCTTCATATTAGAAGTCAGTCAAGAAAAAACATTTTGATACATTTCAAATGTACATTTATATACTAATCTATAGTGTTGCAAGAAAATTAAAATAGTTGGTTTTCTCTAGTTTAAAGGAATAAGGAGCAAAATAGATTCATATGGTTACATTTCTGTAATATAAGAATAAAAAAAAGAGAGAAAAAAAAGGTTACATAATTATCATATTTTTCACTTCCTCCCAATAAGACAAGGTTTAGAATATATATGGATTCATCAACTTTTGAATATGATTCAGTAAGTAAACAAATGCCGATTAAAATAGCCCGTCACAATTACAATCAAAATCTAAAAATATGAATATATCATTCTAATTTACATATCTATAATAAGTAACTTCATTTTCTGGTCTTTGACAGGTTATTGATGAAAAATAACACAAAATTATATTTGGCACAATCAAAATATTAGTTCCTGTCTTACCAAGTAATTAATTTTTGACTTACTTTTGTCCCAATTTTTAGGAGTTTTCTTTCTCACAACTTAATAATAATGGTTTACAATACTTCATCTAATAAAAATAAGATAATTACTTTACTAATACTAAAAGTACAAAGACCGAAGAAACAAAACTGGAGAAATTGAGATAGTGAGTAGGTTCTGCTTATAGCAGAATTCAAAAGATTACGAACATCTTCATTATTGCTGTTTTCTCAAATTCTGAAATCAAGTATTTTCATTATTATTATTTCACAATGATACAAAAAACATACAGCATTATTTTGGGAATCTAATTATCCAGAATTTTCTGCAATATTTTTTCTTCCTAATGAAACAAAGGGTAAACATGGAGAGATGATGACCATAATTACTAAATCAGTCAAATTGAATAGATCAGAATGCATTTCACAATTCATCATCTTGACATCATTTCAGTGGAAGAAGAGTCCAACTATTTACTTATGCATCTAATCTTTTTTTTTTCTAAATGCAAAATTTTTCTAGTTTTATTTTTTTTTTTTCAATACAGAATTTCTTTTTTAGCTTATTCATTGATCTTTCTCAGACTTTTTCTCTTTTTCAAATTTCAATAAGACAGATTAGTAAGAAGCCAATTGTAATCCAGTGGAGATCTTTTGTTTGAACAATGTTTTTTGGGGGAAAGCTTATCTAATGCAGACTAAGAAAATATGGTTATGATTTTTTTTATCTCATCTTGATCAGATGACTAGTGTGTATTTTAAAGACTGGTCTGTGAATTACTACAAATGCTTATATCTCAGCAACCAAAAGTGCAATGGACATAAAACTAAGTACATGAGTATTCATTAATAAGAGAACATCATTTGTACTATAATAAATCAAGTCATGTGACTAGTGTGTACTTTAAAGACAAAAACTTAGGTAATTTACTGACCAGTCTGTAAAATACACACCTGTCATGTGATGAAGTTTATACTGCCACCAATGTTCTTCTTTTAGTAAGGGCTACCATGGGTAAACATTTTTCACTATACCTTTGGCATTTCAGTGGGACAATTTTCAGAAACCTGCAACATCTTGCACCCCTCTTAAGGTGATTACGAGTTGGCCCTAAGAAGCAATTCAAAGTGCAAGATGCAAAGAAAGTCTCAAGAAATTAACCACCATAATTTTGCAGCTCATTATTCAATCATTTAAATTTGGTCGGTAGGTAAATTATGAACTGCAAGATAACTCTACCAAAACAACATTCTCCACAACAGAGATCCCTTTTTTAGTCAGATTAAGACTGTACATGTACAATAAAATATGAAGTAGAGCCTTAGACGACCTCATGGCAAATTTTAATTTATCAATCCTGGATAAAAAAAAGTGTGTGAAATAAAGAATGACAAAATAAAAGCAAAGGTTGAAGAGGATGGTGGGATATATGTTCTACCTATATTCTCTCAGAACATCCAGTCCACTTCACAATTGACAATACTGATATCCATTTTGACACACCTGATGGAAATACACAACTGCATGGAACAGTGCAGGTGGTGTTCCAGAAAAAAGATATTAATTACAATGCCCAAAGCATTGAAATAAGATTAAAAAAAACAAAAAACAAAAAAAAACAGTACTAAACATCCTATTACTGGTATGATATCAGTTACTGTCCAGAGCCGGATCCAGATTTCAAACATTTCATTTCTTTGGAAGAGTTTGAATGCTGGAATATGAACTGGTCTTTGACAAAAACCTTGATCAATGCTCATCTTGGTCTTTAATGAACTTTTCAATCACCAAAGCAGCCCCTTTGACAAATTACTGTACAACTCCTGTTATCCAAGGTAGTCCTGCAGATTGGTCAAATTTATACACAGCATTGAAGGTAGTCCAAGGCATTAACTTGGCAACCACTGATGCTTACAAAACAATTATATCATTGATCATCAGTTGTATGTGCATTCAATTACTTATAAATAATTCTATTTGATCTAATTTCATCTTTATTATCAATTTTGACTAGCATTTTATCCTCATTCTAACTTTCAGTTGCTTTTATCACAATTTAGAATCGGACCATATTGGACTTCTTTGTTTCTTCTATGTTTTCATATTGTTTAAGCACATTCGACACCATAAACATCACTATTGGTTTTATGGTAGCAGGCTCATTCTTAGTGCAAAGTAATTCAATCAATTGACAACAAAACTGATAAACACATCATTAATTGCCCAAAATTGGAGTATTTAACAGGCAAACTAAAACTGGTCTGTAAAATACACAAGATGGGATAAAAAGAAAATGGTGAAAATGCATTCAATCGATTGATTTAATAATTACAGCTCCATGTTGGCTAAACAAAGATTATGATGATGAAATATATGTAACAAGTTTTAGGTACTTCATCTACACATTGCCTTGTTCTCAAGAGTCTGTAGAAGTACCTATATTCTGCTTTCAGATTCAGATTCTAAATTGTTTAAAGGAGTTACCAGTACATTTTGTACAATTATAAAACGTATTTCTTTCTCAAGTAAACTTCGATAAATATTGAGCAAAATCAAAACTTGATGGTTCAAGGAAAAATCGATTTCACTCAAAGGAAATTTAGGCAAAATCTGAATCAGTTTATGAGGTTAAAAATTTTCAAAAAAACAAATCAAGTCAAACAAAATGAATGAATGACACAACAAGAACGGGCATTATCTGAGCATTAGAGGTGTCCCCGATCGGAATATGCCTTTTACTTTATGATCAATGAGTAGTATCTGTTGCTCTCGCATCATTAACCTCTTGTTTACTTCACGAATTTTAATTTGATTTGAATTTTTTTTCAAATGACAAAAAACAAAAATTGCTCTGAATTTTATTTATTGCCGTCACTGAAAACATACACATTCTTGTTTTGAATTTTAAACGTTATTTTTATGCATAGATTTTTTTCGGACAACTGTTCTAGTCTTATATTTTTCTCAATATTTCTTAATATTTGTGCGCCGTTTTTTGTTTTTTTTCACACGAAGTAAGTGGGGTGTGCAACCTTACAATTTACAATCGAGACCACCTTCCCAACATTCTGCCATATACAATCATAATAACGTTTAAAACTGGAAACCTGAAGATAATTTCGTTGACGAAGGAATTACAGCTACTAAACTTTGATCTTGGACTAGAGACCGCAAAAAGCGCATTCCGATATTGGGACCTCTAAGCTTTGAGAGAGTACCCCTCTCAAAAAGGTTTTATTCTTGTAAAAAGAAAAACGGTGAATCAATTCTATGCAATTTTACAGAAAGATAAACCTTCATTCTTTAATATTGAATAAAATAATCTCCTAATAAACAAAGCTTTATATATTTAAATTGCAGTTTTTGTTTGAAACGTAAATTATGTAAGAGGCGAGAACTAATGATTCTCAGAGATTCTTTTTTTGAAAAGTTACTAGTTTTTGAAAGGATGCCACAGAGGGATTAAATAAATGTTGTTAGTACGTATACACAAACAAAAGGTAAAATTATTCAAGTTTTCTTCATTTTTTAATGAATGGAAACATCTAAGCAACATGATCCTCCATTTTATATACATTCCAAAGTTAAGTGACTCCCTCCCCACTGTTTAGCGACAAGAAACTATTTTTTAAAATCGAATATACATTAGTGAAACTACTATTGTCACCTTCATACAAATGAAGGTGCTGAAGCCCGTGAAAATTGTGAAAAATCTAATACGGTACAGCCTAAAGAAAGACGGCGTATGAAATCGGACAGGGACAGCAATTTCACGATGAGTCTATTTTTAAGAAAAGAAAGAAAGAAATCTACAACAGATACACTACTGTGTAAATCGTAATCAAAGGATTGAAGCTACGAATGGAACTTTAAAGTGTTTCTGTGAACAATGCTAGAATCGATTCGTCGAACATATAGAGAAATGAGTAACCTTACCAACAAATAACTTGTTACGAGTCAAATTCTGTCCGCCTTAAGGGGTTTTTTTGGCAGTACTAGTGCGCCATGTTGGCGTAACTTATCAACTCTTTTTGCATTAGAGAGTTCGAAAGAGGTGTCGATTCTTAGAGATTCTCTAATTAAAGCAATAGAGAAAACAATTTTCTACTTAAAATATTAAGCTTATCAATTATTTCTATTGATCTTACTGTAAAGCAATTTAGTTCTCAGGCTGTTGAGTTATAATGAATAAAATCTCGTTCAGATTTTATCAATAAATATATTTTGTGTTAATAATGGTAAAATGCCGCGTTGCGGCGTTTCTATTGAAATGAAGTTATTTTTTCTTTTTGGGAATTTTTTATGAAATCAAAATTTTTATATTAAAAAAAAAATAGTAAATAATGGGATATTTTTAATCAAATGTGCAAGTGATTTTAAACATGTGCATACACATCGAGCAATAGTAGACATGCAGGCAAAACGTGCGTCATTTTAACAACTTCAAACTAAATAGTCTGACTGACGACTGACAAATGAGTCAGTGAATAATTTTTTTCCCACTCTTCATAGTCTGTGTTCGATGTTAATCCACGAGAAATCAAAAATGCTTTTTTATAATCTTACTAGGATTTTTTTTTTTTGAGGGGGGGTCTCAGCAATCCTCCGTTGTGTGAACACAAAAGTTCTAGCAATTGTCGAAATCGACTACGGATGTATAGAAGGGCCAAAACACTTCGTTATACCGAATGATGTTCGAGGCAATAACAATGATATAACTTATGTATTTATTTGTTTTTCTTTCATGAATTTTCCGCACACTAGCTCACTCGGTGTTAGAAACGGCGCACAAAAGTTGTTCGCCGTTTGAGGGAAACTTTGCAATTTACACTCATTATTTGATAGTACAATTAGTCATTTGTACGGTTAGAGTTACGCCGATTTGGTTTTGCCCTTTTTGTGCATCGATAGTCGATTTCGACAATGAAAAGTTTTGCGTTCACAAAACGATGTATTGCCAAGTTCTCTACGTGATAATTCTTTCCTTTTAATCGAAATGATCGGTCCAAGTTCTAACCAATTTGTTTAGTCCTGTTTTATCAATTAACATATTTCAATTTTAAAAAATAAATCATAGTTTGCAGAAAAATATTTTTATTTGACGTGTGAGGTCATTGACTTATGCAACCTCGAATTATTCTATCTTGTTTAATTCAAAATATTCTGATTCATGCACAATCAGTTTAACCTCAGCTGTTGTGTGAATTCGTGTCCCAAAATTATTGCAGCAAGTAATTAGTATGAAAAAAAAAAGGGAACAAGTATTCAATTATTCATTAGGTAAAATTTCTGACAAACGAACTAATGTTTTTTTTTTATTGTTTTATTTTATTTTATTCCTATTTAATTTTTAGTCCTTTGTTTCCCGGCGGGACAATAAGAGAATAGTGATTCCATCTTCAGTTGAATCAATATGTAATGTTTTTTTTTTTTATGTTAGCTGTGGCATGGCATTTAAAATCCACACGGACAAAACCTCACACTTCAAGTGCAAAGCCGGACAAAAAATCCTTGGTTGAATTAAAACATGACAAATATTTTTGTGATTCAGTATGAATGTTTTGTTACCTGGTCTCATATTAAAAAAGTATTTTTATTTTTTACGCATCCAAAATTGAAAAAAAAAGTCTGCATAGTATTAAATTTTTCACCTGAGCTCATATACTAATCATACATTTTGAAATGATATTTTTTCAGATATGTCAGAATCAAAAAAATATGTAGGGACTACTCAAACTCACAGACCACCATTTAGCAAGGGTCTGGGAGTCTACCTATTCCAAACGGAAGCAATGATGCACCAGATTCAACTGTCAGTCGCTCCCCCACAGCCTTCAGGCATATTCACCTAACTCACCTCACACACAAAATTCACCGGTGCCCGGAATTGGTGCATTCACTGGCATGTGCAGGGACTTTCTTGCATTAACAGTATGCAAGATGAATATCAGTACATATACTTACGTTTACATAAAACACATTTACTTACATACACATCAATAAACAGTGAGTAACTCTTTCCCTCACTTAATCCTTTCTGATGTTTCAATGCATATATATTTGCAACTAAAAGGCTTCTTTGGTCATGTGATGTCCATACGCTATTCAATTTACTTTTTTTTTTCTTGACATATTTCGACTTATTCTTTAATACTTTCACATGGAATCTTTTGTTGAATCCGAACAGTGATGGATTCCTCATGGTTGATTCAGTAACGCGCCGGCCCTTTTTTTTGTGAGGGGAGAAAAGAGATGTTAGGGAGTGAATGCGCGTCAAGTATGAAGTTGGATGCGCATTGAAATTACAAAGTGGAATGAACACGTACGTTTAATACAAGAATAAAGATGAGGTACATGTAAGGACACATAGATACGATCGATCGTAAGAAGTAATGTTAAGAGAAGAGATAGAAGAAGAGATGTGGGCTCTCTTGTCTTGATAGTACTGACGTCGGAGTTGGAGCAGAGATGTCTAAACGCGTGGATTCCGTATGGTTGGATAGCTCCAAGATAATACATGAAAACTGGGTTCAGTGTACAAGCCTTACTGCCAAGTAAGTGAGTTAACTTGGGAGCTATTCTCAGACACTGTTAGACTCTCGACGAACAGACTATGAAAGACATAGAACATGGAGTTTTATCCATGCGTGTTTCCCAAAATGAGCATGGTGGTTAAGATTGGATCAGACAGTGGGTTGGTGAAATGATAACGATCTCAGAGAAAAGGAAACAGAGTGGAAGAGTAGCAGGCCGCGAGGGCCGGGACCAGAGGGATGACCAGCCAGGAGTCCTGGCGCCAATTAGCATTGGAGGAGAGAGAAGGAAAGAAAGAGAATGGCCAGCCGTAGAGGCCAGGGCTAGAAGCATAACCAGCTAAGGGTGCTGGAGCTAATGAGCATTGGACCATGTGCATCCAGGGGTTTTATAGGGGTCGTCAGAGGAAGTGACATTTTGGATATCTAGCTAAAAGTAGAGTTTCGTACTTAATTTCCAACTAAAAGTATAGGGGGCGCTACACTAGTTTTGTCACGGCATCAGATCTCGTGAATTACCATAGAGACCTTTTTTCATTTGTATTTACCAGCATTGAATACTGGCACACGAGTTTGCTCAACAATCACAATGTGTGTGGTCACCTCTCGTCTCGGTGTGTGGCATAATCCTGAAAACCCTATTTCCATTAATTGCAACTTGGTCTTCAAGGTAATTAAGTTTAATGGAGACAAAGCACTTCAGTATCTCTGCCACCCCATGAATTCATGACAACGACTAACTATGTCGCAACCCTTTTCTATTCCTATTAGTTACAGACTAATAACTAATTCTCTTTCATACATATGATTGGTATTTCTCACCATCTTCCTTGTAAATAATCATTTTGGTAATTACGCTGTTCAAACAGAAATTGTGAATTCACGCTGCTAATCTATTACCAAAAATTTAATTTAATCAAAACTGGAACGAAATGTAATATTCAGACCACTTTAACTACATGAAAAGGATGTATCAAAAATAATTTATGCAGTTCAATCACAAATTGCAAATATAGTCTGCTAATCTAATACAAAAAATTTTATTTAATTGAAACAAAACAAGGATGAACTACAGTATTCAGACTCCTTTAACAACATGGAAAGAATATTGTGAACAAATATAAAATCACAATTTTTTAAAAATCAAATGCAACAAGGATTGTGTGATTAAATAAATAATTAATGCTTTTTTTGAAACTATCCTTAGGCTCTTCCTCTTCTTTTCAAAGTTATCTTCTTATGATTCTTTAATCTTTATTTGGCTATATTCTTCATCAATGGAAGCAGTTGTTAAATAATTGCTATTTATCTTCAGCGATCCTAATACAATTGAATACCAGAACAAATGAGTCAGTCAAAACTATTGAAAAGTAATAATGTATTTGTGTTGAAATGTTCAAATATACAGTTTTCCATGATCAAAATAATTTACACTGCTAGAACATAGGAGGTATACATTAGAGAATAAATATGGTCTGAATAAATTCTGTTTATAACCGCATTGAGATTTTCCCCCAGAAAACATCTAAAATAGAGAGGAAAAAAACCCTGGAAACATGGTGAATGTAGATGCTATTAATACATCCATCAAAATAAAACCCCAAAATGTCAAAAAGCTTTTTTTCCAAGAATAAAAAGAAAAGCATTTTTAGAAGGGATCTAGTGGAGTACTGAAGCCAATTTTCAAGACTGTAGACAAGACAGTATAGCCAGGAACATGCAAACTCATAATCAAACACACAAACACATGCACATAAAAAAAAGGATAGAACCGATTAGTGCCCTTTATCTAGGATTACGAAATTTTGATTGTGGCGTACTTGTTTTTATTAAATTATATTTTGACATAATCAAAACTACAAATTTATTTATTTTGTGTAAAAAAAAAGGCACAAAACTCCCTTGAAAGATTAACAATATAGTACATGATACGCTCACAGCCGGTGAAAACTACTCCAAAAATCTCTCGGGTGAATCAAAATTAGACCAAAAAAAACATTATTGTGCTGAAAATTTGTTATGGTCCATGTGTTCATTTAGTAAATTCAATATCAGTTTGGATGGATCCACAAGTCTGTTAAAACCGAAATTCATCATATTAAGGTTTTACTGCATATTAAATCTGTTTATAGGTCAGTGTTGACTGATCGCCATTCGTAGTCCATTTTGATTACAGTAACCACAAAATTGTAGAGATGGACAAAAACTCCTTGGTTAGATCAAAATCAGTGTTCCTTTTTTCATTTGTCTTGGCCCACAAGATATAGAAACAGTTTTAATCTGACCCACCTCGAAAAAAAAGTTTGCTTCCCCCTGTGATAATGGATCAGGTTTTTTTTTTCTTTGAATTATTACAAATTCTTCTTACAAAAATATCCAAAAGTTGAAATAAGGACTTGTCATCTATAACAGGATCAGATTAGAAATGTTTTTATGGTTTTCAAGCCAAAGTGAATAAAAAACAAAATGATGATCATAAGAGGTTACAGGAATAGAGAGCTCTTTGTTTTTTTAATTGCGTTGAAGCTATTTTCATCAGAGCAGTATATAGCTGCATAAATAGTCTCCTTGTAGTCTTCTTTCTCATGGTTAAAGTTGACTGCCTTTTAAATCTTCTGGTAGGTTCAGAAAGAGCCGATTTCGCCTTTTCTGATCTGTGCATCAGATTGACTACGATGAACTATGTGAGGTACTACAAATTGTAACTGCTGCCAACTTGATCTTTTTATTTTGATCATTACAGTTATATGTTGGTGGCTTAATGTTGGAGGGCAATTCTAGAGCTGATTTTCGCACAAAACTTGACTACACTTTATTACTGAAATTTTTGTTTGTTCACATATATAATACACATTAAACTTGTGCTGAATTTTTTTACTCCAACTTGACCTCATGATATGCACTGATTCAGTAAATTGGAATGCATATTGAAAAAAAAACTTGGAAGGTTTAATTCACATTGCGCTCGTATTAAAACGAAAAAGATAAAAGATATCTGTACATAAGATGAATGTGTCACTGTTGTCCGCATGTGCCCCAGAATATATTACCTAAAAAATTATCTCAAATCATCTAAAAAAATTATTTTCAAAAATCGATCTTTCATCTAAAATTATCTAAAAAAACACCAGCATAAGATTTGAGAATTGTCAGTCCCAAAATGACCATAGGGACCCAAAAAGGCATTTGTTTGAGAGAACAAAAAAATGTTTTTAGATGGTGTCTAGTGGTGCACACATGAAACTTTCGAAATTGTAGCCCCAAAAATGTGGCCATAAATGTTTGGAGACACCCAAACACACATATAGACTCACGCATAAACACATACACAGACAAAATCTTTTGAACAGCATTTGTAAACGTTGGATTATGTATTTTTATTTCATTTATGGTAAAAATATTTGTAATGATTCTGAGAATAAAACCCATGATTAATTATCTCATTTGTATAAATTTTTTCTGACTCTATGAAAATTCATTGTGGCGGATGTATTTGAAATTCTTTCAGATGATTATTATTTTAGAAAAGACGCTACTGAAATCAGCAGGAGAGTGCATTGTTTCAAAAGGTTGGTAGGAGATATTTTTATCAGCGAAGTTGAATTGTTACCTTCAAGTTGGAGAGTCCATTGTTAGGGACAGAGAAATAGAAAAAGAATTCAACAGCAGATTTTATAAGTAAATTTTTGGATGTCTTTAAAAATGAGTGAGTAGAATATGAGGTCAAGTAGAAAAAATTAATACTGTGTGGTATAATCTTTTAAATTTTTAGATACATCTAAAAAAAAGAAAATAAAAGTAAGTGTGATTAAAATATGAGACCAGGTGAGAAGAAATGATACTATGAGGTATCACTTTTCAATTTTTGAATTTGTTAAAAAAAAATTTGAAAATATAAATGTTTAGAATATAAGACCTGGTAAAAAATTTATTGTCTCCAATTACTGAAATTTTTGTTATGTTTTAATCTAACCAAGGAGTTTTTGTCCATCTCTACACTTTAAGTGTGGGGGTTTTGTCAGTGTGGATTACATATTTTATTAAATATTACTTATATTCATTACTATAAATGAAATTAAATAAATTATTACTTACTTTGTTTTTTCCACTTTTTGGTTTTACTTTTTCGTAGCCAGAAACCAAGTTTATAATTTTTTCCTCTGACTTGTTTTTCCTACCATACATTAGCTTACATTATGACTCCACCATAATCACACTCCAGCATAGTTCTTTCTGCCTGATGGGTGTATTTTTGTTACACACAAACCAACAATTGCATACTCAAAAATTTTTACTCCTGTAGTTTATTTTCTCTATATTTTCTTATATAAGTTAGCTTTCTGTCCCATGTCCATAACAGCACATTAAGAACAGTTGAAGAATAGCATTTTGCACCAGCCTGGGCAAAGTTTAGCCAGAAAACTACAAGGACGGGCAAAGTATTGATATAAGTAATAATATGAGTTGAGATTGAATTTTGCAAGCATGGGCAAGGCTGCTGGAACATATTATTGTTCTAGCCAGGCGCCACCAAGAATTAAGAACAATATAGATTGGAAGGTGTTCATTTTCTTGTTGATTGGGAAATAAACCATTATCTGCCATAACTCTCAAATACAACTACTCATTATTCATGGCTGGATGTTTGCCTACTGTATTCAATTTGGAACTTGGAATGATCTCCAGGGAGATATATTAATTAAACCATGTAAGTTGATAGATAAAAAAGTATGTTTAATTACTGGATAGAAACTGTCTTGTGACCAATATCTTTTGGTAGGATGCCGTGTTGGGCTTGATCAATTAGGAAATTGGAAAAGGGAGGATTGATGAATAACTTACTCCTTTCGCCTTTTTTTAGGCTTTGATCACAAAAATGTCTGAATTTTTAAGCATAAACTAAAAGTCCAATTTAGCATAAATTTACATTGCAAAATGAACCCAAAATTATAACCCTACAAAGGGGGAAATTTGAAAAAAAAAAAAAACCAAGAAGAGCATTTTTCTAGACATGATAAGGAGTAAATGTCTAAATTTTCAGCCCTCTAGCTCCATTGGTGAGGCCTGCATGTATGATACATAGATACATTCATAGCCAGTCAGATAGCCTGACCAACTGACTTGCTAATGAGAGAAACCTATGTTGACAGTTTTAATTGACAATTTCTAATAATAGAAGTTCAACAGAAAACAAATAGGTTGAAATTTTTACTAGAGCAGAATCCAAAACCTACCTCTGCAGAAGACATCAAATCATTCCTATATCAACTTTTGGTACAGTTGAATTATGAAAATGTCTGTTTAAAATGGGAGCATCATCCTTTGACAAACTTTTTTTTCAAGAGAATTCTTTGAAGGAGCAGGCCACTTACAAGAGGATAAACATTTAGAATCTCATATTGCCATAGGTTTTCTCCTATAACAGAAGTTAGAATCACTAAAATTATCTCAAGACATGGATGAAATAGGGTAAGAAGTCCCCCACTGTGAGCCTAATGAAGATCCTGAAAGATGAGGCAAAAAATAGCCTAAGTACATGATGTTAGTGAGTGGTACATAGTTCCTGATCCACAGGGGTTTTTTTTGTAATGGTAGCCAACAAAGCAAACCTTCTGAGCTTCCTCTGTGAGGTATGGTGTGAGAATGAGCAACTAGAGTCTACTCCTTGTCTAACACATCTCTATCTTGATAATAAAAACATACGTAAAGCCATAGTTTAATAACAAGCATTTTAAGATTGGCAGATAAGTGAAACACAACTGGTAGATGAGTAAAACAAGAATAAGGACATGATGCAGAATAGGTACATGATTGACAGATGTGAGGCAGAATATGCGTATAGTGAGAATTGTGATATGAAAGATCTGGCTGATGAGTAAGACAGAATTGGCATGAGTGAACCAGAATGAAATAAGTGAACCAGAATTGGCAGATGAGCGAGACTGACTAGGGACATAAGGCAGGACCGGCACTTGACTGATAGATTTGGCACCTGTGAACCAGAATTTCACAAATGAACAGAATTGGCTCATAAATGAATTATAATTGGCAGATGAGGGGGACAGAATGGATAGATAGGGTGGGCATAGGATTCACTGAATTAGTAGATGAGAGACAGAATAGGCACATGGAGAGAATAGGAACTCATGAGAAAATATGCACATGAATGGTATAGATTTGGTGTGAGTTAGACATATTTTGCATGAGTGAAACACAATTGGCAGATGAGTGAGATAGGATTACAATCTGTGTGCACAACCTGATCAACTAACTAATAGACACTTATATGGTGGGTCTGAATGAGGCAATTGCATTCTATGAGTGCAACCAGAATTTGACATGAAAGGCAGAAAACAGAATTGGCTGATGGATGAGACACGATTGACATGGGTGAACCAGAATTGGCAGATGAGTGATCCAGAATGACACAGATGAACAAAAATTGGACATGAGTGAGACAGAATTGGCA
Source organism: Thysanoteuthis rhombus (assembly GCA_963457665.1). Classification (NCBI taxonomy): domain Eukaryota; kingdom Metazoa; phylum Mollusca; class Cephalopoda; order Oegopsida; family Thysanoteuthidae; genus Thysanoteuthis; species Thysanoteuthis major. Next base: position 44,273,070 of record OY735211.1, read on the forward strand.
GATGAATCAGACACAATTTTTTTATGAGCTTGATAATAATAATAATGATTTAAGGATTGGCAGATGAGTCAGAAACAATTGACAGATGAGTGAGGCATAATTGGCAGATTGGTGAGATACAATTGACAGATGAGTGAGACATATAGGGATATGAATGAGTTATAATAGGGACTGAATCTCAAGAGAGGCAGAATAGGCCAGAGTGAGACAGAATTGGAACATGAGTGAGTAATAGTGAAATTCACTAAGCAATAGTTCCATAAGCATTAGAAGATTGGCATATGAGTGAGACACACAATTGGTTGATGAGTGAGACACAATAGGCTGATGAATTAAACACAATTGGTTGGTGAGTGAGACAGAATTGGCAGGTGAATGAGACAGAATAGGGACGAGAGAAAAAATAATCTTGTGAGAGCAAGATTAGACACATAAGACTCTCTTTCAGAACCCTATTCTCTCTATCTATCAGTCAATGCGATTCTTTTCCCTAGAAAGTTTAACTGAGTTTTACTATCATTTGAATCTTTGGATAACTTTGATGTTTACTGATTTTATTTCGAGCATTCAAGAGGAGTACCTTACTCAAAAAGATCATTAGTCCTTTGTGCATTTATATTCTTAGACTTTATTTTATTACAGTGATAATAATAAATCGCAATAGGAATGTTTCTCTGTTGAGGTTTTTAAAAAAACGGTGTAGTCTGTAGTAACATAGTCCTGTTCAAAACGTAGCTAGCAAGGTTTTTATTCTGATTTGGATTTGTGGCCAAGGTTTTTATTGCTGACAAAATTATATCAATGTATTTTGATCCTACATATAAAAGATATTGGTGAAGAGAATGGCCAAAAGCATTCAATGAAAACTTTATAGACAATTCTTCTATACACAAACCATGTTCACATGGAAACAAGGAAGGTGGAGTGAAAAACTAAAAATATTCCTTTGATCGTACATGTATTACTGAAGAAAACCTATCAAAGTCCATCTTATACACATGAACATGGATGTTTCCAGTGGATTGCTTTGAGAAAATAAAGAGAAATTCAACCTGTGTAATTTTATTCCAAATATAATAGATTGAGCAAATTCAAAGTTATTGATTCAAGAATACAAAAGCAAACAAAATGAAAATGTAAAAAATCTTCTCAAATGAGCAGTAATCTCAAAGTATTCCAACTTACCTATTTCCAGGAATGATGCAAAGAATTTTCATAGTCCTATTCTTAAATATAATGCTCAACTCTCTATCATGACTGAAAATTGTTTTTTTACCCATCAAATAAAAAGATAGTTGTAGACTTCAGATATTTCACCCTAGATGGTTTTAGACTATAATTTCCCAAGAATTCTGGAGGAAGGTGGCTAATTTTTTTTTTGAATCACAACAAGCTCATTAATTTATGATTTAAGAAATAAGATCAACTGAATTAAAACTTGTGGTAGTGCAACTATATCTAGCAAATGTTACAAGTAAACTGTTTATTTTGCATTTCTTAAAGCTACACTTTTGATCTTCCATAGGGCCCTATAGAATTAACTTTTTTACAATGATGCCATACACTTATTTTCTATTGTGTGATAAGAATCACATCAACCTATTGAAATGTTGAAAAAACTAAGAGTATTTTTGTGTCTATAGTTTGTAAATTTTTTTCAAGGTATGAATTGTTTGAAGCACTTTATTGCTCCAGAGGGTTGATACTGTTTTTATTGCTCTCAACAAAGGATCAAATATTTTAAATAAATGCTAAATAATTATTCAAATGGAGTATTTGTTGCTCTGATAAGACCATGGAATTAAGAAAAAGCCATTCAAACTGTCCACTTCGAATAACTGTTTATTTGTTTATTTACTTATTCATGAAATCAAGTGGCTAATGCAAAACACCTTGGTTGTGTGACAATCAGTGATAGGAATGAAAGTCACAAAATAAAAGTCACAATGTAGTGTAATAGGAAAAAAAGTCATAACTTTGTTTCAGGGAAGGAAAAAAGCCTTTTCTTTTTCAATAAAATAAGTATAATATTTCAATTTATTTTATACTAATTGAATAATTTAATTCAGCCCTTGTCTTGTTTAGTAAGTGAAAAATGGAACTAGCATAGGTGAAATAATTTGCTTTGTATATAATATTGCAGAGTGAGATATTTCGCCTACATTAGATTAATTTTTCTTTTTGGTTTATCAACATATTTTGCATGTGTAGTCTAGTTTATTCCAGTTGTAAATTTTTGAGTTTCACACACCCACTCAATGTTAAAAACGGCACACAAGTAAGAATAAATGAGAAACTTAATGAAAGAAAAGCAGAAATAAATTCCTTAATTATATTGCAAATGCTTTGAATGAATGAAATTATTAAATTGCTTTTTTTGTTTGCTGTTTATAACAGTGAGTGAGTGAGTGTGTGAAACTTTAGACTCAAAGAGTTTTTCAGATGATTGAACCCCTTTTTGGTGTCTGAGTTAACATGTTTCGGCCGTACTATCCAAATGGTGATGGAGGTGAACAGAATTTTTCTCAAAACAGCATCTGAAACTTTACAATTACTACCATCTTCCCTACATTGTACCACAATATGTTGGTAAATGAATCACAAAGAAAAACTTGATTCATTCAAATGTTTAAAAAAAATTATCCATGTATTAGTATAAATTAAATCAAAATATTACTTATTTAAATTAAAATATTACTTATGTCAATACTATATAAATAAAAGTATTATTCATTTCATGACAAAAAAAATTCCTGTGAATTTTTTCCGATCCAGAAACCAAAGTCGTGACTTTTCTTCTTATTACGTTTTTTTTGGGGGGGGGGTTGCTCGGGGCAATTCTACGTTGTTACGTGTTTTGTGACTTTTTTGCTAGGATTCGTGTCAATTATCCACCTTGGAGCAGAGCTAACGATTTTTTTCCCCTCAAGTTATCTCCGCTTAGTTATCTCCCCTTATAACTCTTACTTTGATGTGAATAATTTTGTTCGATTGGTGCAGTTGCATGGTTTGTTTGCCTCGTCTTGTTGGTAAATATTCGATAAATCCTAATCAAATAATTTCATATTTTAACAGATATCTAAATTAAATACATTCTTAAAGATCTATAGCGGTAAAGAATATATCTGATGGAAATTATTGTTGAATGAATTGTGGTTGATATCCTTAGAAATAAATTATTTTTAGGATGTGACAAGTGTTCGCACCGTAACCTTATATATTCAAGATAAAGTTAGAAAAAAAAGGTTTGGTTCAAGTTAAACTTCGCTGTTTTTATCGTATTTAAGAAAAAAATGATAAAAATGACTATGAAATTATGTAGGTTCTGGGGCTTTAAATATTTTTGTCCGTACCTGGAACGTTACTGGTCGATGAGAAATGCACAGAAAAACTTTTCAAGATTGTGTGTCCTTTTAAAAGAAAATAAGTTCGGTTATTTTATTATTGTTTCTTTCCCACTTGAAAATATACGTATTGTTGAATATTCTGGTTTGTAATAACACAGTACACACCCCAAAGTACATTACAACTATGATCGTTTGTATATATATATATGTATATATGTATTTCAATTGAGTGCTTTTGGAGAGTTTGAAACAACAACAGAATAGTTTTGTAACAGCTGAGATTGTTTTCAGAAAACAATTGAATTTGACACGAACGAGGAAGTATTTTCTCCGCTTCCTTGTATTAAGTTGTTGCTGGATTTATTGAAACGTTTTTATTTTAGACGCATTTCTTCTTCATTAAACTAGATGATGTGAATTTAATCATTGTCTTCATGTCGTCGTTAATTTTTTTCTAAATTCTGAAGTAGAAGTGAAAGTAAAGTAACTTACTTGAAAATTTTGATTCAATCAATTGTATGGTAGTAGAATTGAATTATTAACAGTTTCTTGAATCGTTGCAATGTACAAATATTCTTTATCTTGAAAATTTGATTTAGAAAACTTTATTGTTGGGAACTGATTCCGTCCCCCCCCCCACATCAGAAAAAAAGAAAAAACTCTGAACTTCGCATCAAAATATTGCATAATATTCTCTAATGATGTTGGGAAATTATTGTGTATTACTTTGAGGCTATACGATTTGTTTTCCCACCATAACACCAGTTCTATTCACTGCTTGACACATTCTACTAGGTAGCTATAACCTTGTATTTACATGACTTTTATTACCAAGATTCAATCCAAGTACATAATGAAATGTCCCTCTGAATATTTGTGATGATATCAGAAATTGTTCTTACCCACCATCAGAGCAATAGAGAGGTGTGGTTTAGTGGAAAGCTCCCAAGTGACAAGGCTAATACTTCTGATATTATATTGAGCCCTCCCCGAAAAATGTAAAGCCTGTTTATCTAACTATAACTTAGCTTTGTTTAGATTTGATTACTGGCTCTAAAAAATGTTTTTATCATTGGAAACCATGAGAGTCCAGATGATTTATGATTGTTGCCAGGTTATACTGCTTCGTATTTTGATATTTGCTGTTAAAGATTTTCACCTGTTACCTGCAGTGACTAAGGTTTCAGGTGTTGTCAATATATAACCTTTTTTCAGACTTTATACCTTCCTTGAAAATAATGGTTGGTATTTAATACAATATCATCAGTTTTTTTTTTTATTTATTTGACATTTTTCACTTCTGTTTTTAGATTTTTGTGAAGTTCTGGCATGAAAGATTCTGATGACGATGTTGTTTGTTCAGCACTTGAACGAGATGGAACCAATTTTGCTCAGTTGGCTGTGCAATGTGACCAAATGGGGCAAATTGCAGTTGCAATTTTTTACTACACAGTACGTTTTATGAAATTCATTTTTATACAGATTTTATGAATATCAACTTGAGAGTGATAGAATCTCTTTTTATGTATTATATTGTGAGTTATTTTCAAAGTGATTGTGATTTTTTTCCCCTGATATTCTGCATAGGCATTTCTTTTAACATGATTAGTATTTTTGAAATAACCATATTCATATAATGCATATTCTATTAATATTTACACTATACCGTTGGAAATCCTCAACTTTATGATTCAAGGAATTTCTTGTTGAATAATGTTTATGGCTATCATTAAATGAAACAAATATTTTCTTGTATAAAAGTTTATAAATATGATTTTTATGACTCTGAAAAGATGATTTATGTTTTTTGATAGTTTTGAAATGTATCTTTAATTAAATAAGTGAAATATCATTTCTCGACAGAAATGAAGTAGAATAGATTGATGATTGTAATGATAATCATTGTTCTGCTATACAGATGTTGATAATTAATGTTTCTTTCCTATTGTTTAAGTATATCAGCACATCCAATGCACCTATGAATAAAAAGTAATTAAATCGACAAAGTTCAACTAGCACAAGTACTTATTCATTTCAAACAGTAGTTTTCTTTGATTCTATTGTTAATTATTATGTAGTCATTATGTAAGCTTGCTTATTTGCCTTTCAAAGTAAATGCTATATTTTATATTTGAAATGTAAGAAAACTGTCACTGCCATCGTGATAAGAGTGTATGTTATAGGAAACCTTAACTTCAGATGAGAGATACAACTTTAAGATAAGCATTGAATTCTTTCAAGGCAGTTTAAACAGCTTATATTTCCTCTCGTTCTCTCATTTCATCAATCTAATCTGATTTTTATCTTCATCAATGAATTATTAAATTATTACTTTTGATTTTGTTTTCTTTATCAGTAATGGAGTTGTTGTTCCTCTTTAAAATTTCTTTTTACATCTAAAAGGAGCTGAAACAAATTTATCAACTTTTCCCAGAGTTGTTCAGACTATTAAAGTCTTTCTTAGTGTTGCTTTTGTTGTTATCACAATGATTTGGCTAAACTTTCACTGCTCTCCATATCTAGACAAGTGCATTTTGACTGTATCATTATCTTCAAAAACCCCGGGACATAGTCGAAAACTTCAGGTACAGTCATCCACTGGGTTGAGAAAGGAATTCTTCTCCACTCGAGTGACTAAACAATGGAATGCTCTCTGTGAAGAGACTTTTTCCTCTAAATAGATAAATCCTTTCAAAAACGAAATGGGGGATATCAGAAATTCAATGTTCAACCAAAGGTTTTTTTATATTAGCAGAGTCCCACCCTGATTTTTTGGTGTCCCACTTATGGTTTCATGATGCTATTCAGCTGTCAGTAGAACTTTTTTCAAGTTATTCGAGGTATATAAGCCATTTTACAGTCTTCTTCAACAAAAGTAACAAAATTCAATAGTCTGAACTACTTTTATAATGATAATGACTCTTCTCAAAATTACAGACAATATCATCATCCATTTTTTTCTTTGTGATTCCTAGGAAGCTGCTCAGGCATTACATATGGCTGCTGAGGAAGGTTCTAAGATCCCCAATATTGCAGACCGCATTAAGGAATATATGGACAGAGCAAATAGCTTGAAAAATAATTGTAAGAATCTTTTTACTGGACTTATTTTTTTCAAAAAGGTTCATGAATATTTCATTGGTAATACAAATATTATATGTAGAAATGTTAATTTTTAATGTATGATTGGAGTAAATGGATATTTTAATGCAGACGTATGTATTATTAACAATTTAACCAAATTCAGCATCTTGAATATATTCTATGTGTCTTGTGAAGTTACTGCCTGTAACGGTCATTACTGTCTTGCTGCTTTGACTGACATTGATGAAAGTCAATAAAAAAGAAAGATGGTACATAGAAATAATGGAATTTTGATAGATGAAATAATTTACAAATATCTGTACCTCATATAAGTGAATCCCCATTGCCCGCACGTATACTAGAACTAAAAAATAGATCTTTTATCTGAGATTATTTTTAAAAAAAAAGGTGTTTTATCAAAGATTATCTTTAGAAAATAGATCTTTTATCTAAGATTATCTTTAAATAAATAGATCTCCTATCTGATAATTATCTTAAAAAATACCAGCTCAAGATTTGGGTATTGTTAGCCCCAAGACGACCATAGAGACCCTAAAAAGCTCTTTTTTGTTTTTAGATGATGCCTAGTGGTGTACTCGTGCATATTTTCAAGTTGGTAGCTAAAAAAATGTGACCAGGAGCTTCTTGAGACACACGCACATAGATAGGTACATAGACACTGACACTCAAAGAGAGAAGAATCTGTAGCCCACTTGACTGGTTGGTCAGACCATTTGTGGGTTTACAGTGATTCGATAATGCAAACAAGTCTGGTTAGTTACTCAATAGATACTATCTTTTGGCACCATCCCGTATTGGGGGTGATCAATTTAAAATTGAAAAAATGGGTGATCAGTGAATTAAATACTTCTCTTGCCTTTTGTTGGGCAGCCAGTCAGACCACTTTAGAAACTATAGAAGTTTTAGTTGACATTTCTTATTCGGAATAGTGTTATTTTGATTTGTTTGACTCAAATTAGATTTACCTGTGGAGAATTTCCCAAACATTATCATTATTTCTATGCATCATTGAACTTTCAAATGCTGCCTTAGAAAATAGGCAAACTTTGTACTGAATAATTCGGCTGTACATTTGCTTTGTACTATACCCAGCATTAACCTCCTTAATTGGATACACTGTCTTCTTAGTAGTACCTTTTGGTTACTAATAAAATATTTGTTTTGGTATATATGTTGATTGTTACTTGCAGTGATTTAAGAAAGTTTTCAAGAAAGGAACTCTTTTATAAAGTTTGTCTTTCATAATGTTTATTTAAATAGAACTTTCACTTAATATTGTCAGAAACTGTCAGTCTAGGTTTTTTCAGTTGTCTGGCTTGCTATGTTCGTATGTATGTATCGCACATACAGACCGTACTTAGAGAGCTACAGGCGTAAAATTTAAGCATTTACTCCTTACGTTTTTGTTTCCCCCCCCCCCGGATTTTCAGCGGGGGGGGGGTTAGCAATGTAAGTGTATGTTAAATTGGTCCCTTAGTTTGTGCCTGGCAGCATTTATGCTTGTTCCTTTTAAAATTTAAACTTTTTTTAGTGATCACTGCCCAAATAAAGGAAAAAGAAGTAACTTATTCATTGATTATCCTTTTTTTTCCATTTTTTTAATTGATCACTTCTAAAATGGCATGCTGCCAAAACGCATCGGTCACGTTTTTATAGAGTGACTAACCAAGCCTGTTTATATGATGTTCATCTTGAGCTTCCTTTTACAAGGGGGGATAAATCAGTTGGTTTTATACTTTAATACAAAATATAAATTTCCTTTCATGTTTAGCTTCTCTGCTGTGTTAATACCAGAAATAAGGAAATTGATTTAAGTAGCATAATATGTATTACCTTCTTATTATCACTAATTCAGGTTAATATTTTAAACTCTACAGGTTCTGGAGCAACAGCACCTCAATATGATGTAAAACCATCTCAACAGGTCAGTGATATAAAAAAAACAGAAATCAAATTTTGTTTTATTGCTGCATAGAATATTTGAATAACTCTATGGTGGTAAAGTATTTGCTGATTTGATAGTGTACCAAAGTTGCTGTCAGAAAATAACCCATTTAATACTGATCAAGATTAGTAGTCTTGTGAGATCAGCAAATACTTGTGATATAATCATGGAAGATAAGAATTCCTTCTTGTGTTAGAGATAAGACTTCAATTACAGTCATTTCTGCTTTTATGTACTTATGATTTCAGCAATGTTATACTTCGAGTCATTTTCAAATGATTATATCAAGTAAAGTTTCAAAATTGGAAGCCAAGCCAGAATCTATACCGTGTTTCTTCTACTCTAGTTTGATAAACATTATCATTATCCTATTGTAGTTATAGAAGTAGACACATAGTGTTTATGTGCACCCTATTTTTCATCATAAACAAAGAGGTATGGAAATGTAAGCATCCTCTCTATTAAAGATGTATCTTTTATAGCCTGTTTATAATATCATAAGGTTGATATAATTTAATTTTGGTTTCATAATTGTCAGTTTTTTTTTTTCCTATTGGAATAAATTTCCCTGATCAATAGAGTTTCTCTCATTGGCTTGACTTTGAAAGTGATTGTAATTATCAGGCATTGTGCAATTTTACTCAATTCATTCTGAATCTTATCTGCAATCATTTCTCACTCCTATTTCTCACCCTGTTTATTCTTAGTCTTTTTTGTCTCTTTCAATGCAACAGTATGTATTTAAGAAATAAACATTCATATTCCAACAGAATGAATTATAAATTGCATCATATTATATAGAAACTAATGAAATGATTTCCTGTTGTTACATGGTTAATATACCATTCAAATTGGACAACATAAATAGAATAAGCAATTAAAGAAAATGGGACTGCTCCAGGAATTGAAATTTGAATGATATATTAACTGTGTAACAATGGGGAATCATTTCAGATAAATTTCTCTATAGTATAACCCAATTTATAATTTATTCTGTTGGACCATGAAAGTCTATTTCTTACATTTGTTTAAATTTCAGCATTAAATTTACCTATGACAAACTACAGTGGCTCATGGAGGGAATAGCCCTGATAGATTATTTCAAAATATTTTTAACTGAAAACATTTTGATTGAAATGGAATATATAACTTTTAGGAGGGGTTGACAATTTAGTTCATCACATTAAAACATCCTTACTTGGCCTTTATTTTGACAATTCAATTAATGGCAGTGTTTTTTCAGAATTTCTATACTTCAATTCAAATGCAATTGTTATGCATGAAGTTTAGATTCATATAGAGTTTTGTGTTTTTTCTACATGAGAAATTTTTTTTGACCAAATTATATCATAAAGTACTAAAATTCTTTGGTGAAGTATGTAAACATTGTCTAGTTTGTGGATTAGAGATATCTGAAGAAAGACCTTTTCATTTAGGCATCTCAAAGTACGTTTGGCATTAAATGAGTGCTTTGAATATGCACTTTTATTAGTGAACAATAATTAGACAGAGGAGTGATACCAAATCCTATAATCAGCTTACAAGATTATTTGCAAAGATAAATGTTAAAAATCAGGTCTGGTTGGTCACTCAATAGAAACTGTCATGTAACCTACGTCTTTTGGCATGCAATGTCGGGGTTGATCAATTAAAAAAATTGGAAAAGGGGGTGATCAATGGATTAGTTACTTTTACATTTTGTTGGGCAGTGATCATTAAAAAGAAATTCCAAATTTTCAAAAAACAAGCAAGAATGCTGCTGGACACAAAATGGGGAATCAATTTAGCATAAATCTACATTGAAAATTGAACACTCCACCAAAAACCTATGTTGAGCGGAATATAAAGAAAAAAGAAGTTTTTCATTGGTGCAGCCTGTAGGTACAATTTTATACATGCTTAGCCAGCCAGCCAGCCAGACTAACTTGAAAACTGAGGACACCTATATGGACAGTCTTGGTTGGTGGTATCCAATAAGGCTATTATTAGGAAATGAGCTGCAAACTAGTAAGAAGCTATGACTAGAATAACAAAACAACTTCAAAAATTAAAATAGATGACCATTATTTGGTCCTGTTAGATTCAAATGCGTTTCCTAAATTGTATTGGTTATTCATCATTAAATGTTTTTTGAAGCATCTTTACAACATTGTAACCAGATATTTTTAGAAACATTTAATGATAAATAACCAATATCTTTAGGTATAGATATGATAATACGGGAGATATTCTCATCTTTTATTAGGCTAATGGTTCCAGGATTGAAATCAAACATTTTTGCATATAATGTGCTTACCAAAGTTCAACTTGAGTTATAACATAAGTGGCTAAAAAAAATGAATATGTAGATGAAATCAACATGTATCCAACAGAAAATGGAACTTTCTCACCAGCTAACTCCATTGGGAGGTCGTCTCTTAAGAGATAGACACTTTCCCTTACCTTACATAGAAAGGATTTTTTGGCATTGTGAGATCTTTTTATTTTTTGATTAACAGGTATATAACTAAGACTATCAAAGTTTACAAAGATATGACTAAGATGGACAAAGAATCTGGCTCAAAGTCTGCAATTCGTTCGGAATTCTGTGGGAATGTGAAGAAAAATACATCTGTCTTCCCTTGAGTGTACAGAAGACAATGAAAGCACCGTCTTGATTGCTATAAAACTATTTTTTACCAACTGTAATATGAAGCATTTTTAATGTTATCTGACTGATGAGGTTTTGATGAGTTGGAAATATTGATGTATTTTCCAGAGATGTGTTGGTATTCAAGCAGTAAATATTTTTTTTTTTTTTATTTATAAAAATCATTTGCTTGTTGTGATGTAGATCTTTTGGCCAGCCTACATCCATTTCATCCAACCAGATTGTTTCTAGCATTTTTGTAATGGAGAATACTAATCAATTTCTGTTGACTGTCTGCCTACCTGCCAACCGAAAACTCATAATGTATATGAATTTGAACAATTTGATTTCCAAAGATAAACTCCATGCTAATATTATTTCATTGTCTCTTTAGGCATCTCCAACTTTACACCATATTTACTCATCAATTTTAAAATGAATTCAAAATTCATATAAAAAACACATTCAAATGTGCTTAATACAAACAACTTCAATTTAATACAATTCACGGATCAGACTATCTAGAAAATCTGATTAGGAAAATTGAAAAAATGTCCTTGTAAGCTCATGCTCTTTCCATGATTTCTAATCATTTCAAAATCTCTTTTCACAGCTTGGTGTAGAACGGGCAGCATTTCTTGTCCAGCAAGCTTTTCAGGAAGATGAACAGAACAACACAGAAGAAGCAGTGGAGTTATATATGGAAGCAGTAGAGCTCTGTATTAAGATAGTAATTACTTCTTACTTTTTTTTCCATATGCAAGTTTACTAAATGTAGAAAGCAAAACATAAATTGCTGTAGATTCATACCAATAGTTAATCATAAGTCAAGAAATGAGTAAAACAAAACAAAATTAGATTTATATTTCTTGGGAGCAGCATTGCTTTTAGCCTATGAAATATGTGTATGATCTTTGAGAGGACTTTTAAATTTTTTTTGTTAGCTTTGAAAGACTGCATGCTTGAAGATTTGCTAAAAACAATAAAGTCATTTGAAGTAGAAAAAATTAGACATTTAAATATAGCTTTTCATATAACTATAATTTGTTTTATCAGCAATGTATTTAAATTGAATTAGGAAAATTGGATAAATCATTTCAACCCAAAGAAGATATTCAAACTTGAGTATTATTTACAAGATGCAAAGGTTATTTGTTTGAGAAATAAGATATATAAAGTGGTAAATCCTGGGGAAAAAATTGAATGAATGATTTACCAATCGATGAAAATATATATGTATGTAGGTATATCAATATCTGCAGCTTAATGATGAAAAAAAAAATTTATTTTACACTACATACATTTATTTTTCAATATAAATGCCTTCCTTATTAATGTATTAATTTAGTGGTAAATATTTATCACGTCAGTTGAAGATGATGCAATAAAAATTACAAATCAACTATCAAATAATAACTGATTGTCAGGCTACATACTTATTGATCCAACCTTGTATTAAACACAAATGACTGATTATCACATATGAATATTACATTCAAAAACTCTGATTGGAAAATTCATCAATTATAACTAATGCTAACAATAAACCATGCTTAATAAAAATATTAACTTCTTGTAGGAAAACATAGAATTTGAATAATTCACAATGATTTGAAACAAAAGCATTATAAATACTGATGAAAATATGTTTCACTACTAGTTGAAGTATTGGACTAATTATATTTAATGAAGTTATTTAGATTGTAAACAACAAGACATTTCATTTTACAATAATGCTCTACTCTAAACAAACTTCTCACCATTACCATAAAAAATAGTTATGTATATTACTCCTTGAAATAATCCTTACACTATTTCAATCTCATTAAACTTTTCTACCTTTGTGAAAATAACCATTATCATAAACTTTTATTTTCAGCGGCAGCAAACTGATGATTCCCATTTACAAGAAAGAGTTACTAAGCTAGCAAAACAAGCTTTGAACAGGTCAGAAATATTTCAATTCTTATAATACAAGATGTCCCATATATAAGTCCCTTTTTTCCCCAGTGGAAAGAGCAATAATGTAAGTATAAACTGTCTTGGAGTTATTTCCCTTGCACTTGTCGCATGAATTCAGCTCCATTTGGTAAACAATTGTTTTGCAAAAAAAATTAAATTAAATACAAAGTTACTTCCCCTACAACTGGAAAACTGGTACAAAAAAAGGACTTACATATGGGATACCCTGTATATTTGCTAGGTGGCATTATATGTCAAATACTACCAGAAAAGCTAAGATTGATTAGATTTGCTTAAACAAAAATTAATTTATAAGAGTTTGTATAATGCTTTGGAGAGAAAACAGACCAAAATATAGTATATTAGAAAAAAAATATGATAATAAATGAAAATACTTTTAAATGTATAATTAACAGACAAATTTATCATCTGGAAAGCAGTTTTCCCAACTTGTACATTGAATTGGTATGCATTAATTAAGAAGTAGTCAAATATGAATTCATCATGACCTTCTTTAGAACTTGAGTCCAGTAAGTTCTGACAAATTACAAAACTTATTTTTATCAAATATACCTTCCTTTCGACTGCAGTGACATATAACTTACGCACTGACTGAAATTTGTTTTTGTCATAGAGCTGAGAGCCTGAAAGGTTGTGCCAAACAGAAAACACAACATACCACTTCAAATAATGCCTCCAGATCTATAGGGAAAGATACAAATCAACGAGCTATGCCTCCTCTTGGATTTGGTGCATTCAAAGATGACGTTGAAAACAAAGTAACAGCAGCAAGTGCCAAACCTCAGCACTCTGGACCTGGTGTGTCTGGTCCAGGAGGCTATACAAAAGAGGAAATCAGTGTTTTAAGGTGAGTCATTTTTTATGTCACAAAACTGTTCTTGGATCAAAATTTGTTCGATGAAATATTATAATATCTATAACATCTTTTTCCCTCTTTTGTATCATATTTCTTTGGATAATTAGACATCATTGAGTGTTTTGATTTGTAATCTAAATGCATGTTACAACTTTGAAGTATTGTGATTTGTTAGGGTATCAAGAATGGATTCTTTCAACTGTTTTCTTCACAAGGAAATGAAAAAAACCATCGAAGAGTTTTGAGCACAGATTGATGAAAAAGGATAAACAAATAATTGACCTACCTTGAAACATCTTTCATGTTATATGTTTTCATATGTTGAGAAAACTGTTACCAGTAATTCTTTTTGAGTTTTCTATAATCTTAATCTCATCAAGGGAAATATTAAATCAAAAACAAAACAAATCGAAAAGATGCATTTATTCAATGAATTTGGGGGAAATTACTCATATTATTGTATTTTGTTCACTGTGTTATTTATATTTTGAAACATTCAGTTTTTATTTCATGTAATTCATTTTCTTTTTTTCCTACAAGACATTCCTCATTTATCAACAACAGAGAATACGTCCCATTTATGTCTGTAGATAGATTGGAAAGATTTGCTTTCCCAATTCCAATGAGGTAAGCAAATGAATTTTAGTTTCTCATACTACCTCTACTTGTGGTGTTGGTTCTTTGTACTTGCATTTTGAAGGAATAAGTTATTATCTTGTGGAGAGTAGAAAGTAAATTGAAAGAAACAAACTGAAAATCATTGCAATGGTACTAAGAGAAATTTATATAAATTCCTCAGAATTATAGTGTTTGAAAGGAAGGTAAAGAAATTCCTTTGGTTGAAATATACTTGTAAAATGGAATTATGAAGAAATGGAGGAGGAAAGATGTATTGAATTTACAATGTTGAGAAATTCAGTAGAGTTAAAGATAATAGGTATAATGTTATATCTACATTGGACAATTATAAGTGTTGGCAATATAAATGAACTTTCAGTTCAAGTGCATGATATAAATGGCAAATGTGCCGTCTGAAGTGATGTGTATATGGTAATATCTTGGTTAAATAAGGCTAAGTTCTTCTCTTTTTTATTTTCTTCCCTTATTATTTCACCCTGCCTTTTTTATTTGAGTGAATATCTTGATAACATGTTTTTTTCATTATTATTTTAATAGTGATGAACATGGAAAACTTGAGCTATCTCCCAAACAAAAAGAACATTTTTCTAAGTGGGTTCGACCAGATGATTTCTGTAACAACCCTCAAATGGTATATGCTATCTCTAGCTTTAGTATCAGGCAGGTACGTCTTTTTGCTCTCATTTCTTTTGTCTCTCTGCTCATTATTTTGTTCTTTTTACCTCTGAGGTTTCCAACTGTTATCATGAAATTTTTAATATGCTAGCAACTATAAAATATTACCATTAGAGAACAAAGGCTACTGACCAATCAAGTATTTGAATTCAATCAATTCAGTCTTCTGAACAAAAAAGTATTGTTGATACACAAAAAGTATTGAAAAGAAAATATGAATTGTAGTAGAATGCATTTTTATATAATGATAGGAAAAAACCCCTCTTTTTTGTAACTAAAATTTTTAATGGGAATGATCCGAGTGAGAAAGAAGTGAATAAATCAAAATGTAGATAGATATATTTGAAAGAAATATTAAACAAAGAAAAAATAGTCAAAACTAATATATCCACACATGCGAGAGCATGAAATAGAAATATTCATGAATTCTTCTTAATTTATGATTCTTGATGAAAATTGATAAATAACCAATTCTTTTGACCTGCAAGTAGTAGGAAAACCTGCCTTTTTGGGAGTATTTTGCTTGAAAATAAGTTAAAAATAAACACTAGGGAATTTGAATTTGTTTTATGAAATTTTTGGAGTTATTTCCCTTTTATATAAAGAATTGAATTAATTATATTTGATTAAAATTTTTGGAGTTGTTTCCTTTAATTAAGATAAGTTTTGTATGAAAGTTACATTATAAATAGACCCCACCTCAAAAACTCGCCAAAATTAGTGAAAAGGACCAAAGTATGCACACTAAATTTGGTTGAGCTACGCCAATGAATGGAAAGTAAGGTTTCAATTTATAGTTACATATAAATAAAAGCCCCTACTAAAACCCCCTTGAAAAAAAAGCCCCTACTAAAACCCCCTTGGAAAAAAAAAGAGCCCCTACTAAAACCCCCTTGCATACCCAATTTTGTTTAAGGGGTGTGATACAGTGATAGACAGAGGGAAATGGTTGTTTAATATGAATAGATTTGAGAGAAGTCATAAAATTTATATGTAGTAAATCCTTGTATGGAGAAATTTATTGAGGTAAAATTATGTAGTTGAAATATTAATCAACTAAAATGAATGTAAAACTTGGTTGAGAATAAAAGTGGAATCATGACTGAGTAAGAGGATATTATTCTAATTGCATAATCTATTTGATCAAAAGTTGAACCCTGTTGTTCTAGGCTCTGCTTATCTTGATATGTAATAAATGCACCTATGAATAAATTTCTGTTAACATTCAACAAACTTGCTGCAAAAAATCTTTTCTGTCAACATTCTTGTCTTTCCAAATAAAAATTTTTTCTTTGAAAATTTATGCATCTTGGAAAATTGAATGAATTTCTCATCACTTTCACAATAGTCTTTTTTTAATGAATTTCTAGTTATCTTTTCATGTATTTAATCTTATCAATTCAGAGCTCATTTATTTATTGATAGACAGTGGTATCTGACTGCAGTTTTGTTGCTTCTCTTGCTATTGCTGCTCAATATGAACGAAGGTTCAAGAAAAAACTTATCACAAGGTCAGTTCACACACCATTTACATTGCCTTTCCTTGTGGCACAAAATGTGTCTACTGTTTGGTTGAGCATTAACCTTATAACCATAAAGTCTGAAGTTCCATTCTTTTTCTCAAGACTTCCTGGTAGAAAAATGTTTTAAACAAAGATTCTTGATGATTCTACAAATTATTTGGACTAATATTTTCATCTTCATTTGAATGATAAAAAAAAGGCGGGAAAAGGCTAATGGCCTCTGAAACCCTGAAAATTAATCATTATCTTCTGTTAAAAGAGTCATAAAGTCTCTTAAATTTCTTCACTGATAGTGCATTGACCATTTCATAGGGATGGCTGTTCCATCTGTCAGTGATTTTTTTTTTGTGAAAAATGCTTGTCTAAGTATTATTTTAGAATGATCTTTGTAAATCTCAAAGTTATGACCATGAGTTATCAGAATAATTAACTTATACTTATATACAAGAATCATATCGCCTCGCAATCTGTTATATTTGTGGAAAGGAAGCTGTAAGAACTTAAGTCTGTCTCTGTACGATATGTTTGATTTTTGGAAGCAATTTTGTTGTTCTCCTTTGAATTAGATTTAATTGTACTAGAGATTTATAGAGAGAGTTGAAAATCCACTTGTCAATGTATTTAATGGATCTCTTATCACTTATTTTCATTTGATGGTATATTATGAACCATTATTAATTTTTTGCTTCTGTTTTCAATCATATCATAGATCAATGGCGTGAGTTTTTGTAAAAAAATGGAACTAAAAAATTAAGATGAAAGTAAATTTTAGTCAAAAATGAATGTCAATGATTTTTATCCGTTTTGGTTTTATCATTAAGTTTCAGCCAAAGCATCTTTATTGCCTACATACTTTTGGCATCGACCAATTAAATATCCAGGGTCTTCCACTTCAGAACTTGCCTCATACTCGTATTATCTTTTATTCATTGTACAGTAATATCTGTATGAAATATTTCGAAATTTCTTTGTTAAATATTTGCGTGGGTGAAAAGATTCAATTCCCTGGATAAAAATCACTAAGTTGGAAAGGTTTTGCCTTTTGTTTTAATTTATTCATATTTCTCTGTCAAATCTCAGCATCATCTTCCCCCAGAACAAAGCAGGGGAGCCGATGTACAATCCTTGTGGGAAGTACATGATTAAACTTCATCTGAATGGCGTGCCAAGGAAAGTAAGTATCATTACATAGAAATTTCAATTAACTTTATTTTCTTTAAATCAAAGATTATACAAAACCTTAAGAGAGAGAAAAATTGTTGGGGATCGTATAAGCAGAAGATATTTTTCATTTCAAAATGTATAGAATTTTTATAGGTTGATAAGATGTTAGTATTTGATTGTATTTTAAAATTTTTAGTATTATGGGGTGCAAATGTCAATGTTGTTCAGTTGGAAGGGCAGCAATGAAAGGAATAATATTGATATAAATTGTAAAAAGTTAGAGTTCCTTGCTGTCACAATGACTTGTTCAAGATTCACTCGATGCAAAAATATGTAAAGAGTTAATATTTTCATGTAAATGTAACTCAGATATTACCCAAACAGTCTCTCCTTGACACCCAAGGAACAGAGATTGTTATATAAAAATAAATGTTGCAGGATTTTGTGTATTTCTTTCTTTATATTTTCACTTATGATCATATAAAAAAAGGTCATGATTTCAAGTATTCCAAGGGGCTGCACTCCCTTGTTTGTCAGAATGGCTCCTAGTTAATCCCAAACTGAAAGATTGGAAATATAAGGTTGAGGTAGTCGAGTCAATGAAGCAGCTAGCTGCAAGTTCTTTCCTGACGGGTTTAAATAGAAAAAATTGACAAAATAATTATAATGGCTTGGTTGATTTATATTTCAAGAAAATACAGGTAAATGATTTTTTTCCTTTACAACCACTGCAACTAACAATGAAAATGGTACTGCTGTTACTATTAAAGACAGATTCTGATTCTACCTCTTTTTTTTTTTTTAGTATATGACACCATCAATACTCTAACAGTACTTGAAAAATTAATAGTTTTCATCATCAAAAAATCATGGTAATAAACAGATCATAATGGAAGCAAAACATTTGATATGATTTCTTAAAAAGGTATTACTTGATAGACGGAAGTAAGTTTGATTCAAAATCCATCAGTTTCAAATTATTGATCAAATGATATTGTGAAAAGTAATACTGATACTATTTAAATGCAATCATTTCAGGTAATCATTGATGATTATCTTCCCGTGAGCTGCAGTGGAGAATTATTGTGTTCCTTCTCTAATAATCGCAATGAACTGTGGGTGTCTCTACTTGAGAAGGCATACATGAAAGTAATGGGAGGATATGATTTTCCTGGCTCAAATTCTGTGAGTCACAATCTGATTTATTACAATTACATGTATCACTAATGTCTGTGTGTTTGTCTACTCTATATCTCGGAAGGTTCTGCATGAATTTCATTGAAATTTTAAGGGAAAACTTGGCTATGGGAAAGCGAGAATCGATTAAATCACGGGGCAGGAATTTTTTTTTTTTTTTTTCTTTTTTTTTTTTCGATTGACAGATATTTTCATTATTCTGCTGTCATGGAGAAAATAAGTCAGTTGAAAATTTGGCTTTAAATTTAAGGGATATAACTCAATATGAATTCGTATATTTAATTCCCTTACATTCTTCTTTTTATCTATATTTTCCAATTTTCTTTCTTCATCAACTTTTTAGTGGTAGGTAATTGTGTTGGCAGAGGTATTTGCTCTCTCAGTGCTTCCTAATTAATTGTTTTCATCAGTTTTTATTATGACTGCAATAAGCAGTTTCAGTTGAAAAAATAAGTATATTATTATATATATATTTAAATTGAATTTATCTTGAGAGGATCCTCAGTTGCTTACTAAGGCATGGTTTGGGGAAATTAAAAGTAATACCGCTGTTCCTCCATGGCTCATTGGCAATATGGATCAAATACCACCACCCCTCAAGTTATGAGGTTCTCATTATTTGATTGTTAGTTTAGATTAATAGCAAGAGCCTCAGAACCTTTGGTACCAGGATTATATCTAAATAAGAGGAAGGATACCTTAAGTATATATATCTGAATAACACAATATTATGTATGTATATATGTGTTTGTATATGTACATATATATATATATATGTATACATACATACATACATAATATTGGGGTATTCAGTATATGTATATATCTATATATAATGTGTGTGTGGTGTCACAAAAGTAATGACTGATTTGTACCAGCTCTAACCGATGGACATCATGACTCATGACATGGATCCCCCAAGATCACATGCACAACCGAAGCCGGCAGAATATTAGATGGAGAGACGAGCTTGACAAGTTCAGGAAGTACTGGCTCCGTGACGCCCATGATAGAGAAGTGTGGCAAATCCTGGGGAAGGTCTATGTCCAACGATGGACGTTAAAAGACTGATGATGATGATGATGATGATGATGATGATGATGATGATGATATTCAAGGGAAGCAACTATTTAATAGTTGTTCATAAT
Organism: Thysanoteuthis rhombus; assembly: GCA_963457665.1. Classification (NCBI taxonomy): domain Eukaryota; kingdom Metazoa; phylum Mollusca; class Cephalopoda; order Oegopsida; family Thysanoteuthidae; genus Thysanoteuthis; species Thysanoteuthis major. The sequence continues at coordinate 44,293,281 of OY735211.1, forward strand.
AGTGATTTGATAGGCGCTTCCTTTAGAACTGGCATTAATATTGGGATAAATCAGGCGTTACTTTTGTGACACCCTGTATAATTTTTTTTACCACCCATTTAATCTATACTTTTTTTCATCGAGAACTTTCACCAATTTTTAGTAAATGTGCAAGTACAATTATTTTTAAAAGAATTTTTCTAACTAAAGAATACTTGCTAAATATAGAAATCCAAACTAATGAAGCATGAACCATTATTTGATGCTCAAGAAATTCATGTTTACAGTTAGGCCACTTGAACAATACGTCTTTTCAAATGTTTGTGTAAACAGGGGAGCTTATATTTCCAGGATATGAATGTAAAGATAAACACGTATCATGCATTGATTTATTACTTCCCACTTCTATATCTATGTATATCTTATTTCTAGAATATTGATCTCAATGCTTTGACTGGCTGGATTCCAGAACGGGTGGCCATCAGGTCCAATACCTCAGAGTTTGATAAGGATAAGGAATTCAAACGTATCCTGGAAAGGTTCCACAAAGGTCATTGTTTGGTTACTCTCTCCACTGGAGAGATGAGTCAAGATGAAGCTGACCGTGCTGGGCTTGTTCCAACTCATGCCTATGCCATGTTGGACATAAAAGAAGTAAAGGTAAGGCAAAAGCATGTCTAGTTGGGGGTTAGTGGAACCTAAAAAGATAGCAAATCTTTTATCAGTATGTTGCTACAATTTTGAATCTGTATTTTCTCATCTTTATAGATGATGGCAGACAGGCCATAATAGACCAAAATGATAACAGAAAAGAATTGGCACTCGCTATAGTAAGGAATACAAATAGTTTGGGGAGATAAGAATCAATGTATGTCTGAGCATTTTTGCTTCTTCCAAGACTTTGGTCATGTGATTGTATGAATTATGAATTAACCAATTAAACGCAACATGGTAGCAAAATTCACCTTTGTTATGCATGCATTTCAGGAAAAAAGATTCTTTGAGGTATATTTTTACTGTTCAAGAAATTATATTGAAGATAGAAATTGATTTTAAATGTTCTTCTATAGTAATATTTTTATAAAATGATTATTTGATGGAAAATTTATTTCTAATTTTTGTTAGCAAGGCCATTACAGTTTGCTCTTTTTTCCTTTAAATCTCATTTAATGTTCAGTCAATCAAAAGGCTACTAGAAATGTCAAAATCTGATCTTTGTCTCTGTATTTAGACAAATGGTAGCATAGAGCAGTGGATGGAATTAGTGTATGTGCAGAAACCTCACTTTGTACATATTAATCATTCTATATAATCAGCAGTGTGACTTTTTCTGTTTGTTTCTCTGTCTGTAACTTCTGTTAGGACACATAGATACTACACTTTGATCTGTATGTACTCACTTCCCCACCTGAGCCAAATGTGACACAAGGTTGGTTCAATTTGGGGTCCTGTATGTGAGAAGTTCAAAAAATTAGTAGGTGCTGCCCTGAAACTATAGCAAAATTATTCATTCAGACCATAGGACAAATCCCAGGCTTCTTGTACTTGGCAATATCGAGCCTCAGTTAGCCATTATAGACCATAGTATTGCATCAGCACAAAGCTACCATAGGATGTACTGTAAGCAAATACTGCATTCTGATCCTTGGCAGAGGACTGGGAAGTGACATTTTGATTCTTGGCTGACTTCACAGATACTCTGATTGTGGGCAAAAGTGTTGAAGCGTAAATAAATGATCCTGTCATTTTTTACAGGTTCTGTGCTATTTGATGTACAAAGAATGGAAGTGACTCTAAAAAAATTCATAAACATATTTGTATTTTATACATGTGCTGTGAGTTGACTTATTTTAAATTTGACAGGGCGTCAAATTGATCATGCTGAAGAATCCATGGAACCATCTGCGATGGAAAGGGAATTATTCCGAGAAAGACACCAAACACTGGACACCTGAATTACAAAGGATTTTGAATTATGATCCTCGAAGTGCTCAAACATATGACAATGGTAAATTTTACTGAAATTATATACCTCTATCAACTGGGAGATTTAACAGTCAGCTGCTCTAACTTGAGTTGCAGCTTACACTTAGCATATCATCATTGAGTAAAGTTGAGTCACTCTTGTTATAGATGGTGTCATGTGACTACAGTAGTTCAACAGGTTGGAATCATACTTTTTCATGATGGGATATTGCTTGTGTTTCACTGAAAATCTCTTGTGAACTGAATCTCTTTATGATTATTTCAATAAAAAATATTAATAGATTGTCATGATCTCTGTTTTTAACATTTTAGTTATAATACCAAATTTAGTATAATCTTAAATCTATTAGAGATACTTTTGTAGGGTACAACCTATCCAATATTAAACATCAGTTTATTAGTTTTCATTAGGAATTAAAGTTCCAAACCAACAAGCATACATATAACTTTGTATGTTAATATACGTATGCAAATATTGAAGGACAGAAAATTGAAAGAATAACATTCGAGTAAATATTTACTCAACATTTAATTGGACTATATAAGTTGAGTTGCTCTATCAAGCCAATCTACATACAAGAGTGATCATGAATTATTTAATAGTTTGAAGAGTTTATGGCTTTCTTCATCTTATTGATTTTTAGCATTTTCAATATCTATTTTGAACAACCTATATAACTAACATTAATCTTCTCTTTAAGATCACAGTAAATATTAAAAATACAGCAATATTAAAATCTAGTAAGAGCAGCAAGAGATATTTAACATTACGTAAAAAATTGTCTTCTTCAAAAAATATTCTATGGCAAAAAATGAAATGGTTCAACCCCACCATTTAGTAAGATTATTTATGATATGATAATGAGATTTAGTGAATTATTAAATTCTATTTTTTGATTTTTTTCGATGCAAAATTCTATATTTTTAAAAACTAACAAACTTGATAATGATATTGCTGCCTCTGCCTAAAAATGATCCACTGTAGCCAAGTTGCTTCATATTTGTCACAATATTCCCACTTTATATGCTTATCTTTCTATTACTCTAGACTTTACTAATCCACCTACCCAACTTGAACTTTTCTAGACTGTAATACAATGTTATGTAGAGAGGTACATTGGTTTGATATGATCAAAGTCACCGACATGCAACTGTGGCGACTGACTGGCATTGTCAGTTTCCTATGGGAACCAGTGTTGCAGAACCAGTAGGACAAAAAAAAGATGTAATTTTTATTTTATCTTAAATTGAAAATTAAGCCATATTTCTCATTCCCAACCAAGCTTTTCCACAAACGTCTACAACGTCATAATGCCAAGTCACAGTGGTTGCCAAAAAAAATGTGTCCATTTCACAATAGATTATAATTGTGAATTGAATACCTCTCTGAAAACAAGTGAAGAGAGATGAATTTCAAAAGAAAATGAAGAAAAAATTTTCTAGAAGCTGTGTACAGGAATACTCATGTAAATTTTCTTGGCACTATGTCAAAAAATATGTCTAGGAGCTTTGACATAGACAGACAAGAGTGGAAAGGGGAAAATACCTAACCATCCTGTTTTTTTGTTGTTCAGGCAGGTCATTGATTGTGCTTATGGAGATTTGATTATACTTTTATTAGTTAGATAAGTTCACAGTACAAAGATCAAAATATGATCAGTATCTATTTTTTCTTTTTTCAATTTTAGGTGTTTTCTGGATTGATTATGAGTCTATAATCCGCTTTTATGATGTCATACATATCAATTGGAACCCAGACTTATTCAAGTATACCACTTGCATACACAGGTAAGATCCATGGACCTCTCATATATACATTTCTATTATTACAGTCAAATTATCATTACAATTAAATATAATCAAAGAAATATTTTTCTCACAGTGCTTGGCTTGCAAAGGAAGGTCCCAAAAAGGACAATTACAATATCAGTGATAACCCACAATACCATCTCGAAGTACGAGCTTCACAGCCATCTGCTCTGTGGATTCTTCTCACAAGGCATATTACAGACAAGGTAATATTCGTATTGCTTTTCTTCATGAAAATATTCCAAGTTTCACTTACGTATATGTACATTCTGTTTATGTAACAGTGTTCAGCGGTGTTGGACTATCTATTCTGAGCAGAAAAGAAGATTAATTTCTAAAATGAGTTTTTTATTGATCATCTTGATTGTACAATTAAGCACTTTGTCACTGCATGATAATTTTTGCTCCAAGTTTTTAAAATGGCTTCACTTTCTCATTTTTTTTTTTTCCTCTCTTATACCTTTCCCACCACACCCTTTCATACATATCACATTCAGTGTATACATATATTTGCAAAAACAATCCCAAGAACACTCTGATGCAGACACTGGGCATGACTTGTGTGAAAGGGGAAGTGCATTCCCCCTCAGAATTCCAGAACACAACAGACACCAGAGAAAGGCCGAGGGTTACACAACCAAAATGTTTTGAAGAAAAAAAAACACAATGAGGGAATTAATCTAAACTAACCAACTTATAACGATTAGAACACCTCATCTAACAAAATTCAGACAAGATTTTACTTCTACATTTTTCACGATTTAAAAAAAAATTTTTTCTTTTAAATTTCTGGTAATTTTCTCTAAATGTTATATCAACTTCAAAAAATGTGCAACTCTTGAATACTTTTTTCCTTATTTTTCTCTAGGATGATTTTGCCAATAATCGGGAGTTTATTACTCTTTTGGTTTACAAAAGTGGAGGAAAGAAGGTGTTTTACCCTTGTAAGTATTCTGAAACAAACAATACTGGATTTGTTATTGTCAAGATGTTTTCATTTGCATTTTTTGATTCTTAGTAAAGTGCCTTTTGTAAGCAGGACAGATATCTAATCTATAATAAATGTCTCTGGCATATTACATTACAAAGGGTATACCTCTGAAACATTTGTCATAAGAATATTGACAATATGCTTACGGCTGTTCAAAATCTTTAAATTGAAGATGAAATTTCCTGAAATGAAAGTCTATACGATTCAATGCAAAATTTAGTTATCATAAAATTTAGAAGTACAAGGTCGCCAAGTGGATAACGGCTCAGAGAATAGACTCTGTGAGCTCAAATTCCTGCTGGGACAATGTGTATCTCTTCACATCTACGCAAGGTGATGTGAGTGATGCCACTTCAAGTGCTTGTCACCTGTAAGTCTATTTTACCTATTAAATGGGCTAAGTAAGTGGTAATGTGATATGTTGAGCCTAAGCAGAGACGGCCCCAGGCCATAACCAATGTAAGGGACTGCTTTCTTTTTTTTATTAGAATTTTCTATTATAATTCGTTTTTTAACTTTATTGTGAAGGTTATTCCAGTAATTCAAACAAAAATCAAGTTCATGTAAAAAGAGTAAATCAAATAATGACTTTAATTATTACAGAAAAGACTTACATTTCATATAATTGTAAAAAAAAAAAAAAAAAATGTACCATAAAAACATCACGTTCAGTGGGAGCTGAAAATATGACATCAAAGCAGACCACATTGTGAGTTCCACTGCTAACTACTTACGTGCAAATAACGAATTTTAGATGTACAGGAAAATTACTTGTTCCTCGAGGGAAGTAAATGAATATAGCAAGAAAAAATTAGTCTACATCAAACTTGGTTAGTACTTGAATGAATGATTATCTATGATTGATAGTTATGTAAACAAAAACTCTGCATCTTTATAGAAATCCTCATCTATGTTCAAGGAAAGAAAGATGTTATGTTGAAAAAAAGGAAGGCAAGAGAATAGGTCACTTATCAATTTTCATGTCATTTATGCAGCAAGAAATTAATCCAATATTAAATTGATCCAAGTCTGCTTGCAAAAGTAGAACAATGTTCTTTTGTCGTATGTTATGATGGAATGCAACTAGCATAGGTTTCTCCAGTTTTTAAGATGGTCAAGCTTGTCCGTTTATATGTATAAATCATGTATATAGACCACACCAATGGAGTTAGAGAGGTGAAAATTTAAGCGGGTGAGGGGTAGGGCGAAACCCCCCTCCTTTCAAATAGTTTTTTTTAGTGAGGGATTGAATTTTTGAATGTAAAATTTTGTTAATTTGGTCCCTTAGTTTGTGCCTGGCAGCATCCATCCTTTTTTAGAAAAAAATTGGACTTTTTTAGTCATCACTGCTCAACCTAGAGAAGAAGAATTATTCTTTGATCAGCCCTTTTTCCAATTTTTCTAATTGATCACCCTCAACATAGCATGATGTTAAAAGACATTGGTAATATGACAGTTTCTTTTGAGTGACTAAGCAGACCTGTTCAAAATTATGTTTGGTAACTGCTAAATTAAGATAAGAGCATTCTAATCTTGAAATAGTTGATCATTCAGGACTAAACAGTTGTAGAACAAAGCTTCTGGGTATTATATATTTTGCCAAAATATTTAATTTATATCATTCATTGTTGCATGAGTTTATTATTTTTGAAGCGAAAAAAACAATAATTTCAGGCCATCTTTGCATTTGGTATATCTCTGAATTTTTGAGATGAGGTATTATTATTATTTCTATTATTATTTGGACTATCCTCACCTTGGTTGTTTTTCATACAACGTTTCGGCCGTTGTACTCTACAGCCTTCATTAGGTATCATCTGGTAGGTGTGGCAAAGTAATGAACCGAACCCTTTATGTAACCACTACACTATGTGTCCATGTGAACACATAGCGTAGGGGTTACAGAATCAGACAAAATTACTGCAAGTAATCTGATGGTTCTAGGTTCAATCCCAGTGTGAGACAATAATAATACTACTAATGCTAAGAGGGGAGTGCGGTCAATATACCCCAGTCAGTTAAATAAAGGGTTCAGTTCGTTACTTCCCCACACCTACCAGATGATACCTGATGAAGGCCATAGAGTACAACGGCCGAAATGTTGTATGAAAAACAACCAAGATGGGGATAGTCCGAATAATGATAGAAAAAATAATCTTTGCATCTTTGATTCATGCTGAGATTCCTGACATTGTCAATTACTAAATGTTTTTGCTATTTGACTTTTTAGAGTATAGCACTAAAAGCTGATATTTAAAACTAAACCTTTGCAATCAATGAACTGACAAAGGCTTGTGAATAAAAAAAAATCTCGAATTTGAAATTTGACCATATTGGAAAATAAAATTAATTATTCTAAGAGTATATCTTAGGAACAACACTTTTTAGTTAATTTAATGTCATCATTAATTATCATAGTAATTGATGTTCTGCTGTTAAATCAGGACAGTATATTAAATAATAAAAAAATATTTTATTACTTTCAATGTTTTACTTGGTTTATAAGATTGTTCTGAAAATATTTCAGCAAGGACAATAAAATTATTGATAAAACATTGAATAGATTTTCTTATTTGAACAAGATGTTAACATTAACTGACTTAGTAATTGTTAAAGAGTGTGTAAAGACAATCTTTAGTTAAGTATCTTTGGATGTCTGTTTTTAAATCAGATCTTTCATCACCTGATTCAAGTCAATGTGAATGCATCAAGTAAAATGAAATATCAATTTTTGATCAAATCATTAAATAATCTCACTATAAATTTTCTTCTCTGCATGTATTAGTGATATTGTCTAAATAATCAAATAGCAAAATATATTTACTTCCAATGCTCATATGCACTACTTTCAAAGATTTTATCAATTTTTTTCTTATCATTAGGACTATCATTAAAGACTAAAATTTTGTTTTGCAGATGACCCTCCTCCTTTCATTGATGGAGTCCGAATCAATAGCCCACATTATCTTTGCAAAATAGTGCAGGAAAAAGGCAGCCACTCCTACACACTCACCATTTCCCAGTATGAAAAAAACAATTCCATTTATTACACATTACGTGTGTATTCTACTTGTGAGTTTTCACTGACAAAAATCACAGACCCTTACAAGAAAGAATTTGATAAAAGAGTGAGTTGCTCTCTTATTTTCTATGATAATTATTGTTTTTGTTATTTTTTTCTACAAATTTCAATTATTGCAAGAGTATTTTAAATCTACTCTCTTGATATATTACCTAACGCATATTACCTTGATATATAACCTATTATTGTGTATATATATATATATATATATATATATATAGAATGAGGATGTTTATGGCATTCCCTGATATCTGTGATTTGCTTTCTGATATTTCAATTGTGTCTTTTATGACCATGTGTCAAATTGGCTATACTCAATATTAGATATATTGATTTGTAAAATACCTCAATGAGTTGTTTAGTTCTGCCAGTAACAGTTCCTGAACAATATTTGGCAAAGTAAAGCACTCTTTATCATCCATATTGAACTTTTATGAAATTCAAAATAATTATTGACTCAAAGCATTGAGTTGTGAAACAAGAATATATCCAAGATGAATATATTTAAGCATTGTCACATGTGTATATCTTTCTATATACTTATGTTAAAGGCAATACATATAATTCTCCCTGTCTTATAAATCACATATTCATCATTTTCCTGTTATAGCCCCTCTCTTATCATTGTTAATCTTCATAAGATATAACTTTGCTACAATAAATGTTGAGCAAAAGTGTTCTGGTAAAATCTCTAGAGATAAGTACTCCTTCCTGTGAGTTGACCTGGCACCTATATACCATGCAAGATGTACCTGTATGAGTTATCAGAGATAGTATCTGAAACTACCGTGATCACAGCTTCTGATTAATGATGGCAGTTGTTAGTACAGCAATATAACTGCTAAGTTTTGTAATCAGATCTTGATTTTGATTTGTACACACTCACACACACATATTGACAGAGATATTCTATTGACCAATATAACCAAAACTTTTTCATATTTTTGATATAAGTTGTTAACATTTGAATTAGACTTCATGAAAATTTTTGCTCAGACAACAATGTTTAATATAATGATACAATGAAATTATCTAAGTATTCAGTTCTCTTCTCATTTTATTTTGAAACAATTTTTCTTTATTTGATGATGATGTCTTCTTTACAGATCACAGGTCAATGGAAAGGAAAAACTGCTGGTGGCTGTGGTAACTACCCTGAAACGCATAAGTCCAACCCAATCTATCAAATAAAAATTGATAACAACAGCACATCAAATCATTTACTGATTGAACTTCTGGGTCCCAAGTAAGTTTCAAAACACAATCACAGACCTTCAATATTTGATATTAATACCAACTCTGTTTCTCACAATTCAACATCAGAATTGATATGTTAGGACAAATAATAAAAGCTTATTCATGTAGAAGAGTTAGAATGCTAATGATTTTTCTCAAAGTTATAGATAATACATTTAGAGTCTGATCTACTTAGAAGTAATCTGTATTATTGGAATCAACCAAATTGTAGAGACTAACATTAGTTTTCATGCTAGTTATTTTTTACTAAATATAATGGCAGTCTATTACCTTCAGTCATCCTAACAAAAAATGAGGGTTAAATGTATTGCTCATCTGTAGTGAAGTTTGTTTTCACATGTATCATGGTGAGTAAGTATGCATACTACAGAGCAATTGTGGTTATTAGTACAACATTCACTTATTTATAGTAGCATCTGCATTCTCTGTCTATAAAGCAAAGACATTGGAGGGAGTATACAAGTAGTGAACTACGACAGAACAAAGAAATGATGGAATTGAATAGATAGTAAGATTTATAATAGAGGATTTATTTCACCTTATATATATGGCTGAAAATAATCATTTGTTGAGTAATGTATTTTAAGTGTACGTTGTTGGGAGAAAAGTTCTTTGTTGAATTTCATTATTATTGTATTGTTAAATTTCATTGTTATTACACGCTAAAGGGGATTTGTAATTGTGCTACACCAAGATATTTATGCTGATGTGAGAATAAGTTGTGTAGTCAGATATGAGGGATCTATCAAACTTGGCGCATTGTTGGTTAGTAGCTGAGGGATATCTTCCTGTCATTGCCTGGGCAGTGCTACTGATTTTACCTATTTGCGTGCATGTTTATAAAGACTCAGATAGGCTCCAGAGAAAAAGTTCAAAAATTGGGTTTTTGGAACAGTGTGTTTTGATATGTCAGAAAAGGTATTTTGTTATTTTGCCGCCAAATTCTGGTCACTGCTTGAAAGTGTTTTCTTGATCACTATTGATGAACATGAGTGAAAATGTCATTTCTTACTCAACTCGACAAATGAACATAGTTATTATTGATACTCTAGATCGATGGTTATATAAGAAGAGAGAAAAAAGGAAAGAAGGCTAGATAAGTTTGTATCTTTGTATGAATATGTATATGAAAATAAGAAAAGCATTGAATTAAGATGGCTTGCCACTTGATGATTTTATTGTGTTTATATGAACCTAGATGTCGACTGAAGGCTGTTATTTCTGTAATGTTTTTATACTGACAGCATGATGGATGTTTGTTGTGTGATGGGAAGAATTTTGTTTGGCTGTTAGAATTCTTATGGTGCTTTGAATTATAGTTTGGCATTTTTGCTACAAAATGTCAGTATTGATTGTGATACAAAGAACATTGTATGCTGAAATTCTGTGGTTTTTGTTCTGCTGTTGGTAGACATTTTGATTGATCAGGGTCACTGTTCAGTATTTTCACCAAGATTTTCTTTTGATTTGCTAGGCAATATTCTGTGGGATTTGAAGTGATTACAGTGACAGAGAATGTTCCAAATGCTCCAGGCTCATTTCAAAGAAAATCATCCGGAGACTTTCGGTCTGTATTTTATCTAAGGCTATATTTATTTTGCAATTGTTTTACAAAAATAGAAAACACCTACCTTTGATTTTTTTTTCTCTTTAATATAGAATTATAAAGATAATGTTCTTCATTCTCTCTCTAAATTATAACAAAGTTAAATAAATGATATCCAGAAATTAAATTTTAAATGTGTAATTGAAGGTCCCTGTTACAACCTTTACTCATTTAATTACTTTTTTTATATTGTATCAATTATATTTCATTGAATATTTGTTGGAAGAATTAGGATCATTTTTTTTTTTCACAAAAATTGCGTTAAAACATTTTTCTTTTTCCTTATTTTCTTTTTTAATTAAAAACTAAATATTAATTAGGCAAGTAAAAGTAAAAAGAATACTTTACGACTGTATCATTTGCAGTACTTAGTAAAGAAACTCAGCCTGAGAAGGATTTGTACGTTGCCTCATGACCACTTTGATAGAAAACATACTGAAGAAAAAAAGTCTTTTTTTGTCCAAGTTATTTTTCTTCTAAATGATATTCATGTTTGCTCTTTCCAGCCTTGAAAACATGATTAATGTAAAAAGAATTTCAAATAAGTTTCAATTACTTTAATTTTATTTATCATTATGTTTTATTTCAAGTTTTAAATGCAGTTGATGATCATTTGTGCTTTTAATGTCTTTTATATATTTTGAAAACAGAGCAGGATATTGTATCCTTCAACTTGACAACATCTCTGGCGGCGTTTACAATCTGATGGCCTGCACGTTTCGCCAAGGAAGAGAAGGACCATTCTTCTTAGAATTCAGCAGTTCCAATGCCTTCACTGTTACGCAACTTCAGTAATTTGCAGGTCAGAGCATTTTAAATTATTTCTTGGCATATGATGAATATATGATTGAGAAACGAGAAAGTAAAGTTAATTTTATTTTTAATGCCTATTTGTATCCTCACCAACATCATTACTTATTCGATCGAATCCACCACTGGAGAAAATAGAATGCTAAATATGGAGGATAGAAATACTAACTATAGAGACATAGCAATGATAGAAAAAGGTACAAGTAAAACTAGATTAGAAACTTTTCTTCCTTCTTTCACAAACTCCTTGTGGTCAGCAATATCTTTAGAATTTGTTGGATTGCTGTCAATGTGGTTTATATCATTATCAGATATTAAGAATGTTTCCCAGAATTACTTTTATCCTTTGTTCTGAAATTGTTTGATGAAAAAGGTACTCTAATCAATAAGCAATATTAGTCACCTTTGGGCATTTTATTCTAAAGAAGGTGTGAATAAACACTGAAATATTCACAAAATCAACTATACATTGATAGTTATTAATTAAAAAACCATAGCCATTAAAGATGGTGAAGGGTTTTATTCTTTTTTTAAATGAGCATTTGTTTATGTTTTTGTGTGTTCCAGCCAAATTGGCATCAGTACTCCACTAGGCCTCTACTAAAAACAAATTATTTTTAGGGAAAAAAAAAGCTTTTTTGACCTTTTTTAGGCCTTATTTTGATGGGATTATTAATAACATCTAGATTTTTATATACTATTTTTTTCCAATGAATAATGCCTGTGTTGTCATGAGTAGTATTTATTCTGACCATATTTATTTTTCACATGACTTCAAATTCTGACACTACAGTTGTTCAGTTATTGACTATGATGGGGAGTATTGATTACTTTCAAGTATGTTCAAATTAAATTATCGTTGTGATCATATTATAACGACCACCTTATTTTCTTATGTTTCAGGTTCAAATCCAACTGCATTGAAGGCTCTTGGAGCAACAAGTAAAACTTTGCCACTTTCTCTTATCTTTTGTCAATCAACACTCATTTAGAATTTTCTAAAAGATGTAATTGTTTTTGGGGTTTTTTTTTAAAAAGAAAGTTCCTATTGTATCTTCTATTCTTGGTGACAAAAAATTTTCTCAGAATGGTAATTGTATAATATGCCACGTATGGCAATTCTTTTTAAAAAAAACTAATGATAACGTTTATAAGCTTCTCAGGAAAAAAAGAAAATATACGGATAAGTTATAATATGATAATTTCAAAAACCTCAGATCTGTAATTAGAGAACCCTTGATGACTCTATATGACCATGATTTAATAGTTATTATGTCATTCAAGTATAAGTGCCCAATAATTGAATTAGTTCTAGTTTTCTAATGGGAATGAACTATGAAAATTCAACATGAACACAAAATTGTCTGGAGATGATGGATAAAGTAATTGAAATATTTGGGGAAATTATCATAACTAAAATTTATATGAATGATTAACAAAGATTTTTAGCTTTGCCAATATTAAGGTAATATTGTCAATAACCTTCATTAGGTCAAATCTGAATGTAGAATTTGTCCGCCTTTGTTCTGTATGAAGCAGCTTTCAAGACATTTAAAATTTAAATGATAAAAATAGCCTATAACATTTTACATGAAAAGCATATATAAAATATTTCATGAAAATAATAAAGCAGTTTTAAAACTATTCCAAAGTAGCAACCAAATTGAAGATTGTGTTTCGAATGAAACAAATCCAAATGGAAATGAGAAATTTAGATGGGAGAGTTTATTTTTTAAAAGGAGAATCAGATTTCAATTGTTGATTTATGTATAATTTTTTCCAAACTGTCCTGGGTTTTCTTTTTCTTTTTTAGCTACTTTTATTCATTGGCACTTCCCGGTAATTAAGGATACTTCAAAGTTTCTTCATTGTAGTGGTGTTTCATATTCCATTTTTTATATATAACTTCCGATGTTTGAAATGAATCATTGATCTCAAAACCAACACTGAAGCAGATGAGATAGTGTTGTCCCAGGTGTTGTCATTGAGTTCTTTCCTTTCGTCTGTTTTTTTTTTCTTAAGGTTACTGATGCTGAATAAGACACAGCCCTTTCTCTTCATATGTGGCTCCAGGTCTTAAAGTCTTCAGCTACCTTTTCCCAATCGATATTGAATAAGGGAATAGTTTTCTTGATGGAGTCATTTAAGCATTTCTTAGGTACACCTGTTCTATGCTGTGTATTCAGAATACAGGATCTATTCAGCATCTTTTTTTATTTGCCCCATCTATCAGAATTGATTTTTTTTCAATGATTGTTTTTAATTCACATGGATTTTGTTCTTGTCAATACTTCATTATTTGTGACATGATCATTGGTATGCTGGATCAATCACAGTTTTGTTTGATTAGATCTCTCAAGTCACCATGTTTGATATTGATATGTTGTCCCAGTTTCACAACCATAGAGCAACGTTGAAAGCGCAACAGCTTGATATCATAACTTATGTTTCAGAGATTCAGTTGTAAAAAACATGGTATAAGAAGTTATCAAAGGTTTTATAGAGTACTTGTAGTCGATTAGTGATATTCTTCTCCAGAGAGCAAGCGTTAGACAGTATGTATCTGAGATGGGTGAAGGATGAAACTTTGACTTATCCACCATGCATGGTAATTTGGAGAGGTTCTGCTCCAGGTGGGTCCTTAGTCTTTGTTTTTGATGTGCTGATAGTGAGGCTAAACGTCTACTAAACGCCAGCAATTACATCTGAGGTGGTTTGGAGCCTGAATTCAATTGAGGATAGAATGGCATTGTCACTGGCATATTGCTGTTTAAAAATCATGTTTGTAGATGTGTGCCTTCTTGATTGAAAGATCGTCCATCACATCTGTATCGAATAGCAACTTGAAGTTTCGATTCATAGTTGATTTTCATCAGTCACATACATTGAAAACGGAGTCGGTACAAGAACACAGCCTTTTTTAATATCATTATTGATGTTGAGATGATGGACAAAGTTTACCTTGGTTGGACACTCAACCTTTCTTGCCATGGTGAAGTAATTGAATCATTTGGATGAAATAGTCTGTGCATCCAAATTCCTTGAGTACTTTCTTTAGGACAGATATCAGTACCGTATCAAAGCTTTAAACCAGATCATAGAAAATGAAAAGGATTGGTTTCTGTTATTCTCTTGCCTTTTCTTGGAGCTTTTTGCAACAAAAAACGTGTTACTCTAGCCTCAATGAGGATGGAAGCCATGTATTAACTCTGGTAAGATTTGTTCAGATAGCTGAATGAGCCCATTCGTTTGTACTCAAGACAGAATCTTACCAGCTAATGATAATAGAGACCTCTCTGTAGTTTCTATTTATCACATGATAAGGCTTTTTGAAAATGGTCATCTTGCATCTTTGAAGTTTCTAGGGACAGGGTTTCATTCCCATGTTTGTAGAATCAATTGATAAAAATTCTATTTCAGGCATCTTCTTCCTTGTTTTTTTAGTTCAGCAGGGATCAGATTGGGACCAGAAGTTTTGTTGTCCTGTACTTAGTGTATGTCCAATTCCTCAAGAGTTTGAGGTGTGGA
Organism: Thysanoteuthis rhombus; assembly: GCA_963457665.1. NCBI lineage: Eukaryota > Metazoa > Mollusca > Cephalopoda > Oegopsida > Thysanoteuthidae > Thysanoteuthis > Thysanoteuthis major. The sequence continues at coordinate 44,308,329 of OY735211.1, forward strand.
CATCCACGGTTGTTTGGAGAAGGTGGGAAGATCAACGGGGCAGACATTAGAAACATTTGATGGCCTATTCTGTAGGTTGTTGAAGTATTCAGCCTCGCTGTTTGAAATTACTACATCATCGATCAAGATACTGCCATCCTCATCTTTTATTGGTGTTGGAACTGTCATATCAGGTCCATAGATGGCATGGACATTGGAGTAGAAAATCCTGTATGTATTTGTCAGCTTGGCTTTGGATTTCATTGACTTCTGTTTGACACCAGTCATCTTGAATCCTACAGATTTATGTTTGAACATACTCTTTGTTGCTTTCCTTTATTGTTGATTGAGTATTATTTTCCCAAGCTAATCTTGTAGAGGTTTTCATTTGAGATGAGTTTGCAAATTTCAGTGTCATTTTAGTTGAATCAGTCTTGTGACTTCTGCTTCAGCCACAGAAAGCATTACAGTTTTCAGGCGGACACAATGAGACTCCTAATCAGATGGGTTGGAGGTATTGGTGTTCAACTCTTGTTCTTGTGTTTGCTGGAAATTTTGTCAAATTTCTGGATTTTTCTGTCGTTAGGCATTCAGCTATCTTCTATCTTCTTCAATGGCTCATTGTTCTCTCAATGTTTTGACTTATCTTTGGATCTCATTTGTAGATGTGAAATGACAAGACGATGATCAGTCCATCTATCATCAGTGGCTGTCACTGCTTTGATAATATTGACTTCAGCTGTGTCTTTACCTTCAACAATAATGTAGTCAATTAGATGCCAATGACAATATCGAGGATACATCCTGGTTGTCTTGTATTAAGATTTCAACCTAGAGATGCTGTTGGTTGGATTGTGTTCTACAAAAATGACTGTGCAATGCAGTTTTTGTTCCTGGATACTGAGTGTTATTTTCTGATTGCTTATGTGTAGAGATTAGAGAAAATGGCAATTATTCCTTTCAAACTTTGCTTTTGTGACTAGTCGGGCGATATTCTGAAATTTACCCGTATTTGATTGTATAACAGATGAATTATACATATATATTTGTATTTTCATAAAAAAAGTACATTTTTTCTGAAAAGCAACAACATATCAATCTAAATTAACATGTATTTACATTAGCGTTAAATAAAAAAAGTGATCTATTTTGATTTAGAAATGAGTAGTTTTTAAAGATTTACAATTTTACTATAAAGGAGGAGCAAGGTAACTTTGTACCCCAGTGACAAATATAAGAATGATGATACCTGACGAAGGCCGTAGAGTGCAACGGCCAAAACGTTGTATGAAAAACAACAAAGATTAGGATGGTCCGAATATTAATGGAAATAATAATAATACATCATCTCAAAAATTCCGAGATATACTAAATATAAGAATGTTTATCAAAAATAAAACCTGATGACAATGCATAAGAAGACCTAACATGATGAAGTCTGGATTATTTTCCTGAATCTTTTTTGACCGCTAACTCATTCTCCACACTTCCATTGGCTGACAGATCATTTCTTTTAGTCATCGGATTACCGTCTGATGAAATTCAAAAAAAAAAAGCAACTCAATTTGAGGGCTCTCTTCAATGTTCCATTGTAATTCCAAAAAAACTGGTTGACTTTTTATTTTCTATAATTTGTGCAATTGGATTATTTTTAAGGGTCTCTATTTTTACAATATGCATGAAAAAAAGCATGTATTGTAAGATTTAAATTACATGTTCTATTTATTTACAGTAAGATTTAGTATTCAAAACATATACGGACACATTATTTACTTGCTATGAATGATTTTGAACCATGAAGAATTACAATGTACATTACAACACAAGTGCAGATGATATACAACAAAATAAAGATTTCAATAATACAATGTCTACTCACTTTAATTGAGTTAATTTCTGAATTTAGATGTTTTCAATTTAATTTTAGAGGAATTGGTGGAGTGGAAATTTAAATTCATGAATGGCACGAATATGGATTAAACAAAACAAATAATTCTAAGCAATTGTTACCTTAGATTTCGCTGCACTACAGTATTTTTCTTTCATAAATTTTGAAATTGAAATGAAAAAAAGATTTGTGTTTAGGGTTGATTAGGATTTTTAATTCCAATTTTTTTAAATGTTTGAGTAAATTTTAATTTATACCAGGTATGTCTGTGATGATCCTTGAAAACCAAAAAATTAAAAATAGAGAAAAATTTACAAATTAGAAAAAAAATAGTTTTCTCATTTTATTTAAAAAATTTGAAACTTGAAAAAATGGTGCTTTCTTCATTAAGGATACAAATGGCAAAAAAATAGAAAGAAATAAGAGAATTCATTAAAGAAAAACAAGTAAATCGATAAATCATATTGTTACTCCAAGAATTTTCACCATCGGCTAAACCATATTGTATATAATGTGTGTGTAGATTTATAATATTAAATATAAATCAAATGAAGAGAAATAAGAGAATTCATCAGAGACAAGCAAGTTAATATATAAATTGTATTGTTACTGATTCACCAACTTTTAACAAATGATCAAACATGAATTTTTTTTCTTCATAAATCTTATACACAATATTTAAATATTAAATCTTATCGAACATAAATAGAACATATAGTGCAAATTTTACAGTAGATGCTTTCTTTTCATAAATTATAAAAAAAGGGTTCTGTAAAAATAAGGCCACTGCTCTAATTATAGAAAGTCAACCAGTGTTTTTGGAAACTCAATGGAACATTAAAGAAAGCCCTCAAATCAACTCCCTTTGTTTTCGGGGGATTCGGTAACATGGTGACAAAGTGAAATGGAAATGTAGCGAATAATATACAGGAAAATTAATGCCTCTGAACCTGACAGAATAAAGATAAAAGATTGTTTTTGATAACACTGTACAACATGATTTTTATTCTTGGGTATTAAGCATTATTTTGTAATTGCTTATATCAATAGGGTCTCTGTGGGGGTTTTACCAAGTTCCCTGCTATCTTTGCCTTTTGGACAGTTTCCAAATTTAAACTGTTTGAAGAAAAATAGACAAATTACGAAATAGCACTGTTCTAATCACAAAAACAAAGTTTGAAGGGAATAATAGACATCTTTTATACTTTTAAGACATAATCAATTAGAAAATAACACTTATTACCCTGGAATGAAAAAAAAAATTTTTGCATATTGTAGTCCAAGGAGAAGATAACCGTTACGGTTCTCAATTCCTTGATGTCTAATGATGTCCTTCTACTTGTTGAAATCTCTCCCTCACTTAGGTTTTGGAGTAACCCATGAGGAGGGGTTGTTGACACAAGAAAACTTGAAAGAATGTTGTAGAAAGTTAGGTTATCATCTCTCAGGCCCCTGGGGGGTGGATGGGTGAAAGACCTAAAAAGGGTTCCCTCTTGATTTGTACGGAAAACATATAAAATCTGTACAAAACAAGTCAGTTTGTCTTGGGGACAGAATGAAAGCATTGACAATGTTTATTCTGATTCAGTATGGACTGGTCGCAACTCAAGAACGACATGGGTCACTTAGAAGAGGGTTCCAACTGACAGAAGCAATTGTTTCGCCATTATATGGCTGTCTTCAATCGCTACCATGCTATTTTCATTCTATAAAACTATACAACTTATTAGCACTCTTATCATCTAAAATGGTGATTCTCAAAGGGAAAGGAAAATTAATTATGAAAAAAGTCAAAAAGATTTCAAGAGTGAAGATATGAACTAGTGATGAAAAAGTCATAGGAGTGTTCGCTATTTCACATACCCTGTTTTATAATTGTGAAAAAACAAAGAACTAAATGTGAAACGCAACATTCAACAAATGGTCATATCAGGAAATGACTAATACTGCCAGAAAACATGTAACAATGACATTCAAATCTGAGGTTATGTATGTTTCATTGCCATTGGTTCAGCGATGTTGACAGAGTGACTCTGCTTCAGCACCAGGCTATTCAGCCTTGATATCTTCCACTGCAAGTATATATAGTTTCAAGACTTAATAACAAAGCTAGTCAAAACCTACTTGGTCCACCCTTTAGATATATTGTGAATAAGAGCAATTTGCATTAAATGCAGAGTTTTTTGTTATTTTTTAATTGGAAGAAAAAAATTTTCAAGGAAAAAATGTTATTTATTCTTTTGAATATCAAAATCATATACAAAATTTTGCTATAGAAATTTAAATGCTGTAATGCAATATAATTCTAAAAACCTTTGAAATTTATTTTAAAAAATCATTAGTCTTTAAATCTGCTTGTTCACTATCATATTTTTTATTGTGCGAGCTCATTTCAGGGGATAGCTAGACGTAATTTTGTGAAGATTTTGGGTTTCATATTTCAAAACATGAAGGAAGTTATAAAAAAAAATATCATTTTTAGTCGATACGAACATAGTCAAAAGTTATATAAAAGTCGAATGTATCTGCTACAATATACTACTGCTTTCTGAAACTTTTACATTAAGACTACATGATCAGTCACAAATGCCCACATAGTGGATTTTCTGTGAATCGATGATGTGGGCTTTTCCCACATACTGTAACCCTTGGAAAATCAAATACAAAAAGAACTCATGACTGGGAGGGCTCTTTGAGCCAAAAAATCGGGCAATGTATGATATTCTCTTATTCCATTGCCCTCTCACCCATATGTCCACTTTGCAGGTGAGATAGTCCTTTTTTGAGTTTATTCTTATGCAGAAAATACCCTCTGTTTTGAAAAAAAAAGGCTTCTTTGGGAAGGGTACTTCAGATGAAAATTGATGGGAGGGGTCTCCCCTCTTCCCCTGCTACTTAGGTCTCTTGCATTGAGTGTTGATGCCTATGCACTGATGACAGTTGGGTGATGATCCTCAAGGGGAGCAATTCTCAAAGAGATAATCCTTTTGTTGGCGCAAATGGAACTATTTCAAAATGATATATCTAATAAAAAGCAGAGGTGCCGCAATGAGCAAAGTCACTGAAATCAATTCAAGATAACCATTCAGAACTGACTGAAGAGAGATCTTGTGGAGAATTTCCTTGATCTGGAGCTGCTGACCAGATTTCATTAATGGGACATCACACATTAATGGGTCCTGTGATTACTTAGGTACTGAAAATAGTTTGATTTAATTTTTCAACCTCAGTTACCAACTGTGGCTCTTGATATTTTACCAGGTGATATTATTTATGCCTACTGCTGGTAAATGAGAATCGTGCAGCATCTAGTAGATAATATTCTGACATTTGAAAATAGTAGCATCCACGAAGAGATGTCATGCATATAGTTTTGGTAAATCGGTTAGTGACAATTCATAGATAGTGATGGAAACCATAATCGTCATTGAGTAGCTTACATGATATTTTTCTGATAGGACATAACACATTGACATAGATAGTATGTAGGAACCCCAGGTAACATTTTCACTACAATTTTCAAAAACAATATCCTACTTGTGGGTAGGAAGATTTGAAAAAACAACCTCCTAATCCCAAATGGTTAAATTTATTTTGGTGTTCTTTTGGATGATACATAAAAATTTAAGATACATACACTTGTTTGATTTTTTGCTGGTGACAATCAAAATGCATTCGATTGCAGCTTGAAAAGAAAGTTAATTCAAAAGATGCTTTTTGTTGTTGCTTTTTTAAAATGGTAAGATATCATAGGAGAACCAAAGTAAAATAAGAAAATAAGGTTAAAGGAAGCATTTTTTCTAACATGGATTGAACTGAAAAAGATGCTTTTTTTTTCCCCTTTATTTCTTAAATGCACTTTAGGTCTCTCATCTAATTCTGATCGAGCACAACATTGCTCAACATCTGTGATCCAGTTGTAAAGATATCAGTGAAATACACAACAATTTAACTACAATACTGTCCCGTTTTCTGATAATTTTAGAAAAAAATCTTCCATTTACTTCATAGTTATTAGATTCATTCCCAAGATGAAGTCTTCCTAAATAACTGGCTAAAATTCCTTACATTGGAATTGTGCCTTTTGTTGCTTTCCATTTCTGATGTAAGAAATATTTGAGATTTTTTTTTTAATGCTTTTTTTTTTGTAAATATCCCTTATCTAAAGCTATTGACAGCATTAATATTTTTCACAAGTCTTAGAAAACAACTATGAAAGTACAAATAAGTTGTAATACCAGCAAACAAATCAGGAAGTTCTTTAGAGAAGCACATTTTGCTGTTTCCCCTAAGCACATCTTGACTATATGGCTAAAAAACCTTTTACTTCTCCTAAATGCATTTTATCAAATATAAGTAATACTGCAATAAAATTATTTTTCTGTATTTTACATTTCATGAAAAATTGATATATTTTTAGAATTTTTGCTCTCTTATGACCTTTAAAATTTCATTAATGTTGTCAAAAACTTTAAATATGAAAGAAAAACATCACTCTTATAATATTATCAATGATAATTCTATTTTAGGCAACTTTTCCTCCAACAAAATTTGCTCATTTTCTAAAGAATCAATTGGTGAATTCTTGAAGCATTTTCCTTTCTTTATAGGAATTTTCTCATAGAAATTTTGTATTGGATGCAGTTTGAATTTTATAGTATATTAGTTTACCAGAATCAACAACATAAAGATCTGAAAATATATACTTGTACACTGCAAATTAGAAAAAAGTCTTGTTGCTTATCTATCTTACACACATACACTCATATAATGAAGAAAGAAATGGTAGTATGTAAAAAAAATACCCTTGTATTTTATTGATAATTAAGTTGTGAGCGAGAAAGAATCGTTGATTTAATAAATATTCTGATATTCTTTCATATCTTCAGATCAACATTTTATATCATTGTTCTGATGTGAATAAACATCAAATTATAACAAAAGTTTCCATGTTTTGTTCTTTCTTAATCAAATATTACCTACAAACCAGTGGCGGGGCTAGGTCTGACTGCACTCCCTCTGCTAATTTTTAAAAAATTATTTTTTAGATCTTTTTTTTTTTTTTACATTATTTCAAAGATTTTTCAGGGTTCCTCAAATATTGCGCCTCCAGTGCTCTGGCGCACCCTTGCAGTTGTGGGGTCTGTGGGTCTCATGCACTGCCTCTGCTACAAACATATTTTGAAAATCCTGTGTTTGAAAATTGTCTGATAAGCATTTTATATGCATGTGTGTGGGTATATATATATATATATATATAAAAAATTTAGTGAGTACAAAACGTATCCAATACATTACAAAAATTGACTGATTTGGGACCAAAGATTTCTGATTTTTGTGTACAATGTGTCAATGTTCAATTTTGTCCCAATATTTTTTCAATTTTCGTACTTTTTATTCTTTGGTCTAAATTCTGTCAATTTTGAAGCAGTAGAAAGCTGTTAAAATGAACTTTTTGAAATGTATTGGACACTTTTTGCGCCTACTGAATATATATATATATGCGCACATATATACACACACACATTTTGTACGTGTGGTGTGAGTTCTGTTGCAAACAAAACAAGGCTTTTTACTCCAACTTTAGACTTGTATTAAAAGCAATTGATTTTCATTATTAATAGTAACTTGATTTTTATTTTGAATGATCCGTCCACATTACGTTCGTTTATAACTTTATTGGAATCAAGAATATTGGTATACATTCCAGTGGCAGGCTTTTATTTGTACATAATGTTTTCATTATAGATAGAAAACCGAAACTATGAAGCTCAAATATGGTGCTTAGATTCGGATATCAACACACTCATGAATGAGAGAAAAACAGCCAAATAGTTGGTCAATATATATGAAAGACCTAATGTCTCCTTTATTTGAAGTCTTGAACAAAAAAGAATTGTCATTAGGTAACGGGAAAATAATTGTTTCTCTTGCACCAAAGAAAAATAAATTGAAAAAATTGTCATGCAACTAGTTATATTTGGAAAGACAATGATATCCTCTGCAAATAAAAACAGTTCATTCTTCTAAAGGTCTGCTGGTTATGTGAATTAACTCAATTTCTTAAAAAAAAGCCTTTGTACTGTTATTAGTCAATATTTATAACAAAACACTTCTTTTAAAAAAAAGAAAAATGAGTTTTATATGAAATCTGGTCTATTAACAAGAATTTTATATTCCAGAATTTTTCCTAATAACAAACTTAATGCAAATATTATTTTTGAGTTACAAATTGTTATACAAAAATTTTATAAGAATAAATGTTTACATAAAATCTAAATTCCTTATTTGGTTCCTTAAGTGCTAGGAAATAGTTTCATATATAGTGGATCATTGGAGAAGAAATACTACGGTCAAACTTTTCCAAGCTTATCACAATTTTAAGTATATATTTTCTGCTCATATTCTTATTTCTTTATCACTATTTTAAATCTTCATTGTCTTTAGAAATAGTGCATTTTTCCTTTCAGAAGTTGAATATGCTGATTTTAATTTTTTTGTAATCTTTTGTGAGAGGAATGGACAAGTTTTCTTGTAAATATTGTTTTCAGAAGTATTTTTATGTACATCACTTTTATCTGTTGTTACCGATGTTCTTAATGTCTGAACATAACTATTTCCTATGTTGTTAATTTAAATCTCAAAAAATATTTTCATACTGTGATGAAATATTTTTCAGTTTTTCTGCTTGTTTTTTTCTTGTTGCATGACATAATTTCTCATTCAAACATTTGTGTTACATTATGTAATTATATTTAAGCTGTAAAATTGTTATTCTTTTGAATATTGTATTTGTCTCCAGATAGACAGATGTTTTCTTTTAAGTTATGTTTACTTTTGCCTTCATTTATTACAATATTTCTGAGAGATATTTTGTTTATACTTAATAAAAATGTTGATTAATGTTTGAATATTTTATAAAATTTATCTTTTGTGAATAAAGTTTTTGCAACACTTTGTTACTCAGTGAATTTTTTTCTGGTGTTTCCCCTCATCCTGCAAATTTTATTTTAGTTTGCCAAATGTCTATCTGTTTGTCTGTTTCCGCCTAACATGAAAATTACTTGATATAAATGTATGAAATTTTCTGTGGGTACTGATCCAATTCCCAGGAAGTGTTTTGAGAAAATTAGTTCTTGAAAATCACCACCTAAAAACGTATTTTCAGTTCATTTTTTTTTTAATATGATAATTGATCAATGGTGAAAATACTTCTTGGTGACGTAATAAGAGAATATTTTCTTTTCTTTTTTTCTTTTTCTTGATTGAATTTTTGAAGATAAAAAATGTGACATGGAACACATTCTTTATTCAGAGAGGAGCAAAAATATTCTTTAACATATCTCGAAATCTGGGATCAGATGCTGTGTTGATCACATGGAGGAACTTCCATTTTTCACTTTTAGGGGGTCAAAATCAATAAGGAATTTTCATTTTTAGTGGCAAGAATCTAGGGGAAATTTCTTCTCTCTTTTCTTGGATTTGAAAACAAAGAGATTTTGTTTTCATTTTCTTTTTTTTTTTTCAATTTTCTTCTAAGTGTGTGGGGGTCACTAATAGGGGTCAAAAATGAGGTTTAAGTTTTTTTTTACTTTTAGGGATTTGTTGGGAGGGAAAGGTTCTTTTTCTCCCATTTAGGGGTCCAAATTGACATTTTTTTCCACTTTTAGGGGTCAAAATCAAGGGGAGGATTATTTTTCCCCCCACTGTTAGAGGTCAAAATTGAGGGGTAATTTCTTTTAATTTTAGGGGTCGAAATTCTTCTACTTTTTGGGGACAAAATTTGAAGGGAAGATTCTTTTTCACTTTTAGGGGTCCTCATTGAGAGGTAATTTTTTCCCTCTTTTAGCGATCAAAATGCATGGGGATTTTCCCTACTTTTATGGGTCTAAGTTGAGGGGGGAGATTGTTTCCACTTTTAGGAATTGAGAGGAAGATTTTGTTTTTCCACTTTTAAGGATTGAATTCCAAGAGAATTTTTTTTTTTTTTTTTAAATTCAGATTTTCTCACTTCCTAAATAAGTTTACTCTACTATCATAAGATATTTTATTACTTACAGAATTGTTGATTCTGTCTATGCTATTCATTGACAATACCTAGCGGACCAACTTTCTCAACATTGGAATGATAGGTAAAGCGTCCATCTCTTAAGAGATGACTTCCATTGTAATATCAACAGCCGGTGATGAAGTCTCAGTTTCCTTTGCTTGCATCAGCTCAAGACTGGCTTCAAGCCAATTGGACTATGTGCCCAAGGGGGCCCCGCACTTTGGTATATTCTAGTCTTGTCGAATACACACGACACCATATTGCCGATAAACATGATGATTTACAGAGAACAGCAACGAAATGACTTTTCTTTTGAATTCTCAAAGATTCAACAGTGTTTATACTTTTTATATTTCTAATTTTTCTTTATTATACTTGATTTAAATAATGTTAATCAATTACTGAAGAGTAAAAAATATCTAAAATTTTCTAATGCACATTTCGATTGCTTTCCATTGTACCATAGAAATATGAAGTTTATTTGAATTTTCAAGATTCCATTGACTTGACTGTTAACAAGGGGCCCTGCAAAAAATGTTTCCAACAGGTCCCTGCATCAGCTTAGTGGTCCTTGTAAATTTCAATCTCGGTTTTTATAACCACCCCCTTGGCAGGATGCAAGTCCACTGAAGGGATACCTCCTCCCTAATCGTACAGTTTAGAATGTACTCAATTACTGAAGTGTTTTCCCCAATCTTTGCTTTTACCTGGAATCAAACTCAGGACCTTCTTCATGAGAAATAGACATGCCAACCATTACACTATATGAGCAAACACGATTGCAATGTACTTGCTACAAACTCTGAACAATTTTCTATTGCTTTTTTGATGTAATGTAATAATATAAAGAAGAATGACAAGACAGATGAAAAGGAACATTTTTACAAGGGACCTTATTATTAATGGTAGGGGAAAGTAGGGCAAGTCAGACTGCAGCCTTTTATTTGAAACCTAAGTAGTTTTCAGTCATTTTGGTCACATGGGTAAGTCACATGATCGCCTGCCATCTTGCACCAGAACTCTAGTGTGTACGTGTTGCAGACTGTCAAAGTGAGTGCTAAAAACTGATTTTGATCATTAAAAGTAACTTTATTGAAGATTTGTTCAGATCAGTTTTCAGAGCTAGTGAATGGTATCAGCTTTGAGCAAAGCCTGTATATTAATGGTATCATCAGGGAGTAATGCTTTAGCTCTAACCATTTACTGTCATCCTCAAAATTAAATGTCTGTGTTAGGGCAAGTTTGTCTATGTTTCTTCTAGTCTCATATAAGTTTGCTTTTGTTTAAAAGGGGTTCTAATAAAATGTAATAAAGACTTCTATTTCCTTTTTACAATTATTATTTTTCTAGTCATACGGCTCAAAATTAATTCCAAAGTGTTGTTTTCTTTTCTGATTGTGTTCACTTGATCATTTATTCGGGTCAACAAGGAAATGATGCAGATCTGTTATTCTCCTGTTTTAGTCTATAGGAATGCAGTGAAATTCTTTTATTCAAATTTTTCACTGTGCCTCCTGAAGGAGTGCCAATATACCCTATACAAAGAGCTTGACACTATTGACATCACAACTGAGGGTTTCTTAATCTCAGGATTTTTTTTTGGAGAGATTGGGACTTAAAAAAATACAAAAACTTCCCTGTTCAGCTTTCTTATGAATTATTTTTTGCTTATTGAATGTGGAGGGAAGCTGACTTGCAAGTTGATCCCCCTGCCACTAGGTTAACTATGAGCCAAACTGAGTTATGTGACAATAATTTTGCCATTTATTGGTATCATAAATTTAAGCAAAATATTGATATTCAGTTCAAACCATAAATGGTACCTCTAACTCTATCAAAATTTTCTCCCCACTGCTTTGAGTGAAAAAAAGGAGCTAAATAGCCCCGGTCTCCCCTATATATCATACCTACACTTAATTCCAGGCTCCATAGAATTGTTGTGAGTAAATGGAAGATCTCAATGAGACGAGATGAACAAAGAAGAATTGGAAACTCAAAATTCAACTTATCATTTACAAAAATGTCTTCTACAGTACAGATATATCTTCCAAAAGATGCAGATCAGTCTCATTATTGCTCCTACCATTCAAGAATTTAGAGGTAAACAAATACAAACTAGCATTCCAGAGGGAAATTATGAATCACCAATACCTATATATGCTGGTTTTTACCTCATAGATTGAGCTGTGATGTCGATAAAATCAAGTTACCTTGATGAAAATACTACCTGTTTGGTTTGAATCATAAATTTATGATTTGAAGAAAAAACAAACATGGACACAAACTAAGGGACCAATCTGGCATAAACTTTCATTGTAAATTGAACCCCCCAATGAAAACCTATTGAGGGGGATATTTAAAAAAAAACAAAAAAAAAAAACATTTTCCCAACTCATTGAGGGTTGTGTGTGCAAAATTTCAAATTTTTCACTATGAATGCTTAAGGCTGAGCAAAGTCCAGATAGGTAAATACATTGGATACATATTGATGTCAGAACACATGAATAGCAATAGTGATTAAGCTGGTCTGTTGTAGATAGTAGTTATTCATTCATTAAAGCATATTCAGTTATACATAAATACAAATAACATCTACAATCTAACACAAATCATAGATCAGACTCTCCCGAAAATCTCATCAGACACATTCCCAAAATGTCCTCGTAAGCTGATGCTCTTTCTATAATTTCTAAACTTATCTAAATCATTCTTAAAACTCTATTGCTATTTTTAACACTATTACACTGTTTTGCCCTGATCGAAGGGGGTTATCATATGCCTATGTCTATGATAATAGAAAGATTGCTGGCATCTTTTCCCTTTATTTTTGAAAAAGAGACTACTTTCAATGAAAGAAACAAAAGAACGAATCCTTTGGCTTCTGTCCATCACACTAACTTGAAGTTTTCCACCATGGCAAATAATTCCTATTTGTTCAAAATGAATTTATTGCTTCTGCTGAACTCATACTCTCTTACTCATCCATCCATTCATATCCTTCAAATGAGGCTAATCCTGCCACTTTTACCAAAACCGTACTTTCCCCAGAGCATTCAGCAATGAAAAGGAAGCATCTAGAATGATCTGATTATATTACTTGAGACTACCAGCATAAAACAAAATTACATTTGTTTTTTTTTATACACTACATTAATGGAATTGACGTACAGGGAATTTTTTTAACACTATTTACTGCACTTCTGTTATGCTTTTTAGCACAAAATTCTAATTAGCAAACTGGTCAATCATCTTAAATGAATATACGGGTTACCTTATCATCTTGTGTGTCTAAAAACACAAATTTTGAGATGAGCTATTTAAAATAATGGTTTTTATGATTTTGTTTAAAATCTTGCTTAAAAAAGCTGAATGATTGGCTAACTCGCAGATCATCTTTGGATAAAGGCACATTCTCTAACTATCTGCTCGTTGCATTTATATTTTCAAAAGATATGAGTTTTTCTATAAATAGCAAATTTATCAAACCAACTACAGTCTTCATCCAACCAGAGCCATTGGCAAGTTTATTTCTCAATTGTTTTAATTGAATGTAAAGAACATATATATATATATATATATATATATATATATATATATATATATATATAAAAAGAAATGGATGTATATTATCTGATAGAATGATTATGAATTCCATTATATTATTCAAAAACTCTTTTTGAAATGATCTCCCATCAGTACACGGTTAATGTATCAGTTGACCTAGACAATGTAAATTGAAGAAAATGTCAAGGCCTAGTGATAAATTAACTGTGTAATGACGGGAGATCATTTCAAATAAGTTTCTTCATAATATAATGCAATTTATAATCATTCTGTCGGATCATATATATCCCTTTTTTAAAACATAACTTGTGTTGAGAGAAACAAATTGAGTAGATATAGATCGAAGAATAAACAAGATGAGATTTTGGAGTGAAAACAGTTATTTGGGCCTTTGCATTATTGGCAACTGTTTAGCTTGATGGTGAGAGCAACGCTACGTTGAAGTGGCTACCCTATCAATCACAGGTTTGATTCCTGCAGTCACCCCATTTTCTTTAACTGTTTATTCTATTTACAATGTTTAGGCCAAGTGATACATTAACCATTTAATGATGGGAGATCATTTCAAATGAGAGTTTCTATATAATACAACGCTATCTATAATTGTATATATATATATATATGTATACATACATATATATATATATATATATATATATGTATGTATGTATATATATATATATGTATACATACATACATACATATATATATATATATATATATATATGTATACATACATATATGTATATATATATATATATGTATACATACATATATATATATATATATATGTATACATACATATATATATATACATATGTATACATACATATATATATATATATATATATATATGTATACATACATATATATATATATATATATATATATATATATATGTATACATACATATATATATATATATATGTATACATACATATATGTATATATATATATATATATATACATACATACATACATACATACATACAAACATATATATATATATATATATATATATATATATATATATATATATATATATATAAAAGCTTCAGCAATTATATTAGATAGGATTTTTGAATAAACATTGGTTTCTTAAAAATGGTAATCCAAAGTTATTGAATACATCTCATGAAATTGCTGATCAAAATATTGCATAAAAAATGCTGAGGCTTATGATATGGAAAGCTCTATTAATTTTGTTATCAAGCAATTTATAACTTGCAGGCATTTGGGACGAATACACATTTGGATACTTCCTCTCAATGTTGAGTGATATTGACAAAATTTTTGGCAAAGCTTGACTGTTTTTATTTGATTAGGCATTTTTATTTGGAGGAGCAGTGCTATGATATTGATTTTTGTTGTAGTAAATTTGTTTCAGCTTTATATACAATGCAATAGGATTTCTTTGAATATCAAATACTATTCAACTCAGACCTCTCTATAAACTGTTCAAGTACAGTACATTAATTTCAATTGATGAAATATTAAGGACAAGCAATTACAAATATAAATGAGTCGTTTCTGTTATTTTTAGATATAATTCATTGTACCTAAATAATTTTGATATCTTATTGAAAATGAAAGCCTAAACCCACTGATAGATTTTGAAAATTGATCCAAAGTAAATTATGCGGATTTAGTTCAGATTTCACAAAGCAATAACTTGTTTCACATCATTCTAGATATTGAAATGTTGGAGTAAAATGACAGTTCAAAAAACCTTGAAACTCCATCTCTTTTCTCTGGAGACGCCTAGAATAAGCCAGGATGAACCAGCAAAATGTCAAACTAAACTAAGAAATCTTTGTACGCAGCAAGATCTTCTGAATTCTCATTTTACACTAATATTGTTGGATAAATTATAATTTACATCAATACACTATTCACATAGGAATTTATATGTCTTTCCTGAAAAAAAACTTGTACAGTATTACCCTCATTAACTTTTCCCTTGCTATCATGATGGCATCTTAGCAATAAAACTATGTTCAAGATGAGATACAATGACCCAGTGAAGTATGGATTCATATCTATTCCAGGGTTATTTCTGTAGGCCAGGACTTTTTTTTTTCAAAGTTGTTATCATATGTTCCAGGTCACGGATCTATACCTATCATTCTCATAATCTAGAAGATAATCTTGCTTTTAACATTTAAAAGTAAACTATTTTTAATCAACAACTCCTGAGTAATGTATCAGGAACACTCAGAGTACAATGAAATATTTTTCTTTGTCATTACCCCCACCCCTGGCTTCGGTGAAAAAGTAACTTATCTTTCAAGTTCAAAGAGATATGCAATTTCCTTTTTATTTTCTTGGAGTCAAAATATCTGGGTCAGAAGTAAATGGAGGAGGAGGAGGAGGATCACCACCACCACCACCACCACCACCACCACCACCACCATCACCATCATCATCATCATCATCATCATCATCATCATCATCACCACCTCAATTTAAATAATAGAAATAAAAGAGGCAACTCTGAACCATGGTTGCCAATTTAGATGTATTTTTGTTTTGTTTTTTCAAATTTATGAGTCCAGTATTCATAATATCTAGATTCTTAATTTTTTCATGTTTCGAAGTCCAGTGTTATGAATTAGAATGTTTTTTTTTTTTCTTTATTATTTGTGTTTAAAAGTGACTTTCAGAATTGAAAAATAAAAAAAATCTCATCTAAATTGTCTGCCTTCAATTTGGAATCTTGTGTGGAGAAACGGTGCTCTCATATTGATATTTGCTGTGTAGGTAATTCTAAACCTCAGTTCAGAATCTTTAAAGTGCATCATTTGAAACAGAAGATCCAAGAATAAATCCCTAGGGTTTCGTTAGCCCATGTTAAAAGTTTCTAGCGTGAATAGGTTTTTGGTAACCATTATTTAAATTGGGAAGAGGCATATGTACGTATTGCTCTTCATTAACATGAATTATTTTTCTAGGATTATCATTCTGTGTGATGCTATCTCACACTAGTGAATAGAGATATTATTTATGATAACAGTTATCATAGGAGTACAACAAAGTGAAATGTTTTTTTTTGTTTCTATTAAAAAAATATTGTCTAATCCTCATTTTCTGAGATATGTAATAACCTTATAAGATGAGTTTTTCTAAAGAAAATTTGTGGCTAATTCATTTTTATTGTCTACTGGAAGGGATACCCAACATTGCCCAGGAAAAAAATAATTTCAAATATACCAACACAAGGAAACAAATTATATTTTATAAAGTTTTCATAAAATCAAATGTTTGATTTAGGTGATTATTTGTGCACACTGTCATGTCAAATTTCATGTTGTTGAATTGTGAGAAGAGCCCTCCTAGAAGCTTAAAAATTGTTCTCAAAAGTGGCAAATTACCGAAGGAAAAAAAGATTATAAGGATTGAAAGCACAAAAATTTTTTGATTTCAAATATTTGACTAAACCGAATATTTGCACATAAGTCTGGCCAGGAGTGTGTACAGTCTTGCCTGGATGCACTATACTCATTACTCGTGGGTATACTCAAACCAGTTGTTTAAAGAACATTTCTTTTACTGTATCGTCAATCTTTATTTTTCCCCATGGCAATGACAGGAATCCCTGCTAGTGTTATAATAAAGTAAAAATATCTTCAAATATTTGTTAAAAAAATACCTGGGTAAATCACTGGAAAATATTGAAATTATACTTTAAAAAAGTTGATATTGAAATTAAAATCATCAGATCAAAATGTTAAAAATCATTAAAATCTAATTGTGCCTTACAATTGCTCTAATTATCTAGGTATGATTATGAATGACCCTTGCTGATCTTGAATGTTCTCTGAGTTCAACTTCACATAGTCCATGACATTCGCTGAGAAAAGATGTGCCTCTAGGCCAAATTTCACCTTCCTTGGAGCAAAATTATAACCTACTATTGCTTCAATTGGCTAGAAATTTCCAGAAATGACCTCTGATTACGTTGAATGGGCTCCAAGATCGACCTCACGTGTCCTCTGCTGTGAAAGGATATACTTCTATGCCAAATTCCAGCTTCCTAAAATCCAAAATTGACTTTCAGTACAGTAGATAGAACCCCACCGTGACACTTCTTAAGAATTATCAATTCTATGTCCTCCATCGTTAAAAGATGTATTGCTATGCAAAGTTTCAGCTTCGTACCTGCAAAATTGTGGCCTACAAAGTGGAACGGACAGACTAACAGATTTTGAGTTTTTATATTTAAATAGATTTGTAATATTTAAGTATTCTCTTTGAGTAAAAACACATTTTGTATAAGCATTTGTGAAAGGTGACTCAGTTTTGTTTGGCTTTCATGCATGCATTTTTACGGCAACAGTCCACCCTCTAGTTGACAGGTCATGTGATTACTCATATTGGTCTGATGTTGATGAAAGTAAAATGGGTACCAAATCTGGACATGGTCACAAGCCATTGGTCACACTGACAACAGGTTCTGTTGTAATCAGAAGATTCAGAATAGCTGTTAAATTTGGCACATAATTATTTGTCTTTATGTTTCTGTACATTTTGATTGGTGACTGAGTTAATAATCACTTGTTTACTGAATTGGAATCTCAGCACAGTGTTAAAAAATAAACATCAAGCCAAGTATGCACTCACCAGAAGATATACTGAGAAGTTCTTTGTCCCATATCAAGAGGTAGACAGTAAAGATTTATTGTATCTGATTGTTCAATCAAACTCATCTTTTGTAGATTCATTCAAAAGAACATTGGTTAATTGAGAAATGTAAATTTGCATATTAGCTATAATCTTGCATAATAATATCAAGGTTTACCATTTACCATAGATGTCTACTTGAAATGTTGAATATTTTTGTCCGTTTTCAGAGATTTCCATGTTGATTATGTTTTCTTCATTTATTATATTTGAACCATTTAGCTTTAATTATAAAAACATACTTTTTTCCATAGCTTGATCAGAAAGCATGGGGCTCTTGACCAGTTGGTCTGATGTATCATCTAATTCACTGTTGAAAGAGGCTTAATACTCACTTTGGCAAAAGAAAAGTTTGATTTCAAACTGTAGCAAAAGATGCTTTTTTTGAGTTGACAGACTGCCTGGTACAAAATTAACCCTTGAATGTTTAAGATGTAAATATCTATTTCAATGTTATTAGAAATGAATGCTATTTAATCGTAGAAGTTTTAAGCTTGGTCATTTTTATTTGGGGGATCTTGTGGTAACGATTTCTGAATATTCTGTGACTGATTTTCTTACACAATCTCAATCAATGTTGAAAAATAAAAACTAAAGATGTCATGTTTCAAACAGCTTATTGATAAATTTTCCTTTACCGAATTAAATGAATGTAGTAGTTGTGTATTAAGTATAATAATTCTAGTAGATAATGTAACTTTTGAAAAAAGATTCATTTTTTAAAAATTTTTTATCAATCCTGGGTAATAAGCATTATTACCTGATTGACTATGCCTAATGGCTATTATTCTCTTCAAACTTTGCTTTTATGAGGAGGAAAAAGGAGCTTGTTACAGATTTGTCACAATGGTTCAAGGTTTCCCTGGCAATCAAAAGGCTGAAAACTTTGTGGAGCTGGTTGAGATTATGGTGAACTATGGTAAAATGGGCTGCTGTTTGTCACTCAAGGAGAATATTAGAGCATATTTGGAGGAGCAATATGTCTATATTCCTGTGGATTCTCACTACTATAACAATTTTGAGGCCTCAGTGAAGAAGGAGTAATGAATAAATGAATGAATGAATGACCATTATAGTTGAATCCCTTTTGCTCCCAATCAAGTATAAGCATCCTCATCCATCCTTACCTTTGTTCATTACATTGCAAGAGTGAGTGGAGAGATAGAAGAGAAAGGATGAAAGAAGCTAGGAACCAATCTAGGCTTTGAGTTGTCTGGAGTAGGTAAAGAAGAGTCCTGTTGCATATATGAACGAGTTGAATAATACATAGAATTTTCATGTAATCATTCTCTCCTCTTCTCTCCTCTAAATCTAAACAGATGTATTACAATTCAAGAGCCATCATAACATAGATTATTATTTCAGGGGAATATCAACGATTCATATCCTCATCAAGAGAAAAACAGACAAAGATTACTGAAAACAATTCAAAATCCTTTGAAGTAAAACATAAGTTGAATCCATCCTAAAAGCAAGTTCATCAAAAATATAAACATTCCAAGGGGAATTATGAATCACCACCACTCATATATGCTGTGTTGGGGGTGATCAATTAAAGATTTGGAAAAATTGGATGATCAATGCATTAGTTAGTTCCCTCACTCTTTGTTTGGCTTTGATCTCTAAAAAATATCTGGATTTTCGAAAAACAAGCAGGCGCAAATTAGTAACCAATTTAGCATAAACTTTCATTGCATTCTGAACCCCCACTAAAAACCTATTCGGGTTGGAAAAAAAACAACATATTCCTTAATCATTGAGAGGTGTGTACATGTGCTAAATTTCAAGTTTTTACTATGATTGGTAAGAGCTGGGTGAAGTCCGAATTGATACATAGATAGATGTCAAAACACGTGAATAACCCAAACAGAGCAATAGTGATTAAACTGGCCTGTTGTGGGTCGTGGTGATTCATAAAATTAATCCTCTGTTTATCACTCTGTAACTCTTATTTGAACCAATGGAAAAAAAAGGCCTGGCTAGTCACTAAAGAAAAACTGTCATGTGACCAACGCCTTATGACAGCATGCCATGTTGATGGTGATCATGAATAAGTTACTTCTTTCACATTTTTTGAGATCACTAAAAAGTCTTAATTTTCAAAAAACAGGTGTGATTGCCTGGCAGAAACTAGGGATCAGTTCAACATGATGATACATTGTAAATTGAACCCCCATTAAGAACATATTTTCAGGGGTAATTTTCAAAAATACGTAAGGAAGAGTAAATGATAAATTTTCAGCTTTTTAGCTCCACTGATGCGGCTTATACATATGATACATAGCCAGACAGCCAGACTGACTTGAAAACTGAAGAAACCTATGTTGACAGTTTTGGTTGAGAGTTTCTGATACGTCCTAATGCCATTCTTTCATTTCTTTTATACTGAATAATACCAATATTTTGGATTAAAAATTACTTTACTACATTTTTCTGCTTTCTATTAGAAACTGTCAACATAGGTTTCTTCAGTTTTCAAGTTGGTCCGGCTTGCTATGTTTGTATTTATCATATGTACAGGCTGTATCAATGGATTTAAAGGGCTGAAAATTTTATCCCTTATTACATCTACAAAATACATTTCTGTTTTTTGAAAAATTCCCTCTTTAAATAGGTTTTTAGTGGGAGTTGGGCTCAATTTACAATGTAAATTTCAATTGATCACCCCAAATGTCTGACATTGGTCACTTGATGGTTTCTATTGAGTGACTACCCAGACCTGTCGTCTCTTTTTTTTTTTTTTTGAAAGATTTCTAATGTTTTTTATGCCTAGTTTTTTGTACCAGTGGGTGAATTGTCATTATTGATTATGAATTAGAAATCCTCCTTCTCAAAAAAAATAAAATTAAGCTTCTGTTTAATTTTTCAAGATATGGATTAGAATTGATTGATTTTTCTTAAAATTTTATGAGTTGGCTTTTTTAGCTACTTCATCGAAGATAGACTCAATTTTTCAGTTTGAAATTTCATTGACTTGAACTTGCTGAAAAACTCATTGGCCTGCAAAGATATTCTGATCCTAAATAAAAGTTTTATGATGGTTTTTATCTTAAAGAAGATATCTTAAAGAAGATATCAATAGTTTGTTCAACTTGGTCATTGCTCTATTTTATTAATCCAATTTTAACTAGCTAAAAGTGTTTTTTTCTTTGAATAAATGTCATCCGCTATATTGTCGGATATTTAATTCTATAAATTGTGTGAAGTTTAAGCTCACAATTAATTGATTCTCTATCTTTAATGTGCTTGTACATTTTTCCATTCTAAATTAATCTGATATGATACCTGTAGTTCTTTTCAGAAAATTCAAATCTGAAATAGGTTTTCAAAATTTTAGGATCCAAACAATACCATATATACCTAACTATGGCAAATGGTTTACAAGGATATTTGGAGGAATACTGCTCTCTGCAACTTGTCCAAGCCCCATAACAATCAATATCAATTTTCAGTAGATAGATGCAATGAAATATTTGCATAGTTTTTTTTCAATTGAATTAATTGACTGTCAGTATATATGGAGGTCAAAATCACCAATTTCTTGAACAATTGTGGGAAGTCCAATGATACTTTATAATTAGGTCAATTACAGATAATTTTAAATTAAATATTGAGAAACATTTATAAATGAATGAATGGATTTGTTTTCATTTCAAATGATTGAGAGGCCACACATATAGGGTAGAAGTAAAAAGAAGTAGACTGAAATATGAGAAAATTTTTTTTCAGCAATAGAATAGTAGATCTGTGAAACAGGTTACCAGAATATGAACTGGTATCAAAAGGTGCAAATGATTCCAAGAAAAATTATCACGTTTATTACATCACCACAAATGTTCAAGGCCCTAGATATTGCAAGTGTTATGTTTGCTTGTATATACATTTTGTAAACATTTTTTTCACTCAGAATTAAGTGTCCTAACCTATGATTCATAGTTGACATACGATTTAAAAACATCTATAATTGGTTTCCATGAACCTAATCACCCCCTTATCATTCATTCTGAACAACTCATTTTAAGATTATCACTGAAGAGGCAAAATTTACTTTCCAATTGGATTGATTGAACCAACGATAATTTTGTGATAATCAAATCAAATAAATTTCATCTCACAAAACAAAATGAATGAGAAAGTCTCAAATAATCTTTAGTTTATACAAATTAATCAGAAATTATCATTAATAAAGTTTTTACGGAAGAAAGAAGGCGTGAGTAGAGGGAGAAAGTGAAAATGTTTGTAGAAAGAGGTTATTCGAGAATAGCGGAATGTGACAAACGAACGTCTAAGTCCCGAATAGTAGAATAGCTTAAAGCCCGCCCACGCTAACGAAAAGAGGTCAAAAACCGTTCTGAAGTGTTGTTTTATGTTTGATACTTGTTTATAAATTAGCTTTAAGATTGGCATTATTTCCTGTATTTTTGTCGATAATTAGAATTGAGGTAAATTTTTTACTTTATTTCTCTGGTTGTTCAAGACAAAATGCCCGGACTGTAATAGTTTGCGACTGGCTAATACTGATTTACGTCACAGGAGAGACCTTTGTCGGTAGAGTCCCCAGTGGAAGAGTGCACCCTGGTAAACAGTGTGCTGAGGTGGGTGGTCTCTCTCATATTATTATTATTATCATCATCATCATTATTTTTGCTTCTTGAGATTATTGGTATGTTAGACGCCATTCTTACACGTTTGTTAAAAATATCTGTATTTGTTAAGAACTCTGCCAGTAAGTATCCATTCTTATAGATAGTCGGTCAGTAGCCCAAATTGTACGAGTTAGCCATGTGCTCGACCTCTTAAAAGAGAATATCGTATTTATTATTTTCTGTTTATTGATTGGAACATCATTTGAAGTAAATTATTTGCTATCTTCTTCTTGTAACCGGCTCTTGTAATTGATAGGATTCAAAAGACTGATTTTTAATTTAATGCATAAATTTCTTCTCTGGCAATTCGTCCATTCTCTTCATTTCAGTTGCATTTTTCCAACTACTGTAGTTTTAACACCATCGTAACTACTACTACTATTACTGCAGCTGCCAGGAGAATGAAAAGCATTTCTATTGCATCCTTTTTCATTTGTTAGTTTGTTTTTTTTTCTAATTCACGTTCTGGTAATTTGATATTAAGACAGATTTCGCATAAAATAACCCACTGAAATCATAATCTATCAAAAAAATTAGAGAAACAGTCTTCTTTATTCGAGAATGCTATTGAACCTAAGCAATGAAAGAAACATCATGTCCTAATGACATTTTTTTCATTTCCCTCGTTCTCAATACCAATATTTTGGATTAAAATCACTTTTCTGCATATTTTGCTTTCTATTGTCTCTTTCTAAGATTTCTGATTGTTAATATTCGATTTTTTTTCATGGGTGTAGGTGAACTTTCATTTTGCGAATTTTTTTTCTTAAAGGTAATTTTGCCATGATCGGTTTTAATCTGGCCCCTTTTCTTCATAGATTGATTCATGGTGTATTTTTAAAATGGTCTTACACCTTAAATGTGTAGCTTGTTACTATTTTTTTTTTCACTATGCACATTTATTTAGTTATTTCTGAATTACCTTGTTCTCTCTCTTTCTTATGTCTTTCCTTGTTGTTACTCTTTCCTTCGTTCTCAAGCAATCTGCAGTGTTTTTTTTTCCTTTCTTTAAACACTTGTCAAATAATCAAAGGCAAATAAAGTATTTTTAATTTATGGAAATTCTTCTTTACTCTTTTTTTCCAATCAGTAAATGTAAAATTGTCGAATCAAAAATGCGGAATAACCCAATTCAGAGGATTTTATTTGATGCTGCTGATATTATTGACGGGATTAATGTCATAATTCTGTGTAAATCCTATAGCTTCGAACCTGAATTTTAGTGGAGCTTTCTAAACATTGTCAGTCGGGGAAAATGACTTAATTGAAATAAAGCATCGAAAGGTCAATCGTAAAAATTATTTTTTTCTAAATTTTAGACCTGATTATTTTAAAGCGTCTATTCAATTGGGGGAAAAAATATTAAAAATAGCATGTATGATGCAGGTTTCTTTAGAAAAAAAATTTTTTTCAATTGAAATGAAACCTTGCTTTTGAGAACAAACCTTTTTTTAAATTCTTAATGTTTTTAAATAATTAAAGACTATTTTCTTCGATTAAAATAATTGAAGCCATGTTGAGATATTCAGTAACCATTACTGTGTACTTAGTCATGTCAATATTTTGAAGTTGTGGAGAAAAAAAAACAACAAAAAAACGTCGGTGCATTTGATGGTCAGCTTTTTTCTTTTTTTTTTTTCTTTGATAAATTGAAACAAACGAAAACCTGAATACTGAGTGCATATTTGAATTAAACTTTCTCCCTCCTAAAAATATTTATTTCAAAAAGATGCCCTGTTTCTTAATGCTCACTAATTGTACAAGGCTTGCTACTGTGCAGCCAGTTATATTGTCTCTTGTGTAATATACACTTAACATGGAGCTGAAGGAAGAAGACCGGCAAGCCGCTCTTAATCTATGCATACGTTTTATTCAGTGTCATTTTTTTTCTTCATTCTCATTCAACTTTCACTTTATCACTTAACAATCGATACAATTAATGCTGTGTTAAATTCACCTTTTCAAATACTCATGACAATCTTGGATTCTATCTTATAACGCCCCTCCCCCTGTTGAATTATCAATTTAACGTCAATCTCAATTCCGGGTTTTCTAGAGAAATTTTTAGTTTATTTAAACCACATTACCGGGAAGATGCGAAGTTTCATCTTTGAAATCGTTTCCTAATTTTACTGTAAATGTGTTGAAGCTGGAAGTTTGAAAAAAAAAAAAAAATGCTGTGTCCGATTATGAAACAGAAAGTCTGCAGGATCAATTTCCTCGAATGATTTTATCTCTTCTAAGCTCCTAATGCGGGCAGGTAGTCGTGTTTTTTTAAATTTTTTTCTCTTTTAATTTCATTTTTTAAATTAAGGTGATATTTTGAACTTAGTGTTTAAATTTATAGTTCTTGAAATCGAAAATGTCTCTTTCTTCTCTATTTTTTTTTTTTTCGTTTGGTGTAGAAATTGAGTCGATTTTTTTTTCTTGTTCTCCGTTCAAATTTGGTTCGGTATTACCATCTCCAACCCTTATCTTTTTCATTTTGATTCATCTATTTATTTTTGTTACATCAATTTTCAAATTTTGTGATTTGATATCATCCTGACATTATTTCAACCTTGACATTAGGTCAGGCAAAAGATGCTGATGGGGGTCAATTAATTGAGAGGAAGAATGGGAACTGCATTGGGCTGTGTGAAAATTTATCTTGAGAGAGAAGGCACTATTCTCAAGGTTGACTGCAGTCCGATGTGTAGAATGGAAATTCCATAAAATCTGCACTCATTTACCTTGATTAATTGAATTTTACTTTAAAATCCCTTACTCTATTTAAAAATTATCTGCTCTACTGTACACAGTAAATCGAAATAGATCTTAGCAAAATCTCAGTGTTTGTTACTTTTAATTTAACTGAAATCAAAGTGTATTAACATCAAGTCAACATGTTTAAAACCTTTTTTCTCGCTTAATTTTAAATTTTCAATTTTACTTGTATGTGTTAGAGTTTTTTTTTTGTATAAATACGGACCCCGACCTTGAAGTTCATGATTGTGGTCGAGGTAAAATGTAAAATTTGAAATTTAAAAAAAAAATACATCTGTAAATAATTGTCCATGATCAGAATATCTCCCATACTTTTGTCACATTGCCAATTAATCACTTCACGAACACTGAGCGACATTAAATACACATTTTCTTTCATAAACATGATTATTCAGAAAATATTTTCATTGAAAAAAAAAATTTTTTTTTCACTTTCAACATTTATCAATTTGTAGCTAATTTTCCTCTAGAACCTTTTTTTTTTTCTTCAACAACATATTACAAATTACTGTCTGAAGATTACTAACCTTTTGTGTACATGTTACTCAAATGGGATTTTTCCTATTCAAATTCTGTTGATTATTGACAATTGATGAAAAATTGCTGAATATTGTTGAAAGGAAGGAAGGAAAGAGAACCAACATCAAACTTTTGACCATCTTTCTATCCTAACCTTTGTGTTGAATGAAATTATTAGAAAACTGAACACAAGACTTAATTTGTGACATGCATAGTCACATGTTTTCATTTCTATAGAATGACTGTATGGTGGCTGATTAAGTGAGCTTCTATTATTTAACCAAGTTACATAAATTATTCATAAAATATTATGGATACTTTGACCATCTTTAAGATTTCAAGAAAATTTTAACTTTTAGACTATTCTTACTAAAATTTACTAAATAAGTTCCATGTATGAGTTGACAAATGTATATATTTTTGTCTGTTTGATGAATTGAATTTGGTTTTGAAAGTAATTAGAAATGTAAATATATTGAAACCAATTTGTCACATGTGACACATCTAGGTATGTTATTTTTACAAATTATTTGATAATTACTGTTACTTCTATTAAAATTCCAACAGTTCATTAGTTTGAAAGGACAATGCAGAAAGTTACATCATATTTCCATATGATTACAAATTGAGCTAAATGTTGTAATAGTGCAACTTTTCAGGGTAAGGTTTGTAGAAGTGATCATGAAAAACAAAAATTCAAGTTGGAAATTGTATAATGAATAGATATTAGAACCTTATATAATTAAGGTATTGGGTTGGCCCGAATATAAAGTAAATTCAGAAGATTTAAAAGATTTTTGACTGACTCTATTGAACAACATATCACCCATTTTGTTTCACTGACTTCTGTCACCCTTCCACATCTTTTTATCTCTCAGCAAAGAACTGCTTGAGGTGCTGTTTGCAGTCTTACAGAAAATTGATTTTTTTTTTTTTTTTTTTTTTTTTTTTCTTTCTCCCCTAAAAGGATTGGAATAGATGGTAATTCAGAGGTGTATGGTAGAATGAGTATTGCTATAACAATTTTTGCCTGGTTGGCAAAGAAACGTGGTCTAGTGTTATCTTGATGGAATATTGCACTCTTTCTCTCAACTAATCGCAGATGCTTTGTTTATTACCGCTTTCAATTGATCTAATTTGGGGCATTACTTCAAATAAATTGTTTGCTTCTAAGGAAGGAGTCATAATGGTGGACTTCCTCTCAGTTTCACCATATATATATATATATATCTTTTGGATGAAGAATGGACTTTGATACAGTTGATGATTTATTTCACTTGCCCCACGATATCTTGCATTCCACATTTTCATTTTTAATTTTTTGTTGCAATTTGTTTGAAAAAAACAAACATTTTTGCTACTATAAGAAGTAAAATGCACACTGAAGTGCAGTTCTGTAGGGTTCTTTGTTTAACTTGTGTGGAAGCTGTACATCAAATTGATTACTGTAACCAAACCAGTGCAAGTGAATTTCCATGGATATTTTGGTGTTGGTTATCTCCATCAATTATAACTTCTATTATTCTCAAGTAATATCTTGCATTTGATCGCCATCATTCTCAACTGGTTTACCAGAATGAGAAACATTGTTCTGCTAGAAGTTCCCTGCATGAAACTTTGCAAACCACTTTTGACATGATCAATCATTATTCTCCATTAAACTGCACAAATCTTTTTTGGTTTGAATCACATTTTTACTTTTCTTAAATAAACACACAATGAAAAAGTTGCCTTTTCTTCCGTCTTCAATGTTAGAATAAAATAATGGTGCAATTTTGACATTTTTAAATGTATGCTGTCACAATACTATTAAAAGTGGTCTTTTTGAATGAAATTAAAAATAAATACTCCTAATACCATCACAAGATAAACAGAAACTTTTTGACTTTTCCAATATTTCACTATAGAAAAAATCGCATGAAACTAGTCAACTGTATACTGCATCAAAATATTAATGAAACACTTGTAGTGATTACATTACACTTTCAGAGGTCCATACTAGAGATTTTCAAGGAGAAATTCTAAGCTTTTCAGTTTTTTAAATCAATATTGTTGAGAAGTTGCTGCTGGATTTAAATGTAAATATCTTTAAAAAGAATATCTTTCATCTCAAAAATTTCTTACTAATTAGTCTTGAATTTTACTTAGTTATATTACCATCAACTTCCCTGCAAAAACTATCAAAAATCTAGGAAAACATTGAAATGCCCCAAATAATGTTGGCATCTTGCATTCTATTTTAAATATTTCATCTGCCAAGTACCAGTCTGCATCTATCTTCTGTAAATAACATATTAAATTATTTAAAGCAATTGGCAACTTTTATTTTTTTGTAGATGTAATATCTAAAAAAATATACGTAGTGTATTTGCAATGTATTCAAATTCCAGTATGGTTATATACTTGGTTTTATTTTTTTAAAGATTAATGATTGTTTATAATAATTGAAAATATTGAACTTGATATAATTCTTATACTTTCTTTACTTGTTTTTCCATGTCATGAAATGCAGTAAATCCTATTTTAGAAAATAAATTCACGTTCTTGAACTACGATGGCTTAAAACCGTTTTCACTTCATCTGATTGATGCAGGTCTTACCTCAATTTAACTGCTGCAAAGTCAAGGAACATAGAAAAGAGAACCATGTATCTTTGTGATAGGGATTCTCTTTCTTTCTTTCTCCTTTTTTTTTTTTTTTTTTTTTTTTTCTCCGATGGAAATTGATAATTATGAGCATATTTACTGCAGCCTGCAATAGTTTCGCATTTAGAATGGATATACAACAAGAAATCAAAAGAAAAAACATGAGAAAACAGATGACTTCATGATGACTTTTAACCTAAGTGCAATTCATTAATACAGTCAATATGTGCAACATGCGAAGTCAATAATTGTTTTCATTCAGAAAGAAAGATGGTCTTGAGAATGAAAGTTCTGATAACTTCACAAGAGATGTAAACATTAATGCATGTGAGGTAATGTAATTCTGTCCATACTTTACGTAGGATATAATCATAGCCTTCAAGGATTTAAATTTTTTTGCTACAGACTAACTTACCATGGACGTAGGTATAAGAGTGAGCACTGAAACTAAGCTTTAATTCAAGTTCAACCCAATATTTGCCGAATCGGTTGGCTCTCCAAAATAAGGCAGGGGCTCAGCCATCAGGCTAAGTTCATTGGGGCTAGATATGATCAATTAAAAATTCTTTATCTTTAAAATGTCAACTTATATTCTGATATACATGTACAGTATTTTTTAACAGTAAACAAATACTCCAGTTCTTTAAGATAAGCATTTTTTTTTCTTCTCAAATTTGCTACTGATTTACTTGATAGCTTAATGATAGTAATTATCAGACAATATACACATATGCTCACAATATTTTTTATATGCTTTGTTTTACATTACACTGGTAGTCTCTAAATTGTTCTCCATTAATGTTTTAAGTTATTGTTAAATCAGTAACTTGCAAAATACTCTCACTTGACCCTACTTCAGTTCTTTACCTCCTAATTCTTGATCACGTGCATATTCAAATGTATAGTTATTGATTAGTTGATGTGTATGAATTTTCTTTTTATTTCTCATAGATTCCAACTTCCACACTACTTCTCTCTTTTCAGCATTTTGCTATGCAGCATCTTAAATTGTTTTAAAAAAAAAAAAAAAAAAAATTAAAATCCACATAGATGACTCCCACAGGACAACCTGAATCAGTGAGTGTAGTCACTTTCTCTAAATTGTCTATCCTGCTTTTTATTTTTAGCCAGTAAGATATGTACCAAATTGCATGCTACTCACACTGTTTTAGTCTTTCTAAATTCTTGGGCAATGTGACCTTTTCCTACTCTTTGCTTATGTTGTGATTCCCCCCCCCCTTTGCCTTATTCAATGTTCATACCTCCTTTCAGTTTTCCGGCAAACTCATTTAATGGCTTTCATTGTCTATTTGATGCATCCAAAATAATATGTTAAAATCTTTGCATGTTTGTTCACAATTTATACCCAAAGAATGTATGTGAACAAATAAGTTTATCTTGTATACTTGGGATGTTAAATGAGTTTACTATAGGAACTTGAGTGTTTCTCAGATAGCAGTAACTAGAATAGCGTCAAGAATTTAAATCCTTTCGATAGAACTGCATTGCATTATGACTTCATGTAAAAAAGGAATTTTTCATGTTTTATGATCGAGTTGTTTATTCCTATAAACATGCAGTCTACTCAAAAATATTCCTTTATAGATTTTTTTTTTTTTTTGTAAGTGCTTCATTTTCTCTCTTTCACTGTGAAAAAGCATTTGTATTCTGCCTTCCTGTTAACTTTATCATATTGTGATGATCGTATGAGCTTGTACACTCCCTGCCATGTTCCCATCGAGTATTTTCCATTTTCTTCCATTCTCTATTTGCACAAAACAAGTAGAATTATGATCAATTTCTTATTGGTTCATAGCTAATTCTTGTTTTGAGTTGTGACAATAGCACTTACATGCCTTCCTACAATCTTCAACATATTATCTGACCAAGCCTTTTTAAATTTTTCATTTCTTTTGATCTAAATGATTTTCATGAAGCAAAGAAGTTCCTCATGAAAATTTTTATTCACTGAATTTTCATTTAGTATGCCAGGTTCCTCAACTAGAAAAATAAGTTCTGTATTTTTCTGGCTGATTTTAAAATTTAAAAAAAAAAAAAAAAAACTTTCGAAGGGAATCTTAAAAATCTAAATGCAGGTATCCCCCATTATGTGGATATTAGGGTCCCCAAAAAAGCCAACCTTGTTTAAATGAGCTGTGATATTCAAGGATGGGCGATAGTTGAAAGATGACAGATTGTTTATAGCTGGGTTTCTCAACCTGGGTGATATCACCCACCAGTAGGCAATTTCAACTCTTGGGAGAGTGATGAGCAACTAACTATGCAGAAAATGGTGGGCGTTTTGAGGTTTTGATGAGTGGTATAGGATTTTGAGTATTAAAGCCTGTAATTGACTATAAAAAATGAGTCAACAGCAATGTTTTCTATTAATTTTCCTAGCAGCACTGTGATATTGCACATTATGTAGGTGTGTAGAGGAATGTGTACTTGGGCTTATGTCTCTATTACACTCTCTGTGGGTAGGAATGTGGTACGTATGTATGTGTAGCACCCTTGAAAAATGACCAGAACAAACTGATCGCATTGATATCTGAGAACTGTGTCTGCCAAACATTTGATGTCACTAAATAACGTTACTTTTATTAAAAAAATCTTTGCAAAAGCTTTTTGTTTTTAATGTTTTGGTATCCTTTTGAAGATTCACTATACAGGTGGACAGAGGAAAACTTACTATGTGAGATTAGGCAGTAGTGCTGAAAATGTTGAAAACCCTTGATCTAAAGTAAAAGAAATTAATGGTATTTCAACAAATAAACAAAGGCGTCCTTCAATGTTTGTTTTTTATCAAATAATACCACCAAAATAACTTATATATTACAAAGTATACCAAATTTTGGCATTTAAAAACAAAATCTAAACATTAACCTCATTGACTTGGAAGCCTTTGGACTGTTATCCCCTGCCCCTACAAATACTCTGTAGCTGATTTCCAGGGTGGAAAAGCTTGATTTTAAAGAATGTATTTTTCATTGACTAGTAAAATGTTTCTGTCTAATACGTTTCATTTCTACAGTTTTGTTTTGTTTTTTTGTTTTTTTTTTTTTTTTTTGTTTTTTTTTTTTTTTTGCCAGTGTAATTCAAACATATCTTAGAATTGGAAGGGAGTTGTTAACGTCAGTCATCAAATGGGCTTGAAAAATAGCACTCTGTCCAAAATGCTGTATTTATCGGTTCAAAAAGAAATTCTGTTTGTGATTTTCGGGACAAGTGAGCAATAATATAGGTTAAAATGCTGGTATAAAACACCCATTCACCAATCTTCTATTGCGGGATGCCTGTAGTCAATCAGTATAAGTATTGGTAGTCTTTTTATTTTAATTAGTAAAAACTATCTAGTTTCCAGCCAGTGAGTATATGTATGTGTTGAATGGAAAGTGAGGCTTCAGCATTATAGTTACATTGCAAATAACATCCAAACACCATTGAAACCCCCCCCCCCCCATTTAGGTATTTTTTTTATCTCAAAGCTCTTTTAAAAAAATTCAAACCGATAGAATAATTTGATGCTATTGGAAACAGTTGGAATCCTGCCTCTGTTCATTAGTTCTCGCTTGTAACAAATGCCACATTTAGTCAACTCTTTCTTTTATATATTAAAACCAAAGTTTCCCCCCCCACACACCCACGGTCATTGAGGAGGCACTTATGATTTGGGTCAGTACTATGTCAACTAACATGTGATGGCAATGATTTACATGCCTTCCTTGTATCTTCCTCATTATCCAAATAATGGCTTCAGTTGAATGCTTTCAGATATACCACTTACAATGTGTCATAGGATTCAAGCTGATTAGAATTTATATATTTTTCAAGTGTCAAGATATTGAAGAAAAAAATGGTGTAAAAGTCGGGGCTGCTTCAATACATATTTCATGATTGTTTACCTAGGCCAAATTTGACATTCATGGAGTTTCCAGTGAGGAATAAATGCCAAGTAATGGCTGACAATGCCAGCTGTTATTATGACGGATACTTTTACAATTGGTATTTTGAAGCTGAAGGATGTTTTGTTTTTTGTCTGTATTCTATTCTATGATAGAATTTGAGATAATTCAAATGAGAAAGTTCATCTTTTAGCAGGAAAATATTTCTTCAAAAGCTTCTTGGTTTTACATCAAATGTATATTAATACTTCATTTTGGCTTTATCAGATGACGATTCCACCTGGAAAGACTCCTATCAGTCACCTGCAGGAATTATGCACCAAACGTGGTCTCACCCCCCAATATGATCTCATATCAAATGAAGGGGCCACTCATGAGCCCACCTATATAATGCGTGTCACTGTGGGTGACATCGTTGCCACTGGAAAAGGTAAGTCCTTTTTGTCGTTTCAATACTTTCACTTTACCATTTACAATTTTTATTTTTTGACTTATTATTTCAATTTCTCTATTTTTAATGTCAAATGATAAAATTAGTTTCAGTATTTTGGGGGGGAAATATCCTTTACTAAAGGTTCATTTTTTTGAATATTTCTAATTATTCATTTTTAGAAAAATTTTTATTTTATGTGATAAAGTTTTTTTGAACTAAATAAATAGTTCCAATAGTTTATCATAGGAACATAATATTGATAGGTTATTTACTGCATTTATTAGGTACTGCTTGTAAGTCAGTTCTCTGATTTTTTTTTTTTTTTTTTTTTTTTTCCCCACTATTTAGTTTTACTTGTACAAACTCTTGCATATATTTGCCATAATATTTCCAATTGTCTACCCCCCCTTGTTTTACGGGTGGCTTGTCTCTTACTATTCATGTTGTTTGACCGTAATGATCATTTAGAAACAGTTATATCAAGTATTCATATTAACCTTTCAGATCAGGTTAAAAAATATGACTTTGTTTTGCATTCTTGCTTTTAGAGGAATATTTCATTTAGAATCACCTCTAATCTTGTGTTTTTGATTTTGTTTTGTTATAGATGTCTATAAACTCAAAACTTGTTTTTTTTTATTTTGTAAGGATCCAGCAAGAAAAAGGCCAAACATTCAGCAGCCTTGGCAGCACATAACCAGATTTTAGGCATTAAAAGTGAGCAGCAAAATGATGGAAGACAGTAAGTTTTTTCTCAATTTTATTTTAAATGCATCTACAGTTAATGTGTGGAATTATTTACAAAAACTTATACTCAAAGAATACTTGAAAGAAAACCTCATTTGAATTTACATTCTGAAAATATAAAAGGTAAATATTGGATAACCTTATGTTTGAGATAATTGTGTATTTCTCATTGTTGCCAAAGGTCAGTGTTTGAACCCAAGTAATACTGATTTTCTATTACAGATTTTAGTTAATACTTGAAAACTAGATACAACACACTCGGCAACCTTTGGATTTAGGCACATCCAAATTTTACCATTGACAAATGCAGATTGGGGACGGATGAATGCAACTGATTAAAAATTAAAACTAATCACTTTACTCTCTGTCTCTTATGATATCCCTTCTCCTAAAGGGATAGGACTGTCATCTTCTGAGTCCTTGTTTCAAAGGTTTTAAAAAAAGGGCTGATGGAGTCTGGGAAAAGTAGTGTTAATTTGAGATGCTATCACTTTGTTACTTTACAGGTAATTGGCTATTTATAAAAAAAATGACATTCCAAGTATTCTGAATGCAGTCAGTTTATTGAGCTAAATTGTTACAAAAAGTGCTCTAAAATTTAAACTTAGGATATCTAAAGCCTTAGGGATGTTGCTTTTTAGGACTTGAATTAGTTGCAATTCAATCAGGTATTTTAATTATGATTTAGTAGATGTATTTATATGATTTAATTGGTATCGTATCAATTTTGTCATATAATATATTGATTCCTGTATTTTCGAAGTGAATAAGGTACAATTTACTGTTGGCTTTAACTTTAAATCTGTTACATCTTGCATTTGATAGTTTTTTTCTTGGAATAAGAAGTGATAATTGATAAATTAAAATTTTTGACAAGTTACCTATAGTGATTTCATGTTTTGACTTTTTAATCTTCATTTCATAAACCCTATACAAACATTTGAATTTTCACTTCAAAATTTGATCCTTGATAATCATTATCAGAAATATTAACATTTTGAAAATAGCCCTTATGTCCACCTACATGGCTTTTGATGTAAAACCCTGCTCATGCTCTGTTGTGGAATGTGCATGAAAAGAGTAGCCACAATACAATCTTGCTTTTGGCTGACTAACCATTTAGAAATCATAACTGAACAATCTATCTTATTAGTCTGTACATAAAAAAGTCCCTGTGACTTCTTTCTTTGCTTTCTGGACATAGCTGTCATAAATCACTCCTTCTTAGCACCCCTTACACAAAAGCTGCTTATCTATACATTTCTGGATCCAAGTTTTTCATACGAAAACAGCCAAGTACTGTTAAATTGTATCCTTCACTTTATAAGGTAACCATAGCCACATGGTGTGTTGCATATAAATGCAAAACTTGTCTGCTCTACAGGTCAAATACCAAAACGGAGCTATTGTTGAAATACTGTTAGTATGATGTCTTTTTGGAGGTAATCCAACAAATTATATGATCCAAAAGTACAAAAAAAATCTTTTTTAAATCCTAGTACATGTTCGGTTTTCTCTAATTGTTGGGTTGAATTTCTGTAGACTAATTCGAAAAGAAATACACTTTAAAATTATAAACACCATTGAGTTGGGCACATTCATTAAGTAGTTATTTACCTTTTAATTCTGCATACATATCCCAATTGTCCTGTTTAGCATGTGACAGTAAAATTTTTATTCAATGAAGAGAAAATCACTTGAAAGTAAATAGGAATTGGAAAAAAATGTAAAATGACCTACAATAGTTGATATGTATGTTAAGTTCTACTGGTTTCTATTCTGTAGATCCCCAGCTGTTTCTGAAGAAGGGGTTCCTGGAAATCCAATTGGTGAGCTTCAAGAATTTGCACAGAAAAATCTCATCCGGCCTCCTATTTATGACTTGGACAACCCTCAGGGCCCACCTCATGCTCGTGAATTCTATTGCACTGTTAAACTAGGGAAGTTCCAGGAAAAAGGTATGTTTGTTACAAATTTGAGCTAGTCTCTGCTATAAAGTTATAAATGTGTATATAATCCTTCAATCTTGTTCTCTATCGTGCGTGTTTAAATTTGTCATGCCACATGTTATATTGTTTACAATAGTTATCTGACCAACTATATCTGTTCCCAGTTATATTACATCACTAGTAATGTTCCCTCTAATCTTTAGTGGGCAGTGTGCTCAATAAGTTTGATGCAAATTTTTTTCTTATGACAAGTATATGTACACTGGATGCTTGTGAAAGATAATTTTGGCACTGCCCACCTCTCCTGGCTTATGAAACTATTGGCATATTTTAATACAATACTGTGGTACCTCTCCTAACTATGACAAGGAGTTCCACAAAATGTCTTGTTAAATGGAAATTCATGAAGTGAATAATAACACCCAAGAGATATCAGTAATTCATTCCAATTAATAAATATTGGACTCCCAAAACCTTGATAATAACTTCATAAATAATTCCTAATGTACTGCTCTATAAATAATGTATAGATTCAGATAAACATGTAAATATTGTTATAAATAAATCTTATGATTAATCAAATGTGCATTGGTCTTTCTGTCTGAAAATAAGTGCCTAGATACTAGGTATTAATCTATATAATTATAAATGAAATATGGGTGGTTCTGAATAATTTTATGAAAAATTCAGTTTTCTTTATTTTCTCTTCTTTGCAAACAAACTATTCTGTCAAGCAATTTTCTTGAGCAATTGGGGCCTTGCAAAGTGAAATTTTATTAGTCCTTTGCTATGAGAGGTACCACTGTAGAAGTATGATTGCATTAGTTAGTATCTTATTCTATATTTTGAGTTATAAGTTTGTTCTACTGAATGTAAGTTTAGTTTTTCTTATTTTCATACAATGAACTGTCAAATTGAATTAATAACAAAAATGCACATAATTTTTTTTTTATTATTAAAGTTGCTGGAAAGGATTGAATCAAAACTCCTTTACTGCATTTTTTAGATCTATTAATTTCCTTGTGCTGGCTGTAAAACTTGTGTGCACACACTCATGCACTGCTAAGAGGGAACTATGATCACCAGCTCTTATCTTTCCAGGCTTGTACTTATTGGATATTCTGAACATATATTTGTTTGATAAAGTAAGTTGTATTCTAAGCAGTTATACTTTATGAATTGTTGAGTTTACACTTGTTTCTCAATACTGACTTAGTTACAATATTACTGTTATCAGTAGTTGACCTCAGTTGTACTTGTGCTTTACTCAAAACTTGTTATTCTGTTATGTAATGGTGTTCTGTAGGATTTACTTTTGAAAACGTTAGTCTTCATGGCATTCTTTTACAATACCTAAGAATTTGGTAAATTTAGTACCTCAGGTGTGGGTACCTGAACAGTATCGTGAAAAAAATCAAAACCTCCAAAAAGAGGACACTCAAGTCCTGGTTTCCCAGCCTAGGATCTGTAGACTCCCTGGAAGTTATCAAAACCACAGGAAGAGGGTGGCCATTTTTCAATCTCCAAAATATTGCCAGTGTTAGTAATTTAGTGCTTTTCATGGTAAATTAGTGTGCTTCTTGTGGCAGTACTTTGAAATTGCGGGGGCGGGGGTAGGTTGCTGTCTTACAAATGGTTATTAGTATTATTTTTTATAAAGCGATTGGAGAAGAGCAGGAATGAGTTGAGGGTCTACCGTCAGGGTCGCGGTGGCTTAATCGGATGTTGATATATATATATATATATATATATATATATATATATATGCCGAAGACTTAATTTTCACAGCTGAACACTGGGTTGTGATTTATGAATTTCCTCGGAAATTTTGTTTCTATGTTTACCTGTCTGGAACTAATTAGATTTATGTCTTTTCATATAGATATGATCTGATTTTTATCTTATGTTACCTAACCGAGTCAATTTTTATCTGCCAAATATTCTATGGCTTATCTAAAATTTCGTGTGCAGATCTTTTCTCCGTTTTGAAAATCAGTGTTTTGACTTTTGAAAACTCAGCTGTTTTTATTGTTCTGCTCATTTGGATACATCACATAAGTAGTTTGAAATGTCTCACTGAATATTATTCCTGCTGATAACTTACCAGCAAGAGTTTTGGGATCTGGTGTTGCCTTGGAAGAAAATAGGAGTTAGAATATCTTCTCATGATTTTCTTTTGTTTTACATGGAGCTCTTTTGAAGGGTTAACCAGTCTATTTGATTATGGGTGACATGCTGGAGTCGTGATATATTCTATCTCAAAGCTGCTACAAAATTCAGCCAACTGTACTGACATGAACTGTTCCGTTATCTGAAATTGTGATGTGCTGAATCTAGTGAATAAGTGCCATAAAAGAAAAGGTATTGTAAATAGTTTTCAACACACAAATGTGGCCATTTGGAACAAGACTACCAAAAGTTGATAATCTTTCTCTGTAGGTCCTGTGCAGTCACTATGAATATTGCCCATGGAGTTTCTATCTCTGGCTAAGGTTTTATTCCTGCTTAAAGGATTCCTCAGCTGCCTCTGCACATTAGTAGCTCAGTATTTAATATACTGGTTAGATTATCATATTTGTTCATCATTGATCAAGATAATTTAAAGCATAAATCTTTATTTTTATAGGAACTGGACGATCAAAGAAAAGTGCCAAGCGAGCTGCAGCCCATGCAATGCTCACTCGCATTCGTAGTCTGCAGGCGGAAGGTGGATCTTCTCCTCCAGTCATTGAAGATTCTGAAGAAGAAGATGAGATCCCACTCGTAAGTTGTTCTTTTCAATCACTTTTGTGACAAATTTGTCGAACTTTAAGACTTGATTTTATATCCTATTTCTTGTTCAATTGAGTGCTTACTTCATTGAGACAAGGCAAAGAAAAGTGCAAAAGGTGACAGCTTTATTCATGTATTTACATTCATTTGTCAACACAAGAGAAAACTCTGCTGTATGATCAATGACTGATCCATGTAGAAAGAATTCATTAAAATGTTGTATGAACAAAGGTTAAAGATGATTATAAATTTCTTTTCAAAACTGATTATCGTAGGTTATATAATCAAATGGATATTTAAAATACCTTCCAAGTAAAACTGTCTCTAATTTCATATATTGGAATGAACTGTTGAAAGCTATGATACACAGAAGCTATTCTGCAAACTTTCAATATTGTAGCAATGCCAGTGATAGTTTTTCATTGCCATGAATGTATAGCACTTCTGAAGAAAAAAATGGCGTACTTATGTTATCATTTTCTTGGTTATGCTCGGACCTTTTTTTGTTTTATTTTATTTTAGACATTTAATTTTTTTCTTTTCCTTTCTCTGCAGAGTTCTGAACCAAGAATTTCTTCCTATTCAACTATAAAAGAGCGTGTAAACCATTCTTATTCCAATCCTAAGCAAATTGATAAAGAAATCCAGCAATTTTATGACAAAATAGTTAAATCTGGTGGTAAAAAGAACAACACTCTGCCCACCGATAAGAAAGTTAATTATTGTCAGATGTTACGAGAAATTGCTGAAGTTCAGCGTTTCATGTTGACCTACCATGATCTTACAGAAAAAACTACTGAAGGTAAGTTCTGAGCCATTCCATATTTTCTCAATGTTTACATTTAATTGAAACAGTGGAAATTACAAATTGTTTGAGTTGGATTTGTTCTTGTATCATTTGAGTATATGTATACAATAAATGATTTGAAAAGCTTATAAGAATGTAATGAATTTAGTGGAAATGAATGGAAATATTGGAGAAATTAAAAATAACATCAAAACATTTTATTTACTTATATGGGTAATAGTGGCACTTGCTAAACAATGTTGATTTACAAATTTGGTTATACTTGTTAGAAATTTTTTTTTTTTTTTTTTGTCTTATCAAGTGAATTTATTTTAGTCTCAAATTTGTGTATTCATTAAGGTATCTTTTTTAATATAAATTTCCAGTTGAGAAATATAGATAGAAGTGGTAAAATGAGTTCATTTATTTATCTATATTAGACTACATCCCCACCCTAATGGATGAGATTAATTACAGTCAGGGGTTTTTTTTTGTGGCTTTTTAGAGGGTTTTTGTTATATATTTTTTTCCCCCCATTTTTTATGATCCCAGAAAAATTTATGTACTATTGAAATAAAAAGTCTTACTCATGACTCTAATTTTATGATCTCAGAAATGAACAGGCAACAATAGATGAATTCAGATTATAAATTGCCCACCCCTCCATAAAACACGGGGGGGGGGTGAATTTTCAAAAACTAATTTGCTAAAACTTGCTCCAGGGTCCCAGTAGTACACATACAAACTTTCATGGGGTTGTGTTTTGTGGTTTTTGCGGTAGGCTGTCACATACATACAAGCGGACAGACATTTGGCAAATTATAATGTGATACTAGAAGTCTTATTCTGCTTATGTTGGTACCCTCTGAGTTGCTGAGACTAAGCTCTTATTTACTTGAGATACTCTTAAAATGTACTAATTTAAAGAGTGCAAAAATTTCCAGCTGGT
Source organism: Thysanoteuthis rhombus (assembly GCA_963457665.1). NCBI lineage: Eukaryota > Metazoa > Mollusca > Cephalopoda > Oegopsida > Thysanoteuthidae > Thysanoteuthis > Thysanoteuthis major. The sequence continues at coordinate 44,348,608 of OY735211.1, forward strand.
TTGCAACTTGATGGGGATGTACTCCCCTCCCCCTTTGAGGAAGAACCCTTTCTCAAGGGTGCTAATGAATTATTGAGGAATCTTACTTATTCAATTATTTGCAAAAAAAAAAAAAATCAAGAGCAATTGAGCCTTTTCATTTGGGTCATATCAGATTTTACTTTTTTTCTCAAAATGTGACCTGATGGGTCAGAGGGTTGTCTTCTATAATAATAACAAAGAAAGTAAATTGAAATTTGGACAAGTTTTATGAGTGAGCTAAATCCCATCAGTTGACTTTCAAGAATGTGAATGTACGCTTTCTAAGTGCATCTGTGCATGTTTGGAGCAGATGACATATTCTTACTTAACCGATCTAGTACTGTATCCAATCTACAACAGCAGTGAACTATATCTGGTTGATAATGTTTATAACTTATTTTTCTCTTGATATAGATTCACTGAAATTGTAAAGCAGGTATAGTTTTTCCTTTGATAGGTGGGAATCAACTCTGAAAGACATAAGAATAAAGCTTTCCATTAGTGGTATCAACACTCATTTTAAATGAAACAATCTTGACACTGAACAACTATACTCTCCTTCACTTATGTAAAAGAAAACTCCCAAAATTTATGAGTAAACATTGGATGAATTTTTTCTATTATAGTTCCATTTTTAAAATTTAATTATAATTATTTCAATGTTCTGTTCTGAATACGACACTACTTTTTATGATTTCAGGTCAGTTCCAGTGTTTTGTCCAGATGACAGTTGTCCCAATGGCAGTGTGCCATGGAACTGGACCCACAGTGGAAGAAGGTCATGGCAAGGCAGCTCATAATGCTCTGCAGTATTTGAAAGCTGTTAATAAAACATAACCTCATAACCCAGGGAGTTACATAGCCTCACAATGTATGCTATTAACTAAGCAGCTCCGTTAAATGTATGTTTTATAACTTATCTACTGAATGTGTCTAAAGTGTTTCCATGTATCTTTTACTGACATAGCACATCACAGGCAACCAGTTTGACACAATCTATTAGAAATCAAATGTCTTTTACTTAAAAAAAAAAAATCTGTTGTTCAAGTAGTAAAACATCTCTCGAATGAGGAATATCTATAATGCATTTATTGAACTTGAACTGAAGCTCATTCTCCCTAAATTTTATTTAGAGAAAATCTTCTAATGAAATGAGTGGGAGCAATTGAAATGATTTAAAACGAATATATTTAAAAAAAAGATTTAGAAATGATCAATGAACAGAAACAATTGTTTGTTATTGTTTCAAAACTGCATTGTTTTTTTGACTGTTGTATACATCATAAAATAACTATATAATGCATGTCCATTTGTTAGATTTTCACTTTTTAATTTTTTTTTTATTTTTGCTACTGATATTTCATTTTGTCAATAATTACAGAATTAGCAATGTTAAAACATTTGCTGATGATCAAGAAAGTTGAAATTTGAGTTGCTGCTATTTTGTCATTGTTCATGTGGATATTCTACAAGTTGTTCTAGTCTCTTGGAAGTAAGAATGAACTCATCAAAACTTAGTTATTTGCAGTAATTTAATTAATAAATAAATATCAATGCACCATCTTGTAATTTACACTTCCCAACCTAAACTAATATATACCAAAGAAAGTATTTCTTTGAGTTTATCCTTTATTAATGTTGCTTTAAAAATAAAATTTAGCTTGACCCTTTTTTTTCCTATCAAGAGACTACCCCACCATGTTACTGTATACATAGATATTTTTTATTCTACCAATCCATAATTCTACTGCAGTTGGAAGCTGCTATCCTAATTATCCGAGTACTTATTTCCAAACTATTCATAACTTTTCTTTTATAAACTTGACCAATATTGAATTGAAGCTTACAAACCAAACTATCAGTTGCAATCATAAGACAAAGTACAATTCCCATAATGGAAAGATATCAGACTGGTTGCCTGCTTGAAATTTCTATAAAAATTATCATAATAAGGAGACTTTTCCATGCTTGAAAATTCCCACTTTGTTCTGAAATTTTTAATAGAAGTCTTTTTGTGCACCCTATCAATTTAGTGATCAAAAACTCATGGTCAGTTTTAAGAACCTGAGCAGCTATTTTAGTGCTACAAATCTTTTTCCACTGTGTTATTGAAATGAGTGGTACCATTTCAATATTTCTTTTTCCATGAGGTCAGTGACCATTTTAATTTCATGTAATCGAATGATTATTTTTCTTTTCTAATATATGAAGGTTTAAGATCACTAACTTGAAACTTCATGAATATTACACACAAATTGAGAATCTTTTGAAAAAATTGGATCAGAAATTTTTTTTTTTCCATTGATTTAAAATTAGTTTTATCCCTCTCTTACGAAAGTTCTGTTTCAGTAAAAATGCCAATCATTTCCACTTATTCGTTCCTACACAAGCATGAAAAAAAAAGAATCATTTGGTTTTTCAGAAAATGTCAAGTTTTCGTTAAAAATGTTACTCATTGGCATTTCAACAAAAACAAAGAATTGACAGACTTCAATTATATTATGGGCATTTAAATTTATTCAATCCATACATCTGAAAAGTACATTGCTCAGAACATAAACAAGCTTTTGAAATCCAGATTATCATCTGAAATAATTTTTTCAAATTATAAATTGATTGGCATTTATCCACTAAGCTTGATTTTTTAATGCAATGCAAATCAAAAAACTTTACAATGTGGCACCACAATACCTTTTGTTACATCATATACTCCTAAAATCAATGTCATATCACAACCAATTTTTTTATCTTTTTGCTGCTCTACTTCTAAAAGATTAATTCTTTGTGTGTTTTAGTGCGCTACTAGATATTTTGATGGTTGCACTGTGGGTTTCCAGCCAAATTCAGTGACTGCTACTTGCTACATTGCACAGGCTCCCCAACACAGCCACTATTTAGGAGCTGGTTGACAAATGTGAGGTTATGCAGTACCCTGGGGGGAGATAGAAACACATTGGGATTTTTATTTATTTTAAATTCTTTACATTTCTCTCTCTCTATTTTTTTTTTTTCCCCTTTTTTTTTTTTTTTAAATTTTTTTTCATTAAATTTTTTAGTTATTTATTTATGTTTACTTTTTCATTTCAACAGTTTTGAAATAATTTTTTCTTTCAGCTCTTTCTCTCTAATTGCTATCTCTCTCTATTTCTTTAGTTTTGTACATTGTATTCATGAAAACATTTGGAAGTGATAGTCAATAAGAAACAAAGCAACAAAACAAACAATAAAACGTTATGAAAAAAATCAGAAAGTTAGTTAGTTTTCTTTTATTAAATTTTTTTACAGCCTTGTTAATGTAATTTTTTTTTTTTTTCCTTAACCAAGCAGTCACAAGACACTGGATTTATTTCAAATGCTATCAGACATAACATCATTTGTCAGGAGATAGAATCTTTTGATAAATTGTATTCATTTTTTGAAAATATTCAAATGAAATAAGTCTTCCCATTGCTGGTTTTGCCCATCTTATTATGCCACCTCCCTTAACAATCTGGCTCCCAAAAGATAAAAGGGCAAAGTTCAATGGGTTAGCCAAAAATGGATCTTATTCGTGGAACTGATTCACCAGTAAAGAAGCTAACATCTGTTACTTTCGTACCCAGTAAAAGACTTATTTTATTTTTATTAGATGAAGTAATGTAAATGATGTTGACTATTCTTGACCTTCAATTTTTTAAATTTAATTTTTAAAAAATCAAAATTCAACTTCAGTCAGCATGGCGATGATTGTTTTGGCTTTAGTAAAAGTTATTAAGTATGATAGTGAAGAAAAAAAAATGTTGCCTCGATTGGTCGAATCAGTTCTATCTTTGCCAATAAGAACCATGTAGAAAATATTTTGTTTGCCATATATCTTACTAAATATGACACTATGAAATCTACCCCTCATGAACAAACAGTTTTGAGAAATAGAAGAATCAAGTCTTGAAATTCTCCAGGCTATACAGATTACATTGCTTTTGAAATGATATTCTGGGTTCAGCTACTTTGGTTATTAATTTTACTTTCTATATTTTTTTTTTTTTACAAACATTCATGATATCTAAATTTTCTGTGTTGAATCTCATACAGTAACAGATCTAAAAATTGAAGGGTTTTTTTTTTTTTCTTTTTCTTTATGATGGAACACCTTACTTTCAATATTTCCTTCCAGTTCACATTTGCTTTATGCTGAAATGTTTATAATTGTCAACAATAACTTATAATGATAATACTACTGTTAGTTTGGGATTCTCATTAGCTTGTAACCCTATAAGACTGCTGACACACATGCAGTACATCATTTTAAGTTTTTAAAACTGCATAATTTTTCCCTTGCTGATATGTTGAGTAGCAAAAATAGAAAGTCTCTTTTCTGCCCATTAAGATGTTGGTACATTGGACTCCTTACTAATCTATAAGGATGAATTCTATTTCTACGCTTTCTGAAAAGCAGTTCTAGCTCTTTATAGTCTAAATTACTCGGCAATAATGAAATACTTTGCTACTAAATTCAGCTAATAGTAGCTCTAAAAATGTTCTGTTCATAGAACTGGTTTATTTAACCTGGGTAAATGCCTTGTGTAAATTAAATAAATTTTACCTCGTCTGCCACAGAATGACAGTAGTTTAACACTTTGTAAGGATATAACTCATTACACAAGCAATGATTTGCAAAACTGGCTTGTTAACCATCACTTTTATAATGGGTACCCCGAGAACTTACATTGTATGCAATCTTGTGAATACACTCAGTAAATGAATTGTTTAGTTGGATATGAGCTAGTTCTGATGAGATGTTGCTTACTGAAATAGTGCATTTATAAAAAGTAAAAATGAAGGCTCCTATAGCATGGTTAAATGCTACAATGGTTGGTTGTTTCTACATTGGTACAAGTAGAAGGCTCCATTTCTGGCTTACCGCATTGGTTCAGAATTACTAAGCAAATTCTCAATTGACCACTTTCACCCACCATTTTAAACTTGGTAAAGCTGTGGTCTGCCTTTTCATTACTATTTTCAATCTTATAGATCATCCGTATCTCACCATCCCCAAGAAGGTGGAATGCTTGCTTATGTTGCATGCAGTCAACCAATCAGACCTATCACACATACTCCATCTACAGGGAGGGAATATCTACTGTTACATCATACCTACACGTGCAGTCTCACGTCCCAGACAGGGACCTTCATCTATCGACATCTTTCCATGAGAACCTAGTCACCAGCGAGCTTCTTTTTTAATATGCTTCGTCTTGGTATTTTATCTTGGGTCATGACATTTTTGGTGATGATTGGGTAAATAATTCAAATTCTTCAATACACTACTCATTCAAACACCTATGGACTCCTTACTAATCTCAATATTTTTTTTTTTTTTTTTTTTTTTTTGCTTGAGATTCCGTTATTTCTCAAAGTTTTGACAAGTTATTGTTGCAAAAAATGATTTCTTGTAAAATCTACACTAGTCAGCTTTTGGTGCTTAATATGCTCTTGATATTTTAAGGTTGTAAAATGCACTTAATCTTACACCTACAAAACTGATCTCTAAATCATTTATAAAACTATGGTTGTAAATGTTAATTTCTTGGGTAAATGAATATCCTTGAAAGAGTGTAGTGATAGGCAACAAGAAAAACTTTTCTACATTCAAAAATTTGCAAAAAAAAATAAATAAATAAATACCTATAAAATTCATGCAAGTTTTAAAGAAAAAAAAATTGTCAATTGACATGTTGGAAGACTAATCAGATCATAAATCCATTATATATCTGGATAATGATCTGTTCAAGTGAATTTTTGTTTTGAAAAATTGTATATCCTCTCGACCAGATTAATCAATGTGAGTTCACTGCAACTTATCTGCAGGGCTGCCAATGGGATTTTTAGGAAACCAAAGGATCAGGTTTGCAAAAAAAAACAAACCTTGAATTGAAATATAAAACCCAGATTGTAAAAATATCAACATTAAATATAGATATACCTGTATTTTACTTTCATATGTAGACTACTATAATTACTCCTTTTCTTAGATTCCATTTGAGATGGTGAACGATTTGTGAATTTGATGAAATTAACTTTTTTTTGAGTTAGGCTTTTTTTTCTTTTGTCGGGTATCTATTTCCTGCCAACATTTATATTCATTGCATGGTTATAGCTGGTTCTACAATACATGTATCCCATGAGATTCAAACATCTTTGATTGGTCAATGAACAGCTTTTTGGAAGATGTTATTTTAAACATATTTATATAAATGCTAGTTATCTTGAGAACTTAGTTTATTTGTATTGAACTTAATAAAAGAATTTTCAAAAAATTAACCCAGGAATTCTGAAGGTTGGTTAAAACCAGTGATGGTGGAGGGGGAGAAAACCCAGCATTGGCAGCCCTTCCTATCTGTTATAAATCTATTTCTCAGTATTTTTCTCAATAAATCAGTATTGGCAATTAGCTGATCAATGCTCAACTATCTGTTTATTGGCTCTCTGCCAGAGCTTGGATCTCATGAGTGATGCAAAATTCAGCATGATTTTCACACCTATGCTTGATAGAGTTCATAGATCTTTCACAAAATATAGGTGATTTTTGGAAATGTTCCAAGTAGTTTCATATTGTCCTCACCAAATAAGTAATGTATCATCTGTGTTGGCTTTTGATCAATCGCGTTCGAACTTACAGGTTTGCCAAGCTTTCTCCAAGAATTCTATTTGAAAAGTCTAGCAGTTGACCTACTTGTTGGAAAATGATGATATAAAAAAAAACAAATAATGACCTGATTGGCTGCAAAATGAGATGGTCCTATGGTTTCATGTAAGATGAATTTTTCATCCTGGAGGTGATCTGTGTTGTAATTTGATTAAACATTTATTTGATCTTTGATTGAAGGTAAGTTTGTGTAGTATCATTTTGTCTCATTTATATAAAGAGTAAGCTTCTTTTCTTTTTTTTTTTTTCTTTTTTTTCCCTTTCCTTTACTTCATCATCTGTGGTCATCTGATGTTATGCAATAAAGTGAGAATTTAATTAATAATGCTACTTCATGACTAATTTCAATGACTACAGTTGAGATATATATATATATATATATAATAGAGAAAAAAAATCCCACTATTTGAATTCATGTTGAAACACATTTTTCCTGCCCGCTCTTTCAGTTGAATCTACTGGGTACTGAAGAAAAACTGCTTAATTGCGGAATGAGTGGGGACTTTGTATCATTCATAGAAGAGAAATCAGAAATGCTTTATCTTGCTAATTGTGGATACCTAATTTTTTATTTTTTTTTGCTTTAAAATTTTTTTAAATCGATTTTCTATCTAACAATGTACATTAAACATTTTCCTGTGATTGTAGGGGGAGGGTATCTTAGTCTCAAACATCATAATAGATTTAGAGGGGGGGGGAGATAGCAATTTAAACTACTTTAACGAGTGGGTAATGTTTAATTAGACTCTCTCATAACTAACTTATCTGCTGTGTTTTGACAATTCTATTCACCAATGGAAATATGAACCTAATGATTTCTATTAATCTTAAAACTCTTTCACCATCCTCTATCATTTGATAATTACTGATATAAGCTAACAAATATCTATTATGGAAATGGAATAAACAAAGGCTTTTTTTGCAGGGAAGAAAAGCTTGGCTGCGCAAGGGTTAAACTCTTGTTTCATCAAAATGCAAACAAAATCCATTTCTCCGTACAATATTATTCCAAAACAACTAGTCCCATTTCAACTCCTTTTTTATTAGTTCCTGTAAATAGGATTTGCAAACTTCAGCAAAACAAGTTGGGCTTTAGAAGTGGGAATGAATACATATCTGTCACTTTGAACATGACATCGCTGGCATTTAACCTACTCACTAGGTGGAGTTTGACAATAAACTCTTGTTAATCGAGGACTGTGTTAGAAAATTCTGAGTTCATGGGGTGGGGGAGCCTTAAAAATGCCATGTCAATCTTCTGGAACTCTTTTTGGAAAGGTGATCACTTCAAGATGTTATGTGCAGCTCTAATAAAAACTCAACACAGATTTCTTCAGTTTAAGCTGGTCTGTCTTTCCTTCTTTCGAATCACAAATAGATTTTTAGTGGGGTTTATGTTTACAATGTACATTCATGCTAAATTGATCCCTTGCTTTGTGTCCGGCTGAATTCACACTTATGAAAATTCAGACTCGGTGTGATCACTGTCCAACAAAAGGTGAGAGAACTTATTCATTGATCACCCCTTTTTTTTTTCGATCATCCTCAACATGGTATGCTGCCCAAGACATTGGTCACGTGTCGGTTCCCTTTTAGTAACTAACCAAACCCGTTTTCTAAATTAATTCCATTTATTTTCTCTTAAAGATTTCATCTTCTCCCATTTGAGCTAGTAGTCTCAACTGCTATGGGGATAACCTTGTACATATACATTTTGGTTTTCTCTTGTATATTTCAAGTTCATGTATCTTTGAACTTTTTAAGCACACAGTAAGTAGAAATGCAGTGTCTTAATGTCAGCATGTGTCTATAGCAAGATCATTAGGTACCATGAACAATTTTTTAGTGTGTTTGGCACATGAAAAATTTTAAAATCTGACAAAAATCTGCACATTATTCCATTTTGATAATATTTTCAATGTTTATTCATCTAAGTATGAATTTTTTGAAGAGTTTTCTGTTCCAAGTTTCGGAAAGTGACTTCTTTATTTATAATTCCTATCCCACGTTTTATTAAACTGAAGATTTACTCTATTTATACATCGCTTTCATTGATTTAAAAAAAAAAATTTCTTTTTATGCATTTCACATAAATCCCTAAAGATATTAATTGCGTTTGACCTTTTTTTTTTTCTCTTTTTTCTTTTTCTAAAAAAATATGCAAGTACTGCTCGAAAGGAACTCTTACTTTTGAAGAAAATTGAGTAAAATATTTTTCTTGACAACTTTAAAACTATTTAATTATAATTTTGGCTTTTGATCTGGGAGAAAAACTTTTTTTTTTTTTCTTTTTTTCACTCAATATTTGAGAAATAAAATGATTTTTCATTTTTATTGATTATTCCAATATTTTTGAAATGTGCATTTTTTTAAAAATTTTTCTTTTTTTCCACTTTTCCTATGTCTTGCTTTGACTGGAATTTATCTAAAAATATTATTAAAAGGATTATTAATTATCCATTGTAAAATGATGAAAAAATATTCACCATCTGTATTTTTCATATATTTTTTGTTTATGTAAAATTGACATCTATTTCAAATTATGGAAGACCGCATTGGCTGAGCACAGCTGTGGTGCATTTTAATCCTGTAAATTCTACTGCATTTTGGGTTATGTCCCCTGTGTGTCCTAGGAAGCAGAAATTCGCCTGTTTTGTCATCACCTGATTATAAACATCAATCACTATCTTTTGAAACGTGATTGATTTTGTTTTGAGATATTTTTAATTTGAAAAAAAATTGTAATTTTAATTCTTTTTATTTCAATGCATAATGTATTTTTCTTTGATTTTTTTTCATACAGTTTAGTTGACCGATGATAATTTTAGAGAAAATCTCAAATTTTATCAGCAGTTGGCAATAACTTGATTTTTTTTTTAGTATCATTGAAGATAGCATTCATTTTATTGATTTATTCATTTGAAAAAAAAAAAAAGAAAGAAAAAATGCCCAAGCTTTCATTCTATAACAGTTGGAATCTTCCTTATAAATCATGAAAATATCCTTTTCTTTTTGTTTTGATAAAAATTTGGTCTATTTCATTTCTAGAAAAACATTAAAAAAATTGGATGAAATTTTCAAGTAAGATTTTTAAGTCGGGTGTTGATTCTCTGGTGAAAAATCTTTGTCCATACCTATTAGGTATTGATAAAATATTTTAAGTCTAACTCCCCGTGTCATATGATACCACATTTCATTCACAGCACATTTAGTGCATAAGCATAACCAATCATATTTTAGGTTTAGTCACTTTCAATTGAAAAATAATGGACTGAAACATTTTTCAAAGAAAAATTTAGTCTGTGTTCATCAATATTTCTGTGTAATAATCAATCCCTTGAGTGAAATAAACCTGATTTGTGCACATACAGTAAGATTGTTGTAAATTTGGATCCTATTTCTCTCACTCTCCCGGTGTTTTAAAGCTTGCCAGCCCATATGTAATACTTTCCATGGTTTTACTTCAAAGCTGTAGTTAAAGGGATAATTACTGATAAATGGAGGGTTTTTATTATGAAATATATGGAAGATCTACTGAAATTTTCATCCCCAAGTAAAACTTTCCACATTCTCCTCCTACCACAATTACTCTGTTACTATTGAATATCTTACTATCAATATGGATTTCATCAGTTTTTAAGTTGGTCTGGCTGGCTATATGTATCACTCACACAGGACATGTCAATGAAGCCAGAAGGCTGCAAACATCAACATTTACTGATTATCTTGAGGGGGGTGGAGAATTATTCAGAAATTTGCCCCTTACCCTGATAGGTTTTTAGTAGGAGGTTCAATAACCATGTCAGTTTACTCTCAACTCATTTCTTGGTTTGCGTTCCAGTAGCATTTGCACTTGTTTTTTTTTTTTGTTTTTTTTTTTTTTTTTTTCAAATTCCAACTTTTTTAGTGTTTGATGCCCATCGAAAAGGTGAGAGGGAACTTTTTCAATGGTCACCCCTTTTTTCCAATTTTTTGATTGATCCCCCACCCCCTCCCCAACATGGCATGTTTCCAAAAGACATTTGTCAAGTGATGGTTTATATTGAATGACAGAAGAAATCTGCCTATCAAATAGTTGATTTTCATGAAAAAATTCAATTGATTTGAATTTCTCCAAGGTATTTTTTTTTCTTAGAAGAGAAAATATCAAATTCATTCAAGTGGAATAGTTTGTTTAAAGTGATAGGTAGATTTTTATCAAGAGAATCGTTACCTTTAGGTGAAAGAGTTGGCTGTAACAGACAGAAAGAGAAAAAGTCACTCTGATCATCAATTATCAATTCTATTTGGATGGGGAAACATTTGCAATATAATCAATGAAAAATAGCACCCAGTGATAAACTTTGAATAAAGTTTGTGCAATGCTTTCTATAACCAGTATTTAACCATGAAGATTGTGATGCTTTCAGCTAGGCTGAGGTAAACTAAAATAGAACCTTTTCATTCAAATTCAGAAGAATTGAACTAATGTAAGCAAAATATTTTGCCCACTAACAGAGGTAAAATATATTGGTAAATCACAAACAAAAAAAACTTTACCTATTCAAATTTCAAGATAAAATGAATTAAATTGAAATATTACTCATTTTAAAAAAAGATTTCCAATTACATTTTTAATACCCAAAACCCAAGTTGTGACTTTTCTTCCTTAAACATTTTTTTTTCTCTCGTACCACACAATATTGGATGCAGTGACTTTTCTCCTGGATTTGATCTTATCAGGTTGAACTATCTTGATTCAATCATTATGATCATGTTTATTTCTAACTGCAGGTGACAATTACAAATGGGATGGAAAGAAAATGTAATAATCAATATTCAGTTAGCCATTGACTAGATTGTCAAATTAAAATCTTGAAAACTGAAGAACGATTTTTGATAGGAAGTTGTTGAAAAGAATAATGTTTCAATATTGGAAAAAATTATATAATTGACTGACTGGATATTTCGCAATTACGCCTACAAATGTTTTGATTTTTCGAATGAGACAATTAGCAAAAAAGTTTTAGAAAAGGTTACAATGTGTCTTTGTTTATTTTTTTTGTTTTTGTTTTTCCTGGGATAAACAACAGCATTCAACAACAAACTTTTTTTTTTAAAGGTGACACGACTGTCACGTGAAATAACTCGCTCATGTGAAAGTATTTGGCAGGGATTGGAAATAGCTTTTAATACAATTCTTACATCTTTTCAATCGAAAAATATTAAAGCTAAGTAAAATCTAACAATTTTAATTCTTGAAAAATATTAATTTCTTATGTCACCCGTGGTGTCATTCCAGTCCAGTTGTTGGACTATTTTGAAGTAAGTTGAAAAAAAAAAAAAAATGAATTTTAGAAATATTTTATTCTCAGAAAGTGCTTACCATTGATTTAAAATATTAAAAAAATAGAGTAGAACAATAAATGTAAATCTGTTCAATTAAAGAAAATAAAACTGATTTTATATAAAAATTAAAATTAAATTACACGATGAGGAGGTGTTCCATTCCGGTTAAAAAGTAGAGTGGTGTTTTGGATGTAGCTGTACGAAAGGCTGTGATTGGTTGATAATCGATGTCAAAGTTGAGGAAGGTCGCGAGGTCAAGGCAAGCAGCAGCAGCCATTAACGGAGTTGTCGCCTCTTGTATTTTCTTCTTTCTTTTTACGTCGTCGACAGTTTACATTCGCATTTTACACCTTCTTTAGCCATGATCGGCAAGGAGACCCCGATGACCATGGAAATCGCTTCCGAGTCGATTCTTAGTACCGAAGAGCGTCAAAGTCTTTCCGAAATCGACAGGTTTGTTTATCGAAAGCTCTTTAGTATGGTGTGCTTGTTTAGAATATGTTTATGATATGAGTGTGTTGTCTCCACACAACTCAACTCTTAGGTCATTGTGATATGACGACCAGCCACCGCCAATATGATGGCCATGACATACAACACCTTACTCTCTGATTCTTTTAGTGCCAACTTCCTTTGGGATTCCGATTTTAATCCAAGAAAAACAAATTGTTGGTCCTTTTTTGGCTAATTTCCTCATGAGCTTCTTCTATTTATTTTTTTTTTCTTCCAGCCGATCGTTCGGATTCCTAAAACTCGATGACGGAGGCGAGGTGAAGAGAAGTCTGCTGGAGCGGGTAGGTGTTGTTGGCCCTAATCATCGGGACACTTTTGCGTCGTACTTTTTTCATTGGCATTTCTCTACTTGAACCTTTTTCAAACTAAAGGTTACAGTGTTAGAAATCAAGCCAGATTATGTCTTGAGTATATGTGCTGCCTGGGAATAAATAATGTGCCTGTTATATGTTTCTTTGTCGAGTTGTTAGTTGGCCAACTGCCAGTGAACATAGGGGGACCTACCATTTCTTATTATTTGTTTTGATGACAAGAGGGGCGCCATCACTAGGGATGTAAACATTGGAATTTGAATATAAAGTCAAACCTTTTATTCAGGGTTCTAAAAAAATTGACGAAATAACTATACAATGATTGGGGCATTAGTATTTCAGAATAAATTACTTGAGTATAGTTCAAGGGATAACCATAACCTTACTGTTTACCAAACTTGTGATTCAATTTGCGAATAACAAACTTATAAACTTTATGTAAGTTTCTTCAATTTTCTAATTCTTTTATAGTTTAAAGTATAATATATAAACTTTTATCTTCGTTGTAATTTGTCAGAGGATGCTTTTTGTTTTCTAAAAGTCACAGATTCAATCTTGTCTAGTTTTGAGTCGTGGTATTATGAAAAAACAAAAATCTACATCTTATTTTATCGAACGATTTTTTTTATATATTCCTCCTTCATCTTCGGTCATTTTATTTATCGATAATTATCGATAAATTCCACTAGTTAGAAATGTCAACTAATTTTGTATCGCCTTTTTAAAATCCCATTATTGGAAACTTTTAAAGAGAAGTTGTTTTCTTTTAAAAATAACTTATTTTTGCATAAGCGAGGGGAACCGGATTGCAAATAACAGATTATGTTCCTGGGAAGCCGTTATTTTATTAAATGTTTATCCGAAAATTTCTGTTAAGAAGATATTTTATTTTCACATGAAATAAACGAAGTAAATTTAATAAAATGCTGTATAAGTTAATTTTGAAAAAGACCGCCATGTGTTGTTGTTTAACGGGTTTAAAACAAGCCAGTAAGCAGCAAGTGTGGCCTACTTTAGGAAGTTAAATTTAAATATGGATGATGAACTGTTGAACTATTTCATAACTCCTTTTCATATGAACCTCTCTAAACAAACATCGAATTACAAACCAAACACTGGATTTAAATTCGCTCCTAATCTCAAATCTATCAAATGATTTTGTTTCTACGCTTGATTGAAACTTCAATGACAATACAGTTATCTAATCAAAGCAATCTTTTACTGATTATTTTAATGTCCAATGATCTGAGTAAATACAAGTAGTAAAACTTGAAGACGTTGGGTTAAATGGTGTAACAGAATTGAATTAAGTTAAATTACTTTGAAATTACTATTTGTATTTGTTGTAGCATTATAGAGCTTGGAAATTGACCAGGTTCATACTTTTATTGATTAATAAGCTTTAAATAACAAGGAAGTAAACAGAGATATTTGCGTTTTTCCCACGATAGTAGTCGGTATTTAAGCCCAAGAAAAAATCATGATGTCGAGCCCTAATTTTCTTGATGGGTAAGCCTTCTCCTGTTGAAAGATCGGTGCAATACAAGTCCTATTAACTCAGTACTTCTGTTTTGGTATTGCGTTAGGTCAAGTAAATAAACATCAACACTGGTTTGAATGTAAAATCTTTTTAAAAATAACCCCAAGCCAAACCACTGTCATGAATTTAATTTGATAACCTCTATGGGAAACTTAGGGGGAAATGAAAATCTCGTAAAACTGGCCTGAAAACGAAATTCCGTTTATAATTATTGCCAAATTATTTTTGTGGTCAAAACTCTAAGATAATGGAGATGAGTTTATAACCAAAGCACAAAATCTGACCAGTGTAATATTGTTAGTTTGCTACATAAGAAATCAAGTTTGGAGCTAAAGAAAACCATTTTGTACCAATTTATTTGTTCATACATTAAGCACCTCGCCAAAAGCAATACTTGATGAAAATATTCCCCAAATAATGTAAATATCTTCTTTGAAGTTTATATTTGGGAAAACGAACCTGGCTGCTGCAGGGTCATATGCCACTCCTGTTTCTATTCCTTATGATTACTGCAACGTTTGCATTGTATATATAATGAATAAATATATAAAAGATGTCTGTTAGTTTGAGAGCCGCCTTCCAAGCACATGTTTGCGATATCAAATCAGGATACAGAGATGTCAATTTTTATATTGGTTGGTGGTGAGAATTGTTCTTGTTATGGGGGAAAACGAAGACTGGAGATAGTCAAGAATAGCCTTGAATCACAAAATAATTACTTCTATGCAATTAAAACACATTTGAACTTGCTTTTGAACAAACAAAATTTTTCATAGAAAATGAGATTAATTCCACCATTTCATGGGAGTTCATGCCATTGCCAAACCAATTTTAAATCTGTTATTAAAATTATTTCAAAAATAAAATAATTGTCAGCTAGAAATTATTATTTTTTTTTACTGAAATTAGTTAGTTATTGATTTATCAAGAAAAATGACTCACTTTTTACTTGATGTATAATGAAAAATAATTTTATTCGCATTAGAGTAATTGTATAATGTAAATGATAATCAAAACTAAGTCACAACTGAACTTCATTGTTCCTTTCAAGTTGTTATGGATGATTATCATCAGTCTTTTAACATCCGTCATTGGACATAGACCTTCCCCAGGATCCACTTCATTTCTCTATCATGGGCATAGCAAAGCCAGTATTTTCTGAATTTGTCTAGTTCATCTATCCATCTTGTATTTTGTGCTCTCTGGGGATCCATGTTGTGAGCCGTAATGTTCATTAGTTGTCTTTCATTCTCGCAACATGACCAAACTATTGCCATTTGAGTTTTCTAATGGATTCTATGATGTCTCTGATGCCCCGTTTTCTTCCTGATATACTGTGCTGTCTTGTGATTTCTCCATGTGAGGTTGAGCATGATTCTCTCATGCCCATGCTGCATGTTTCTCAGTTTGTGGGTTTGTCTCTTGGTTAGGTTCCATGTTTCATGGGTGATCAGAAGAGAGAGACAAAATGTAATCGTTGTTTTGTTAGCAAAAAGAAAATTTTACTTACATGGATATATGCGCAAATACATTGAAAATAATTTTGCATTGAAAAAAAAGAATGGAATGAATTCTATTGAAAATCCCCAGTTAATTAGCTTTCCTTGGACTTCACAATTCTTGATCAATAAAACACAATTTTATTCAGTAATAGTTTCATGATTATTTACAGAGAATGAAGATTTTAAAGATATTTACTCATGAAATGACAACTGCAAACTTCCCAAGCAAAAGAAGCTTTAATGTTATTGAATTTTATTTTTCCCCCACTTATTCAGGTTATGATTTCTACATCTCCAGCAAATTTTTCAAATATAATTTTAATTGATTTAATTTCTCGTGGGACTTATTTTGTATTTTTTATAGATAATTTTTTCATACCGGGATATTTAATGGATATTTGATGAAATTACCTGTGGTGGTTGATTGACTGCAGTTACTCAAATTATTCTTCAAAAAACACCCTTTCCATTGTTGGATGTATATTTGTGCAAATTATTATTTCCCGTTGTTTACAATGTGTAAACAACTTTTTGAAAGTTTTTTTTTCTGGCTCTAAAACAGTTCATATATAGATCAAAAACTTCTCTATTCATTCTTAGGAATGGAATAAAGATTTCTTACAATAAATATAATTTTTATACAAGATTTGAGTGTTTTTTCTCCTCAAGCGTTGCTCTTTCATCAAAATTTTGTAAGTTGCCTATATTATATAATTAAGTTTCATAAGAAAGAATTTCTAGGTATTGTAGAGATGAATTCAACAAAGTTTGCCGTACATGTTTCATTACATCTCAATACATGTCTGATTGTGGAAGTTTTAATGGTAATTTTCCTTATGTTTGAAGTTATTCATTTTTTTTATTGCAATTTTATAACTGTGTATATGTTCGTATTTGTAAAGAATACAATTTTATGAGGAAAAAAGTAATTGACACTTTCAGTGTCAATGTTTTTTCGTTGAAATGTTTAGATGTAGCATAGAACAGACTAAATAGTATTTCTGGAAAGCAGTATTAGTCACACCAGTGTGCAAGAAGATGAAAAGAAGACAAGTCGCAAATTTCAAGTAGGGGATATTTTGTAATTGACATTTTGGGCTAAACATGTTCACTGGACTATATATTCATCCTTCTATCAATAGGTCTCTCAGCTGACACACTGGTTATCTCGTGCCATTTGCTTGTGTTTCAGGCAACATTAAGCCTGTTGCTATTTATCGTCAGTTGATTCCACCTCATCGCAGGTCTTCTCTCCCGTTTCTGTGCTCTTGGATACCAAACTTTTCATTGTGATGTCCACCTGTTGTCTGACTTTTGTCTTACATGGCTTTCCCATCTGAGCTTGAATCTCCTCAACAGAATAGCAATTTCCTCCAAAATTAAACAGCAAAATTTGTTTGGCACTAGACCTGATGAAGCAGCTGGACAAGATAGAATAACAAAGGAGAAATATTAGGAAAAGCAATTGAGCAACAATTTCACTTTTGGTTCACTATCTGGTTACAAACAAAATCCCACAAAGCTGGAAGCAAACCTGAACAAACCTTGTGTACAAGAAAAAATAGAATGTAAGAAGTCATAGACTTATCTGTCTTCTATCACATATATTTTCAAAATAATTGAGGATTATGATGAATAGAATCACCAAAACTCATGATGATCAGTAACCAAGAAAACCAACCAAATTTCAGCATTATTGATTGTATATTTACAATAAACCAACTCTTAAAAAGAGCCAAAGAATACAAACTCTCCCTCTTCCTTCTTTCTATTCATTAATTATGAGAAATCATTTGATATTGTTTAAATCAATGCAATAATGAAGTCCTTGATAAATTTCTTCATCCAAAGTATATACAACTCAAAAAGATGGAGAATACTTGAATGAATAAAATTGCAAGGAGCTTGATAAAAATACCATGTTGGAAGATAATGCAGCCTAAACAAAATTACTGAAAGTTAATGTCTCCTCAACAGAACATATACAAATTGGAGACTCTAACTGAAGAGGTGAAGTCCCTTGTATATAAGTACTATGAAATAGCGTTCGCAACATCAAATAGCTTCCTAGATGGAAAAGGGCTTGATGGACAGGTCTCAACAAGATGAGATTTTGAAAAAAGAGCCTAAAACACGAGCAAACATTTTCCACAGCACAGACTTACCAGCAATGCTGCTCTACTGCAAAACTGGGTTGATGACACAAATAGGAGAGCTCGGTCTAGCAGTCACTCAAAGAGTATTTTCGAGATATCATTCTGTAATCATACAATGAATGAACTGAGAAATACGACCAAATTTGAAGATGCCATTCTAGAAAGTCAACTTACATTCATACTAATATGGATTTATAGGATAAGGGGTTATGGGACTTTTGAAAAGATTGTTTGGTATGAAGAAAGAAAATTAGATCATTTCATATGTATGTTTACTAACCTTTCATCTGTTGTGTACTGAAAAAAAAAATGTATTAAATGACTCAACTTCAAATAATTATAAATGAAATGTTTAATGCTACAAAATGTTTTTGTTTGTAGGGTATTGTTTATTACCAACAAAAAATCCAAGAGCATGCAATGCTCCTTGCCAAGGATTCCACTAGCAGCAAGAATTCTCCAATCGCATCATTGTATTGTGAACTTGGTCATTTGCATCTCCTTCTAGAGCAATATGCCAAAGGTATGTTTCTAATTTGCCATGAAAAAAGCTCATTTTACTTTTCTTGAAAATCTCTGTAACCTTTCTTACCTGTGTTAATGAGTAGATGGACTGTAAACAAATGTAATTCATGATAATTCAGTCTTGTGATATTTCATGAAAAAGTAGTTTGAAGATTATTTGTGGCCATTTATTTGATAATCTTAGCTTTTCATCTTTTAGAAAAATTGTGCTCTTTTGACAAAATATCTTGGGCTTCCAAACAAACATAGCTTTTATACAATTGTTCATCTTCAAAAGTATTTGTATCGATTTTGCTGTTTTTAAAAGGTGACAGAAATATGTTATTCATTATGAAATCATGGGTTTTTTCTACTCAATAGTACTCTTAGTGAGGTCAGGTGAATTTTTTGTTGTGTGAGGAGTGATGCTGAAAATTATTGTAGAAGATGAATTTGCATGCAGTGCAATAAAGTAATCTTTTGATTGCCCAAACCACATTATCTACTATACTTTGGAATAAAATACATATCAATTGACAGAATTAATCAAGGAACCAATTATGATCATTTGATTTAGGGAAAAGTTTCAAAGAAAGAAAATTATGATTGATTTCAATGACATGGTAATGATCTGGTTATTTTCCAATCATATTTGTCATGTAACTGACCTCCTTAGTACTATATACGATAACCCCCAAAATCATTATGTTGATTATCTTATGTGCAACGTTAATTGTCAGTTCAGAGTTTTACTCACAAAATTCCTTCTTAATGTTTGACTGAAATGTGTTAACAGCACAATCTATTCAATGGCCTTCCTCAGATGTACTATCTGAATGTGATGGTGGTAAACAGAATTTTTCCAATTTCCATCTGGATAGAACACATCTAGAAGGCTGTAGAATGGATTGGCTGAAACATGTTAACAACTACGAGTTCAATCATCAGTTCTTCTTGATTTAATTTGAATTTTTCATTTTTTCAGCTCTATCTGCTTATCAGAAATATTATTATTCAAATCATGAACATTGGAAGGTAAGTGGAAATATTTTTATTTTCTTTGCTTGCAGAATATAAATGTTATAAGAAAAAACCTAATAATTTCATTTCTGCACTAAATATCATTTCAACATTACTTAATAAAAATGTTTCCCTTTTTTATGACTTGGTTTCAGATGTACATCTAATTACAAAAATTGATGAGTATTTTGAATATTACTGCAATATAATAAATAACAAATGGATGAAAATATGCTAAAAATGTAGCATATTTTCATCCATCATGCTTTTTTATTTTAAGAATTTAATTCATGTGAATTGAAAAGCAAAATGAATTTGTTCAGTTTATAGAGAATGTACCGTGAATGAGAATATGTGTCAAAAGTTGTTTGTGAAGCTCTATGCTGGAGATTTCTCTCTGAATGATGCTCTATAGTCAGACTAATTGAGGTTGATAGTGATCAAATCAAGACATAAAAATAATCAATGTTATACGATGCAAGAGGTAGCCAACGTACTTGAAATATTACAATCAATCTTTGAAAATCATTTGCACCATCTTGGTTATGTTGACCTACTGGACTATAATTGAAAGTTCATTTTTCAAACAAATCGCAATAGGAATGAAAAGTAGGTGCTTAACAACAGCATAGAATGCAAGTAATCGTGCGGCAAGCAAACTGAACCTTCACTAACCATACCAAATGTTGATCTTCATCCAAAAAAGGTTGATTCTGTATGTATGGTGCAATTGGAATGGAGTCCTCTGCCATGACTTCCTTCCAGAGAAACAAATGATTGATTCAAACAAGTACTGCTCCCAATTAGGTCGATTGAAGGCAGCTATTATTGAAAAGCATCTGGAATTAGTTCAGAGAAAGAGTTCCATCAGGATAATGCTAGATCACTTGTTCCTTTGGAGACCAAGTCAAAATTGTTACAGTTTGTCTGGGGAGTTCTCACTCTCATCCATCATAGTCACCAGATATTGCACTTTCAGATTATCATTTATTCTAGTCTTTACAAAATTGTCTTAATGGAAAAAATTTCAAACCCCTCGAAGACTGTAAAATAGAGTAGTTTTTTAATGAGAAAGATTAAAAATCCTGGGGAGTTGGAATGATGACATAAGTAAAAGCTGGCCAAAGATTGTAGAACAAAATGATAAACATGTTATTCTGTAAGTGTAAAGGTCAAAAATTGAAAGAAACTGTGTATCATTCTTACATGATAAGCTAAACAAATTTTTTACATTATCCAATATTAACATCTGGCAAGGTGATTATTGAGAAATATTGGATACATGCTTACTGTCTAAATCTTGAAATAAATCCAAATTATAGGATTGGATGAGTATTTTAAAAGTATTTGGAGAATAGCCACTTTTACCCTAATTCAAAGTTGGTTTCCATTTTGTGGCATGAGGATGTAAAAATGTCTCAGCCAGGCATTTTATGAGAACTCAACCTGTCAGTCTTCTGTTTCTAGCCATATCATTGAGAAATACCTTTGAGAGTAATAGATCTAATTTTAAGAATAATTATTTTGTAACTGTATTACATTCATTGATGGGACTCGACTGATCATTTGAAGGAAGGCTTTTTTCTTTAGTTTGAAGTCTATTACTTCTACAGAATTTTGAATCTCTTGGTTTTCAATTTAGTCTTCCACTTAGACTGAACCTGTAAGTATAAGAGAGACATCAATTGAACTGGAAATTCATTGCTTCAGATACTGCAAGAAACTTGTTGACTTCGTGACTAAAATTAAAATGTCTACCTGTAAAGTCTTTTTATTTACTCTTAGCATTTCTCATTTCCATTATTTATTTTTACCTATTAATATTTGTTTTATTTCTTATGATTTATAAGTCTCTTTGTGTATGTAGCTGAATACTGAACACACAAAAAACAAACTTTATTATAGCTACTCCAGCATACAGTAAGATTATCTGTTTATACTTTGTCAATAACCATGTTGTCCTTCCTGTAGCTAATAATAATTTTAGCATTAATGGCTAGTAAAAAGAATGTAACATCTAAAGTCTGGCCTTCTTATATATGTGTCTTCATAGTCACAATCAAAAATTTGTCAGCTTGGCTAGTGGTAGGCCAGCAGACAAAACTTTAGGAGTTATACATTCCCATCTCAAATACTGAGTTGTTCGTATTGTTTCAAACAGAAAAACATGTTTTTCGAAATTGTCAATCTAGAACTTGTAAAAGCAAATCTACAGCTTTTTGAATTATAGAAACTAAAATTGATTTTTGTTCAAGATTATGCTGATGTGTGTTACTATAATTTGTTACATACATTCTGCTGTAGACATCACTCACTCTGACTAATCTATTAGTTTTTACTTGTTTATCGAATAATGGAATATTCTTAGGTGTAGTTGTTATAATCTTATCTTTTCTTCTTCTATTAACTAATGTCTATAACTTATATTTCTTGAAAATTCATTTATTATTAATACACATTAATAAGTTTTAAGAATCCCATTTTGATGTTGATGAGTTTCAAGAATCCAATTTTTGAAAAGAGTATTTTTGTATATACTTTATATAAGTATTGTAAAATCATCATTTTTGTGTTACTATTTACCTTTTATCTCAATTTTTGTTGCTCCTTTTTGCAACTAAACTCGGGCAGGTTTCCTTGGCAGTGAGTAAATAAATAAACAGTTCCGATCAGATCGAAGAATAAGTTCCCAGTGATCAAAAGCTCAACCCTATATGCTGGAGCCAGACTCTGTTAACCCTGAGCTACTAGAACTTGTGGCAAGTGTGTGTCCAAATCAAAACCTTAAACTCATCCCTTACCCTGATCTCATCTGTGCCATGTTTGTTATCAACTAGAAGTTCAGTGTAGGTGATTGAATTTCTATTTTTATTAGATGAAGTATTTTAAATCATTAATAATAACTTTAGTATTACTGTTCACCTTCATCTCAATTTTTTATCACAACTAAACTCTGATCCATACTGTTCATTTATTAACTCACTGCTGAAGGGAAATTGGCCTGAGTTTTTTTATTTGGATTCTTAAAACTTGGGCAAAATGGAAAGAATATAAAAATTAGTTATCCCTCTTGCTTGCAATTTTAAAATAAAATTTTATATTTATTAATGATAAAGTTTTGAGAAATATTTAGTGGTTAGAGTGGTTTGGTGTTAACTGAACCACCCTCTTGCATAGTGTTGTGAGTTCAATTCTGACCAGGACTTTGTCCTTCATTTCAATCCGCACTGTTTATTTATTTATTCACTGCCAAAGGGTAACCGGCCTGAGTTTACTGGGATAAAAAACAACAAAAATTGAGATGAAGGTAAATAGTAGCATTGAAATTATTAGTGAAGTTTTTAGAAGTAATACGTAGGTTTATTCCATTCCTTTTGTCATTATTCTGTCAATGTAACAAAATAGACGCTCAGTATTCTATGATGATAGGTTTTGATGAGTTAGTAGATCATAATTATCTCCTATCTCCTTGTGGTGACAGAAGACACTAAAATACCTACTGATCTACTTTGTTTGAAAAAGCAGGTAACAAACATTGGCTGAAGAAATAAGTTGTCTTCTCAGAGTAAGAACAGGTTTATTTTATATGATGATTGTGTAATGTTATGATTGATTGCTTGATTAATCAGAATATGATTGATATAAATTGTATAATGTAATGCAAGAATTTAAAAAAATTAGATGTTGCAGATTAATTGCTTAGCAAGTGAGAAAAAGCAATAAAATGGTTGAAGCTGGTGTCATTGCCAACAGATCAGTGTATACGAATAGAATTTTTGGACCTAAATATATATGAGTGCAAAAATTGTCTGATACATTTCCAAAAGCTCATTTTAACAGCTTCAAATACAGAATTTGAACCAAAGATTAAAAAACATTGAACATTAAAAGGTTATGTACAAAAAACAGAATTTTTTTGTTCAAATTCTGTCAATTTTTTAGCTGTATGATTCATATAACTTTTTGAAATGAGTCTGATACTTTTTACGCTCATGTATGTTTGTGTATGTATATATTTGATCAACACTGCTGGGGTCACATGTTAATATAACTGTTTTATTTTTCAAATCCTCAAAATGGTCACATGGTAGACAAGAGAAAACTCACACATAGTACCCTAATAACAAGGTATATGTAAAACATGAAAAAAGTATTGGAGAAGATGATATAAATTACATTGGTATTGGGAAATAGGTGACTGAAGTGACAAGACAAATTTTTGAAAAAGTTTTTCAATGTTTAGTGTTTGGACCTTTCTAGACTAATATATTTATATGTATGCATAGTCTTTGGAACTTCGCACTTGAATGCTGAAAAAGAATTTTTCTTTTAGAAATATTATACAGTCCCTAATCGTCTAACTATCTTAAGCAAGTCAGTCATTTTCTGATTGCTGTTCTGTGCTTTATACAGGGATGGATTTTATTACCATTGTTTAAATTTGGATTGTCATGTTATTTGCCTAATTCTGTCTTGGGGATCATTAGCTGTTTTACCATAGGCCTGTTTTGGGAATTATATGAGTGGGTCCACGTGCCATTTTCAAAATGTTGAGAATCAAAGTTTGATGAAACTTTGCTTGCAATATTTTCGAAGCTGCAGTGTTCAGTTTTAATTCTGATTTTGAACTCATTATTTTATCATTTCAGTTTTGTTTATGACCACTTTTTATCTAAATCTCAATTTTATTGTGATAAAAAGCTACTAATAAAATTGAGGTAATCGTAAAAAGTAGTTCTAATAATTAAAAATAACTAGTTTTTGTCAGTTGGAAAAAAATTTCTAATGAAGTTATTAAAATTCACAAAGGAAACGATTAAAATATAACCATAATCGATAATGGTAAGTTGATGCTATGTTTCTCAGATGTGAAAGAACAGTAACTACACTTTGATCTTGAACTAAATGCCACAAAACTTGGGTTTAAAACAGGGTTTGTTTGTTTGATTCAGTTTTGTACAAAATATTTTTCATGAGCGGGATCAAGCATTTGGTCCCTCTGGCCACACTTGGATGAAAACTTCAAAAGTCATGGAACCATCTAGTTTAAGATTTTGCTGGATGAAGTTTGGACCCATATGCTAGTAGTATACGACTACTTTGTCCATTTAAAAATCACAAACATTTCCAAATGCTTCTAAAAATATACATAACTTTTATCTATTGGCTATCATAGAAGCGTGGTAATAAAAAAAATATATAAGTATTCAATCATGACTGTATATTATTGAAAAAAAAGATGCCTAACTTAATCATCATTTATTATTATCATCATCATATAAAATTATACAAAATCAAACCTAATTGTTCCTAAATAAGATACAGATGAGGCCTGTTTTTATAAGTCTATTAATCTTTTTTGTGCCCCTACCAAGTGGAACATAAATTGTGATGAAATCAGACAACATAACTGTCTTAATCAGTTAACTAACACTAAAGAAACTTATGAATTTGAACAATAAATTTATTACCGCATTTTCTAATAATTTAAAGTTTTAGTTTATCAGAGAATTATAACTTGGACATCTGGAAATACTAATTTGCAGTGGTCAATAATAAGATGATTTTCATTTATTTAAAGAATGCCAAACTTATTAGAATCATACTGTCAACATATCAAATGACTAAAACTTATGGAAGTTAGTATTTTGAAGTCATAATTTATTTGTACATTCAACCAATGTAGGAAATTTATCTTGCCAGCATGCAAGTAAAAATTAACACTGGAGTTTTCCTTACATTGAAACCACTTTCAAATTGATTATGAAACTTACACTTTTAAATCATCGAAATTAATCTTCATTACTTTCATCATGATTCTTCCTAGTTCATCAAATAGTTACTTGTATCTTAAGACACAGAATCTTTTGAGTTAGACCATTCAAGTTTGTTAGGAATCGTTATTAATAAAATAGTAACAAAACATAGCGTTATTTTTTAAAATTTCATTAAATTCAGTTATCGGATTATGAAATCCAGTGAAATTGGATATCAGTTATTTTTCCGTTAATCAAGCCCCAGGTATCTGACTGGATATGAATCTTGATACATCTCTTATTTTAACTGCATAAATAACGAAAATATTGTGAGTGAAACTCTGTCAAAAAATGACTTGTGATTTTCACCAGATTTGAAACAAAAACCAAATCAGCATGTTCAAATAGCATGACCTATTCATATATGACACATTATAATATGCATAGTAATCATAAGGCAGTGTGTTTGAGCTTTAAAAAAATAATGAAAATATCACAAGTTGGTCAAACTTTGAATGATTTTTTTTTTTTTCTTTCAACTTTTTGAAATGGCTTGTTGTACACTCATGGGCTTGTTGTGCATGTCTACTCGCACACTCACCCCATATATATATATATATATATATATATATATATATATATATATTGAAAAAAAGAAAAAACTTCATAAAAAAATCTCCACTCCGTATTCTGAGTTGTAAAACATCCCTTCAGGAGGAATGGATTGATCTTCCTCTAGTTTGGTTTCATTGAAAAACATTTTTCTTTACTGAAATGGACTTAATGTAATGTTTTCTTTGTGTTCATGTGATGATTGCAAGTATCAAATTGAAAGTAGTTTATAAACGTATCATTGAGGGTTGGATGTTCAGTTGTATTTGTTATAAGGGGAGGGTTAAATGTCAGTGTTGTCCAAAGTTATCGGTATGTGTGTGAGGTTTAATCTAATTTCAATTATGATATTGATATTGAATTAAATTTGATTAAAATAAAATTACTCATACTGATGATTTTGACAAAATTATGACTACCAAAAACCTATACAACTGTTTACAGTCACTTGCTTCCTGGATCTAATGGTTACTTATTCCAATCATTTATTATATACACACATATATATATATATATATATATATATATATGAGAGAGAGAGAAAGACCTAGATTTTGAGATATCTATATTGCAGAATTGCATGTTTGAAACTCACCCACCTATAAAACAAAAATTCTTTTGGCAAATTTTCATGGTAAAAAGGTATTTTGTAAAATTGTTTGCTCTTTCATGTCATCATTGTCTTGCCAGGTAAAAAGGAAATACTATTTTTTTAACGTAGCCCACATAGCTAATGATTAGCCGGAATTCATCTATACATTATAACTTACTGGTCTGAGCAAAGTGTTTTCATGCAAAATTTGAAATCATCAACCATGACACTTGCTGCTGATCTCGAACTAAGAAAGTGTAGTTTTCTATCATAGTTGCGATGTCGTTGAGTGAAGACATTCCTTTGAGCTCATCTATTGTGAAGTTGACTGAATACGAGCTCTCACTTGGAACAAATTAGTATGAAAAAGGATCAACTACAATAAGAAAGGTAATGAAGCAAAGATTATTTTTGTTACTCAAACATTTGAATAATGGATAGGATAGAATAAATAATGACGTTTGAAGAAAAAATATACTTATAAGAGAAAATCATTTTTTTTTTTATTTCTATTATTACTCGGATTTTTATTTCTATTATTACTCGGATTATCCTCATCTTGGTTGTTTTTCATACAATGTTTCGGCTGTTGTACTCTACGGCCTTCATCAGGTATCATCTGGTAGGAAGTAATGAACCGAACCCTTTATTTAACCGACGGGGGTATATAGACCACACTCTCTTCTTAGCAGTAGTAGTATTTTCAAATTATTATTGTCTCACACTGGGATTGAACCTAGAAAAATTCAGAGAAACACATTTTTTTTTTTTTTTTTGTCGCCATTACTATCCAAGTCCAGTAATGTGTATGAAATTTCAAAACCGTCTACTAAAATCAATTTTTCAATTTTTTTTTTTGTGTGAGTGAAAGAGCAATAAATCTACACTTGACAAATTACAGATTGAGCAGAAACCCTTTACGAATGCAGTTCCTCAGTTGGCATCTTCCATTGATAACAGCCACTTTACTTGGCTATTCTGTTACATGGTTGAAGATCAGAGACTCAAAGAAATAAGGAGTAAATGAAATCTCAAGAGATTGGTCATTGAATATTTTGAGCTTGAAAGATCCATTCTTTTAGAATAAGGTGCTGTCTGGAAACCATGTAAAAAGAATTGGAAAGGCAGTCATTGTTGAAGGTGAAGAATCTTAGTGATTATGAAGACATAGCTTTGTGTATAGATTTGAATTATCTTTTTTTTCCTTTTTCATCGCAGCAACCAGCTATACTCTTACATAGCATTTTTAGTGCTTAGCTGGGCATCCCCCAATGAGTTTACAACAGTAATATCTGTATATAATCATTATTTTTCTTTTTTTTTTTTTTTTGTTGAAGTTTCTAAAAAAAAAAACAAAAAAAAACGTTTTGCCGTAAATAAAGATTTGTTTCAGTATGCATTTAGTGAATCAAATTGAAATTAAATAATTTGTGTTTCGAGGCATTCTAACATCATTTACATTCGTTATTGACACTGTTTGTAAACTTGTGACTTTTTTCTTTCTTGAAAATTTAATTTCTCTAGATTTCTACCCTTGTTGATATTTTGCCTAATGATTTTGATATTTTTCAGGACGCATCATTTCTCTATGGTTTGGGGACAGTATATTTTCATTTTGGTGCCTTTCACTGGTAAGTTATGTTTGCAATTTTTCTAATATTTGAATAAATCTCAATGTTGTTTGAATTATGAGGTGGTGAGGTATCTTGGTGAAAACCTTTTTTTTTTTTTTTCCTTCCATGTATTCATTTGTATTTTTTAATAAATAATGTACATAGATGAAATGACTGATTTATTTCCCATGACTACAAAAATGGATTTTTGAGTTGTGAAATATCGGGTGTTAAAAAAATTTGATCGGTTTATTTTGTCAAAATAAGATGAGTTTTTGAAAAAGATTTTTGACTAACTTTATTGAACAACATTTTTACTGTGCAGTTCCACGTTTTTCAGCCAGGTTTCATGTATCTTCATAATCTTCCCAGAACTTTTATCTCTCTCACCAACGAACTACTCTTGGTGATTTTGCAATCTTTCAGGGAATTGAAATATTTTTCATTAGGGCTATTCTATAAAGACTAGAATAAATGATGATCTGAAAGTGCAAAGTCGTGTGAATAAGGCTGATGAGTGAAAACATCCCTGGCAAGCTGTAATAATTTTTGTCTGGTAACCAAAGAAGCATATGGTCTTGTGTTATCCTGGAATATTACCCTCTTTTTTAAAATTAATTCTGAATGCTTTTCATCAATTGCACCCTTCCATTGATCTAATTTGTAGCAGTACTTGCTTGAATCAATTGTTTGTTCCTCTGGTAGTAGTATCCCTTCCAAATGCACCGCATACAGCCTTTGCTATGGTTAGTGGTGTTTCAATTTGCTTGTCCCAGAGTCACTTGTCTTCCATGTTATTGTAAAGTACCCACTTTTCATTGCTTCTTAGTTTGGTTCAAAACCTAAACGTTTTTGTTTCGTTCAAGTAGTAAATCACACATACTCGACTTATATGGAAGCCGCACATCAAAGTGACCAACTTAACCCAAGTGGTGCAAATGATTTCCAACACCTGATTTGTATATTTTGTGTATGTTGACCACTGCATCATATAATGTTCATTATTCTCAAGTAATGTCTTTATTTGATCTCTAATAGCTTTAACTGGTCTACCCAATTGTTGAGTGTTGTGAAACTTACCAAACCACTTTTGACACATTTGATCATTCACAATACCTTCTCAATAAACTACACAAATCTTTTTTTGTTTAATGATTCACATTTTTACCATTCTTAAAATAAAAAAGCATAACATCCTGAAAATGTTGCTTATTTTCTTCTCTCTTCAATTTTAGATTGATCAAAAATTTTGACAATTTTTTCTTATTGCATGCTGATTCAATATACATCTGTCACAATACAATGAAAAGTGATGTTTTTGAATGAAATTGAATGAAACTCAACTCTCCTAATACCATCTAATAACAATAGAATGAACTTTTTAGGCTACTAAATATCTAATAAAAGAAAATGGACTTTCTTTTGAAATATCCGTATTCTGTAGCATATTGTCTCTACAACTGATGAGAAACTAAAGACAAATGAGTTACAGGGGTACCTTAAAAGATACATGGACATATTCACCTATAATTTCAAAAATATTATTCTCTGCATTTCATTGCACTGATAAAATGAAAGTTATTCAGATGTAGCATATAAATCGGATAATGAGATAGATGAAACTGATGCATCAGAAGATGCCATGGAGATCTCTGAGGTTGAAGATCAATCTTCTGATGATTCTGAAAGTGCAATATCACATCTCAAGAAAGTACGGAAGAGCTGTGAGTCCTCAATCCCTGAAGAACAGAGTGGTTAAACGGTATATAATAGTGAATTCAGGGAAGAATTCAATGTTTATGTATGCTACCAAGGTCTTCAGAAGATTCCGGGTAAATTCAAATTTTAGAAGCTATTGTGAAAAATTGTTCTTATTGCTCATCAAAAATTACCATTGCCCCCACCCTAGTTGCAACTGATTAAGAAAAAAAAAATGCATTTGTAATCCGATTTCTTGAAAGAGATGAATCTTATGAATTAGAAACAACAATCAGTTTGGGATTTGACGTTTTCAAAAAATGATAGAGCAATAAATGTCATTGTATCTTTTTTTTAGGTACATCTACTTATACATCAACTTCTATACATGTATGAATATTATTTTTTAAACATATTTTCTGAACACAAACTAATTAATAATAATAGATATGCTTCCAAATGAATTAACAGCCCTGTAGCTGTTGATATCATTCCATGATTGTGCAATTCTTTGTAGACACTTGTTTACAATGAATCTGTCAGTAGCTACTAAGCCTTACGTAATGTGTTGATCAAGTTTGCCAAGTATTAGGGATTGGAACCTGGGGATCATTTGATCATAAGGATTTACTTATTTTCAGCAAAATAGCAAATTTAATTTTTAATTCTTATGTATAGGTTATTGGCATTGTTGTTGGAAGTGTTGGATTTTAGAAACATAATGCTGTCTCTAAAGGGAAGTGCATCCTTTCCGTGTCTTGGACCTTGTGGCCTTCAGTATAATAATCGTATATTGATTCATGATATGCAAGTTAGTGCAAGTATGTGAAAAACTGATAGGATTTTTGAATATGAATCAATGATTTTTATTGTCATTTTAGGATAGTTTTATTGGCTCGCAGTAGATTTTGCCTGTCCCATGATAAATTATGCTTTCTTCCTCCCACTCTTTCCTCACTCATCCACACTCTCACTCATCCGCACTCTCACTCATCCGCACTCTCACTCATCCGCACTCTCACACTCTCACATACTCTCACATACTCACACTCTCACACTCTCTTCTCTCACATCATCTAAGTATCCAGTATTCCTATGTTCCAAAAATTTTCGAATTCATCAAGGTTATTGATATTTGTTTATTAACAAAAATTTATCAATACTTGTATCTTATTGTTGATGGATTTATAAGAACTGTGTGACATATTCATGATATTTTGATTATAAATTTGTAAGTTTTTATTATTTTATTATATTGTTTCATCCTGTGTACAAGCAGTAAACAAGATGAAACCAATTGATGAGGACCTAGAATATCAACCCCCAGGTTCTGATGTGACTATCCAAGGGGTTGATGAGTGCTTCGGGATCAAAAAAGAGCTGATAAACGCTGGGAGGGAGTCTATGGAATATTTGATACATTTTACATCTTCTGACATATATATGCTATGGATTTGGTACACTTTAGGATGTGGTCTTGGTATTTTTGATATCCTTCTTTCGACAGCCTTGCCTGAGGTTCCATGAAGTGGTCAATGATCTGAAAAGTTTGGGAACCCCTGAAATATGAAAATACTTCCAGAATAATGAGAAACAAAAAGGGAATGAAAAGAAATATGGTTGTATTTTTAGTATGTAATGAGAGGTAATTAGGTTGTCTGATTTTATATCCTTCTAAAAATTTCAATTTCTCACTAAACATTTTTGTTTTTCTGTTGGTTACTAGATAACTTTATATCAACATTTCACTTATACTTGTTAAAGTGGTAAAACGGCATCTTTGTATTTAATATTGAAGTGAATGCAGTTGTTATACTTGTTTGACAATTCTGTCATAATACAATATGCTATTGATATTTTTCATCAATTAAAGCATAAGTTTTCATTTCGTTCATTTTTAGAATAGTTTTTTCTTTCATCTTTGTTCCCATCACAGCACTCGGGCTGTATTTACATTCCATGACTGTTGAGCAAGCAGGAAATATGTATAGGAAATAAAGAATAAACTTCTGCTGAGATGTAGTTCACATCCCTGGAGGAGCCTGTCTGACTCGAATAAGGGACACAAGTTGGATTCTCGTTGAAAGCTTATTCTTTATTTCTGATTCATACTACTTGTTTAACCCTTTTGCCTGTAGAACATTATTGTCATTTCAATATGCAATTCCTCTGTAGCCAAAACGGGGCTGCAGTGTCCAATATTAGATGGATATTCTCAAATTTTGCTGATCAGTCTTTCAAAATGGCAGCCTGATAATGCATGTATGATGTTCCGCAGGTCTTGAGTTTCTTAGATGAATCAAGTGATTCTTCTGATTAGTAAGGTTCTGGCAGTGATTTCCACAGAGACGATTTTCACTGTGATGACGAATCGGCATCTGAATCCGACTATAGTGAACCCGGGGATGTTGACATGTAAGGAATGCGCAGTTGGGTTGTACCGCAATGAATTCTTTGAAAAGTATCACAAATGAAGCAAATTTGCTGTAAGAATGTATTAAAAATATGACAGATAAGATGAACTCACAATTCATACACCTGCAGAAGTCTTTATTGTAATCACAGATATGGTTGATAAACAGTCACTACAAAAATGTTATTTGATTTTAAGAGTAATTGTTGTCACATTACCATAATTCTTTTGTTGATTCGTGAAAAAATTCAGTGGCTCTGTGAAAAAAGATCAACTGGTAAAAGGGTTAATGGTCATAAAATGGAAAAATAAGTCGTGTTGCAATAAAAAAGCAAAAAAAAAATAAGATGACTGAAAGAAAAAAAACGAGTCAAAAAATTACTAATGGCAATGGTCCAGTAGAAATTGAGACAAGACTATAAATTTTCATGTTGACATAAAATCTTTGGAGTTTACCTCCCCTTCCTCTAAAAATAGATTTCCTACTCGGTGGCGGGCATCACGTGATAACTCTCCATGGAAAGTGCCTGTCAAAAGGTAGTGAAAAAATAGTTTCAGGTTGCTTAGTAGTCAGAGCTTGCATCTACCTAAGTGCTAGGTACATGGCTGGGCTGAATAAAAAATGCACACAATGTGTGGGTAAAAAAAAAAATCATCAATAAATCAAGTCTTTCGAACATCAATTAAGTTTCCACCTTTTAGAAAAAACATTTTTATTCATTTATTTTCAATAAATTTTGTAGCAGTTTTTAATTCTCCCCTTTATTGTTGGGCTTGATTAGGGGATTTGGAAAAGAATACATTACTGTTTTCATCTATGGGTTTGTAAGAGGCAGCAGAAAAACAGATTAAAGTTTCATTCGATGATATATAGATACTTGAAACTGCATGACATTTGTATGTTCCAACTTAACATTCATATTGTGGAAAATAAATGACATTATTTTATGAGTAAAATTTGAATTCACACAGAGAATATGTATCATTGCATAATTTCTTTAACAGTGTTGAAATGAGAAAAGGTATTATTTTTCTATATGGATTTTTGAATATTGATCAACGATGAAAGCAAAAAAAAAAGAAAAAAGGTTTATATAAATTATGCAGAGTAACAGATGGGCTTTGTGTAGCCTGTTAATAGCGGAAGCTAACATTGTGCACACACTCTATGTGGCAAAGCAAAAGAGATAGGTTCAAATACTATTTTAATGAAACTTCACCAAATCAGGGGAAAAGAAGAAAAATCTGATTCCAAATTGAAATAAATTTTTCTCACTTTGTTGAGGCATATCAGTAAATCTAGCTTTCATTTTGTTATGCTTAGTAACCATTTAAAACAGTCACTACTAAATCAAGGTTGTACAACATTATCTCAGGTTAGGACAGAATTTGAGAGTTTGACCTAGAGTAATTAAAGTGTAGATTTCCTGTGCGTGTATTCATAATTTAAAAATCAAGTCTTTTGTGAAAACTACCTCTTCTAAAGAGTTATTCAGAGTCTTTAGTTCATTGATAGGTTACTGTGAGTGAATCCTCTGAGAGATAGAGGAACACAACTACCAATTTTAATGATATCCCTTCCTTGTAGAGAGCTTGAAAGTGTTATAAGTCTAATAGATGTATTACTACAAATCAATAGGTTTTGAATTATTTCAATTTTTGTATAATTCCGCTTTTATAATTTCTATCATGATTTGATGGGATGTACAGATTCTCATTCTGACATCAGTCAATGTGATTTTCAAGTCATCTTCAGATTTTAACTTGGGTCACAATCAAAAATAGACTTGAAATGCATAGCTCAGCTTTTAAACACCTACAGTGGAATTTGTTGATCTACTTGTTTCTATGTTACATTATCTAATATCACTGAAGCAATTGTTGACCTCCACTTGATATTTAAGCTTTGGTGTCAGTCACACGTCTCTTCCTGTTCATCTTGCATCTACTTTAAATGCTGGGCTGTCTAGGAATTGTTTTGGAAACAAGGCAAAGGGCATTCTGTTTGTGTAGCTGATTGTTTGTACATAGTATCTCTTTCATCAAATTAGATGATAGTTCAAGGGGTTATTTGATCGAAAAATGCATTCAGGGTATTATGAAAGAATTGCTCAATTCGAGTTACTACATTTAATCAGTGTGAGTGCCTTTTAGCTATGTGCATCAAAAGATGTTAGTTTTCAAATGGAAATAGAAACCCATTCGGCAAAACCTTGCCTAACTATATGATCAAATAGTAACTGGCATTTCTACCAGTTGTGTTTTCCTGATTGATTACAATTGACTAATGGTATGGATAAGTATTTGTTAGTATTATGTAGCAGCTGCTTTACTTAGCCTTCACAAAAGATGTAAAAAAATTGTAAATAATGACTATAAATAAGATAGATAAATAAGCTGTTTTTACTTCTCCTGCTTAGATACCTTTAGACAGTAAAGAGGGTTGTATTCTTATCCACATACACCCAAGTAAACAGTTGGAAATATACTCTCAGTATTGATGACATGAACAAAGGAAAGGACTGTATAACGGGTGGGGAAATAAACCTAGTTCTTCCTGTTCAACTAGCAGCTGGTTGGTCAGTACTAATATGTAGAGTATCAACTAACAGGTGCCGGTATGTAACTTGTATATGTCGGGGTCTTGTTTAGTGAAGCAGCAAGTAGCACGTTACTTTGAAAATGGGATATTAAATTTTCAGCATTCAGGTATGCTCTACTGCATCCAGTTTCAAATGTGGTCTTCATGGTCAAGCATAAGAGGTGAAAACATTCTTTGTTAGTATTACATAACTAGAAAAAAAAACTTTTCTCTCCTACAGCTACTTGAGAATGTTTCTAAACAAGAAAAACTTCTTTGTGTTGAAGGATAAAATAATTGGATTGATTTTATTTCTCTTTAGTTCATACAAATTAGGTGACTTGACATTTCTCAGTGCAAAATGGTTTTTGAAAAGTCTTGTGGTACAGAATTTAAAATTTTGCATGATTAGTGGATATTTGTTGAACATAAACCACAGTATGTACCCATATATATTTACATCATATATATTTTGGTACCAAACAGAATAGTCACTAAAGAACTTTTTCATCTGATGCTCTTCAGAGGATGAAACACCAGAAAGTAGTCCAGATCTGGATAAAGTTGGTAGGTTAGTTAAGTAACAAAGACTATCACTAGATGCTTCCCTACAATAAATCAACACTACAGCCATTCAAAAAGATTGTATACCAGTCACAAGAGAGTTTATTCATTTGTGAATTCATGTGCCAGTCTGATTCCAGGTATGTAGATCGCACTACCCACACGGGATAACAGGATAAAACTGCATGTACCATCCGGCATTTAACAAAAATCAAATGTTGAAAGAGAACAGTCGCCCCTTGCACCTATAAATCTAAACCAAATCTGCAGCGTGACCCTGCCATTGACCAACACCTACAGGACAAACCAGAATATGTAAAAGCTTATAACGAGGATTGTTTTAGAATTGAAAGTATAGCAAGATCGCTTTTTCACCTGGCCCTTTTGGAATTGTTGTTCATTTAAAGCCAGTATTGTGCAGATAAAAAGAATTTGTTTTTCCACTAAAACTATCTGATTGACTCTTGAGTGAGTAGATAAAAAATCAAAGGTGTCATGACATAAGAGAATGTTGTGATGTGATTTCAAATCTTTCAAATGATACTTTTTTTCAAATCTGGATAATGTTCTGATGTTTCATCTTCTGAAGAATAGGGATTATTTTGTTTGGTGTCATAATGTGGGTGTTGTAAATATATACGAGTATAAATAGTTGTATCTGATAATCATGGAAATTTTTAACTTCATGCTCACTCAAAATCAACTTCTCATCAACTTTTTCCCATCGCGAAACATCTAAAATAGAGTTTTAAAAAAAAAAAAAAAAAGCATCTAGCTTCTGGAGAATTTAGATATGTTTAATGAATTTGTCAGAATAAGGTGAAAAAACATCTTTTTTAGAAAAAAAAAGCATCAGCAAAGAAAAAATTGTGGTTTTAAAATCTTAAAATGATGTACTGCATAGACGTCAAAATGTGTTAGCAGTCTTATAGGGTTACAAGGTAATGAGAAAGAATCTCAAACTGACAGTAGTATTATCATTATTAGTTATTGTTGACAGAATTACAAACATTTCAGCATAAAGCAAATGTGAACTAAAAGGAAATATTGAAAATAAGGTGTTTCATCAAGAAAAAGAAAAAAAAATTTTCTCAGAAGGAATCCAATGGGGAGTACTAATGCCAATTCTCAAGTCTGTACACAAAACGAACCAGGAGCACAGGAACACACACGTACAAAAAAAAGCATAGGATTCTTTGATGGCTGAAGTTGTTGATAATTAATCACTGGAAAACATCTAAAAAAGAGTAGAAAAAAATACAGTATTAGTAAACCCTTCAGAATAAGATCTAAAAAAAAAAGTCGAAAAGCTTTTTTCCAAAAATAAAAACATTTTTAGAAGCGGTCTCATGGAGTACTGATGCTAATTTTCAAGTCTGTAGACAAAACAGTATTGCCAGGAGCACTGGAACACACTAAGACAGACAGGCATGCACATAATAAATATAAAAAAGGGTTGAACCCTTTACCATCTTTGGCTGTGGCTCAGTATACATATACATGCACCATATTTCATAAAGTGTTTATCATGAAAAATGTTGTACCCAAATATAAGTAAAAATATTCAAATATATGCTGAAATTTTTTTCATACATAATTGAAATCAAGCCTATTTGATAGCAAAGGTGACAAATGAACAAAACTTTTTTATCAATTTGATCTTTTCTCTGATTGAAAGGATTAGCCATAATTTTTCCTTCCTGTGAAAAACAGAACATAAATACCAAATAAACCAAGATAAATTGATATTCAATTAAAAACATGACTAAGTTTAAAAACAATGGCTTTGAATTAAGTGCACAAACTATACAAAGGGAGGTACCTTCCATTATTTTCTCATGTTATTTTATTTGATGAAATCAAAATAATCACCATTGTAACAGTACACCAATTTGGAACTTTGAAGCAGGAGAAAAATGTGCCAAATTAGATACTCATGTTATACAAGAGGCTACAATTTTATACCTATTATCATCTCTCCCTCCCTCTCTCTCTCTCTACATACATATATATATATATATATATATATATATATATATATATATATATATATATATATGAGGTGGTGTTTAATCAACATTGCTGGGGTGACCTGTTGATATAATTGTTTTGTTTTTAAAATCCCTGAAACAATTACTTGGTAAACAACTGATGATCCCAACTAGAGAAAATTCACACATTGTACCATAATAATGAATTGAGTGTGTATGTATATATATATATATATATATATATATATATATATATATATATATATAGTGTGTGTTTCTATGATATCTCCAACAAAAGTGGTAAGATTTATTTTTGTGATTTTTATAAAAAATCAAATTCGTGCTTGAAAGAAATGAGGTAGACGCTGAAAAGGAATATTTAAAAATAAAACAATTGATGTTGGCCAATTGAGATAATGAAACCTGAAGAGTCTATTTTTTACTTATTTACCTAGAGATTGTTTCTAAATTTGTGAGTTATTTTGGTTAATTATTAAAAGTATTTGATCGTTGAATTTTTGTTAATAACACATTCAGTGTAATACTACCTCTATTATATAATAAATGATTTGTCTATAATGTTTTATTGTGAATAAAAGTATGTGTAGGTGTTGTGTCATTGTGCACTTCAATTTTCTTCTTTCTGTTATCTAAAAGTGGACCCGACAACTAAAATATAATTTCTCAAGTGATTAATTATAAAAAGAATAGAAAATGAACTGCTAGGAAAGGTCTAATTTTAGCTCATAAACAATCTTGTGAATTATTTGACTAATATTTTGTTGTTTACAAAAATGGTAGACCAAGAGTTTGATGGCTTTTGAGATCTTCATTAACTTTGTGGGGTTATTTTATTTTGTGAAATCCACTTTTAAATGGTGATGAGGAGAGGATAAAAGAAGATACATACGAACCAGTGGACATTTCCTAAACATTTTGTTTTACTATTCTTTTAGTTTTGATAAAGTACAGAGAGCAGTAAATTTGAATCATATAATAAAAATTCTACTAATTATTCTAGACTAACCTTGATTTTGAATGTAAATGAGAAAAAATTAGTACATATAAATTGAAATGTCCCAATAGGTTTAGGTATAAAATTTCAAGAAAACACCCTAGTAGTTTCTGAAATCTTGGTGAGTATATGCGCTTGTAATACTAACTTAAAATACATACCTTAGATCAGTTCCCCAACCCTGTGCCTTAGGGTGCCATGGTACACTCCGACCCTTTTGTATGTGCATGCCAAAGACTGGCAACCATTATTTTTTTCAATATTGCCATTGATGTTTTTTTTATTTTTTAATGTTACAATTACATATTCTAACTCTTTGGGTGCACAACATTTCTCATTCAGTTTCCCCTGTACCTACCTACCCCTCCTTTTTAGGCCATGGCTAGGTTGCCCCCCCCCCCTTTATGGCATCAACTTCAGTCAACTACAGACTTTTGACACTGATTACAGCCAACAACTGATGAAACAAAAATTATCCACATCCAATAATATACAATGGAATGAGAATATTCCCGCTCCATTGTCGAGCTGGACTCTCCCCCGTTGCACCAACTTATCATCTGAAGATGACTGTAGGATACGACAGCCGAAATGATGTGTTCAAAAAATGAACCGCAAAAAAACTTCACATCATGATGTATACTCATCTAAGAAATTCAGACATATTTAAATGTTTCTGATTCTTATGTTGTTAAGTGTATTGCAGTCTATTGGCATACTCTGCAGTGTCATTGACAAAAGAAGAGGTACTGAAAATCTTGCCCATGGAAGTAAACAACAGATGAAGAAATCTGCAGTTTATTCAAAACTTATACGAAGTCAATTGATATGCCTCTGCACAAGCTATCTGCAATCACCCCTGGTGGGCAATGATTGATAGTTACAAAGGATTTGTTGCCTTTTGCCACAAAGATAAAACCCTATTTTACATGCAAAAGTATGATGGTGGCTCAGTAAAGGGAAAGTTCTGTGAGGATTTGTAAGCCTATTTGGAGAGAAAATTTTTTTCTCCAATCCAGAAATCAAAACTTTGATCAACTGTACAACTCTTGCTGGTTGGTGGATTTGATTTTTCTCTCAGAAAAATGAAATTCCTTAAACGTCAGAGAAAAGACAAATATAGAATGATTGGCTCTATGAATTCATCTATAGCAAAACTTTTTTAAGGATTTCTCTTCTACACATTCCTCAAGTACAAAGAAAATGACTGGTAACAATGACTTTAATTGCTTCAGGGGCAGTTTGAAAAAAAGATTTGAATGTTTAACTTTCATGGAGCCAATGATAACATTTTTATTGAATCTTTTTGCTTGCCACATAAATATAACAGATATAGCTACAGTCAATGGAAGACCCATTCAAGTAAAATAGATTTTGAACTAGAGATTTGATTATTTATGAACAGCAATATCATCCTACTCTTCTATGAGGCATTGGTCTGTGAAGTTCAATGCCAAAAATCGCATTGACTGAGATTTTTAGATTTTGTTGCCTGGGAATTTTATGTAAGAAAAAAAATATTTCATTTGTATGGTGTGATTATTTTATGTAGGAAAAAATTTTTTCTCTCATATTATGTTCATTATCAAGTCCAACTATACATTTACTTTGAGATTACCAAAGACATTTGCATAAAATAATTATAATTATTTAGATTTGTTTGACATTAATTTACTCATCTTGGGCCATATTGAGCCAGGAGCCTGGCCCTCATCCCAGATTTTCTGCTAAATTGTAAATTTTTCGATTTCAGACAGCTACAATGAAAGGAATTTTGGTCCTGAGATGCTAGAAAATTAAAAATTATCTGCATTTGATATGGTCACTTCTTGATTCCCTCCAAACATTTTTATTTGTTACAGCCCTGTTTTATGCATTATTTCAATTAAGGATTTTTCTGTTCTTGTTTTTGGGAGTATTCATTTTATTTTTACCTAATTTGAATTAGTTTGGTTTTATGTATTATGCTCATTATTTTATGTTTTATTGGCTTTATCGTTTATTATTAAGTCAAACTATAAATTGCCTTGATCTTCTTCCA
Organism: Thysanoteuthis rhombus; assembly: GCA_963457665.1. Lineage (NCBI taxonomy): Eukaryota > Metazoa > Mollusca > Cephalopoda > Oegopsida > Thysanoteuthidae > Thysanoteuthis > Thysanoteuthis major. The sequence continues at coordinate 44,389,064 of OY735211.1, forward strand.
TAATAATAAGTACAATTTCTAAAAACATGCTGTCCCGCAGAGATTTGTTTTGTGCATTATCTGAAGTAGAATCATTGAATCCATATATTAATCTGACTTGAAAACTAAAGTGCCTGCCGCACTGCTGGTAGTTGTCAAAGGCACAAAAAGGTTTGGGACCCCTGCATTAGATAAAGGGGGGTGGTTATTGGGAGTAGAGGTTTCATTTATAATGAAAAACAGTGGTACCAACTCCCTACTGATTGTTTTCATAGAAATTTTGATGGGGCAATAAGGTGTTCTGAATACTTGATAAAAAAAATCATTTAAATTTATGAGGCATTTATTGAGGCTTGGACGCGATAGCTATGGCTTGCAAGACTAGCACCCTAACCATTACTCTGAATTTTGCCTCTTGGCAAAGTTGGTTTTGTTCAACAAATATATACTTGGTTGTAGGACCAATGATTTTTTAGTCTATTGCAAATAAACATATATACATTCAAAATAATTATAGATACAGGCCATTTGATTTGAAGTCTGTCAGTGACTGTGGTTTTGTACAGACCACTTCACTTGAAATTAGCAATTGATTTTCAAGATTCTGGCTGCAATATGTTAGTCATAGTATGTCTTATCTTCTTTGTCCGATGAGTTATGACGCGTATATTCAACTTTCTGTTTATATTCAGCTATGTGGCTTGATCAAAGGAATGCATGTGACCCACTAAGTTCATGTCATGCTAATGATGATTTGACCATGAAATACTTATGGAAAGTTACCAGTAAACATTCCCTTGAAAAGAGAGTATTTTACATAGGGCATTTGTACAGAGGCCCCTTTTTCTCTGCATTCCATGTGTCCAGCATTTGGGCATGGAAGATGCTCCTACCAAATGCTGGAAGTGGTCAGATAATTTAAAATAATTTCTACCCAGACTTAATTGAAATAAAGACACCTTGTTCTTGACTCGGCCTCTCTGTCTCCATCTCATATCTGAATAAAGCTAGGGCCCTCAACCATCTGAACAGTGGGTTTTGTTGTTTTCTTTCTCTGCTCCCATTCTATGTTCAACTTCCTGAAGATCACTGACTACTAACAGATCATATGATTACAATCCTTACATGCATAGTTTTGCATTTTCTTTTTCTATTGTGCAAACATAATCATTTCCAGCATATTTGAATGCATCTATGTCTCCGTGTGTGTGTGTGTGTGTATAGAGACAGACTAATGTATCAGGTTATTCAGCATGTAATTGCCAATTTATCTAAATCAAATTAATTGTAAAAAAATTATTCACTCAGGCTATTTTTTGTCTGCCCCAAGATATTTATTCCACTTTGACAGCAAGTCCATCCATTTTGAGAAATCTTCATTCAAAGCAGAGATAAATTCCCTGAAGATTGCTTCAGACTGATTGGAGAAATTCTTACCTGTAAGAAAGTTGTCCAAAAAAAAAAATGGACTGGTAGAGTACAGTAAAGTCCTCATCTTCAGATGACTCGGCTTTAGTAATGTTATTTTTGCAAGATGACAGTAGATGCTGGTACAGCTCAAGTTTTGCAAGCATTCTTTTAAGCTAATCTACAAATCTATGTATTAATCATTCGGTTACTTCAAAGTAGAGTTGGGCAATATTGACAAAGATCTCCATATTGTCAGGCTGAGTACTGATATATAAGTTAAAGACGTGCGAGATCTCACAAATTTTTTTATCAAAACAAACTCAAGTCAATATTTCAAATAAAAAATAGGTATATCTCTGAGAATGCCTTTCAAACTGAAGCAAGAACACAGAATACTCAGTAAATAACTAAAAATAAAAATGTAAATAGAACAAAAAATAGTTTTCTAGTGAAGTAGGCAGTTGAAGGAACTGTGAAGGAGAGAAGGGTGGGTTTGGCATGCACTTGCTGAGGGAGAGTAGGGCTGGGATTGTGTGGACAATTTGGGAGGGGGACAGGCAAACACAAGGAGAAAAAAAAAGGAGCTAGATATAACTCCTAAATAGCTAAACTTACATCATTGTGGCTATATTGGTGTAAATGGTATTGCCCAATCTTATACCATTTTTGGAAATATACTGGTTTATCATGTAAAGTCGATACACCGTCCAAACCTTCTTTGAAGGAAGCTATGATATATCAAATCACTCCTATACCACCAAAACACTTACCATAACCTTCCAGAGATAATAGTGTGTTTCAGTTCATGTTTTCGCTTTTCTTATCCAAATTGTCTCTGGTTATTAAACTGTTCATTTTTCTTATAACAAGGATAGAGTACTGAGAAAAATCAAATTCAAACTTCTGAATGAAATCAATGCAGACTTATGTATCTAATTTTATTTCTTTATGATTTGAAGCTTGCTGCAAATTCTCTGAAGGATAAGTATATCCGAACAGTTCAAGAAACCTTGGGATATAAATCTCCCAGAAGTCTTGGAAGTGTTGAAAAAGAAAACACAGTAAAAATATCAAGCTCAGAACAAATTTGTCAATTTCATGTTTAACAACCTAATATATTGGTTTTCAGTATCTATGTATTAGTTTATAGAAATTGCCTCATAGCAAGTAGTTCACTGCATGATAAACCAGATTCTCTTCTGTACTTTGTAATGCTTTCATTGATTTCAATATTTTAAAGTTGAAAGACTCATGAGTTAGTGGATTTTATAAGCAGCTAGAATAACTGTCATTTAATTAATACAGTAATAGAAATACTATGAAAAAGTTAATACCTACTGATGTAAAATTATTAAAAAGCTTGGCAAATTCTTAGGTTGTTTTTAAAAACATTTATTTTAATGTAGAAATATATTTCATAGTTTGAGCTGTCATACTTTTATCAAAGAGAACAAGTGAAGTATTCCACAATTCATATAAGTTGTTGAAATTATAATAAATGAATTGATAACATTCTTCTAAATATTTTGTATCTTTGGAAATTATTTGCTGAAGTCATAAACAGCATTAGTGAGGAATATTCCCTTGGGATATTTATGATAGTGAACACTAAAACATCCTATGTATAAACGTCTAAGTTTCATTTATTTATTCCTCTGCACCAAAAACAGGAAAGTTGGAAGAGTCCCATCAACTCCTACTTGGCTTTGAAAAATCACTACAGAAATTGAATTAAATATACTAGACTAAATACCACCCTAATGGATGAAAGAAGAAAAACTGATAAAATGGATTGATGAAAATCAGGCAGTGTTTAATTTAATTTGTTTTTAAAAAGTGATGTTTATGATTTTTTAGAGGTTTTTATTTATTTTAGTTTTATGATCTTAGAAAAAAAAAACGCTCGAAGGAAAATGAACAAAAAATCTGGGCACAAAAAATTGTCCGAATTAGCTTGATTTTACATAGAAAATTGAACATGAAAATTTTGTAGGGCTATATTGTATGGTTTTTGTGGTCAGCTGTCATGGATTAACAAACTTTTGGTGCATTATCATAAGTTGTACAGTTTTGCTGACTGCTAACTTCATATCATGCCTACCCACTCTTTTTTCAATTTCTCTCAATTGGCATGGCCTTCTCAAGAGTTTTTCTCCATATTAAATTTCTTCAGATGACAACAGTAAACAAAAATGAGGGATGTGGATGTATTTGAAATTTTGGCATATTTAATTTTTGTTCCCCTTACCCCAGCCCAGAAAACCAAAGCTACCAATCTTTTGAACCGATTTGATAGCTTTAAACATTTCTACACAAAATTTCTGGGATGTTGAGCTATTATTTTGTAACTTGTAACTTGGTGTGTGAAATATATCTCAGTATCCTTTGGCTGAACCTTGTTTCTGATGTTATTATTGCATGCTTCATACTAAAACTTTCCGAGGATTTTGCTATATAATACTTGTAGAACTTATGGTGTAGATAGTGTTTCATATGTATAGATATATGAGCTTATGTATTGTACTTATGACGCTGTCTGAAAAGAATGAAGATTTCCAATCCCATATTGTATTGGTCACTTACACTCTAGGATTAGTGTCCAGCCTGAATTTCCTTTGCTGCTAAGCATTCAATACATGTAAAGAAAAGAATGCATTGTTTTTAGATAAGTAAGACTAACTTGAAAAAAATGTCTCAATAAATTACTTATTTCTATTCTCTTGTTGATCCTAAGTAAATGATCAAGTAGCATTTGAATTTGTATTTTTATCATTTTTCTTATGACTTTTAGTTTATGAAGAAATGTTTCTTGAAACAAAATTATGTGATAAGCTCAGTTCAATACAGCAATAGACTGCAGAGAAACCTAACATTTAGAATATTTCCTCAAAGTAACTCAGTTGTTATGTGATGTAATATCTTAAGCATGTAGTGTATAGTGAGATAAGAAATCGGGGGGTTATAAATGTCTCTCTGTTGTTGAGATAGTTCAAGCAATTATTCTCGTCTTTGACAATTCTGAAGTTTGCAATGACATTTTTTAGTATTTTGTATTCGTAGTCACGTCATTTTTTATTTTTTTTTTTTTGTTCAAGAATCACAGCTTATAGCAGAGTGCTCAACTGCACACTTGAGCCTCTTTTCTTCAACACCTGGCCTTTCATCTGTAATGTGAGTGCATTAAATATTCAGGAATTTTTAGCTACATTCTTCTGATGAAAAGTGCATCTTATGCACAAGCATCTTTATGTGCACACATATTTATCTATCTATCTATATCCGTAGGTAAATTGAACGATATCTTTGCTGTGTGGGTGTGTGTAATGTGTTTTCAGACCGGATTTTTATTGTCATAAAACTAAATTAACTTGCACATGTACATAAATTCTCTCTTTGTTTTCCAAAATATTAGGTGTGTAAGTGTGAAAAATCGTGTGAAATGATCCAGAATTCAGAAGTTCTCATTCAGAAATATGGACACGTGCAATACTGTGTCATTTATTGAAATGATTACAAGAATTAGTATCAGTTATTATTTATTATAGAAATTGAATGTTGAAGGCTATGATAAATTAAGTCAAAGTATCTTAGAATAAAATGATAAAGAATGTAAATAGTGCTATACCAAATTCAATTGACTTTCTAGTAGGATTTTTGTGGATAGTATTTGTAGGTATGGAAATAAGAATCAGCCAAAAAAAAACCCTTGATTAACAAGACACATCACAGTGAATTTAAAAGTATACTGACCTCAACAAACTTCAAATTTTCTTAAAGAAAAGAGATTCACGAACTAATCAAAAGAAATGAGCTGTTTTAATTATACTGGGAATTGTGTAAATTCAAAATTGTTTCTTTACATTAAGATCTGTTTTCATTTTAATCATTAGTTTTTTTCATCAATTTCAAACAATTTGGAAGTATATTTTTAGACTTTGATATGAATAATTGAAATTAGGTTGTGTTGAATGCAACTTAAAAAAAATGATGTAGATTTTACAAATAAAAGATATAGAGAGCCCGGATGTGTGTCTATGAAATGAGCTTAGAAGTTATTTATTACTACCTAAGATAATAAGCTGAGACAGTAGAGGAAGGATTGGTTTCTATTAACAGAAGCTTAGAAGTTAGTTTATTCATTAAGCATATTTGATGAAGGCCACTACTTTTTTCTTTGAAGTTTGGTTGTCCACAGCCTAGAGCAATATTAACAATATAGCCTTGATAAATATGATATAGTCACTCTGAAAAAAAAAATGTTTTTTATTGTTCAAATTGTTGAAATATAAGTAATATTTTTATTCAGAGTATTCAGATTACATTATTGTCTTATGTTGTAATGAATGTGCAGATATGAAAATATCCCAAGGACTGAAATATTCTTCCTTGAAATGCTGCAAGTTACCTTTGGGCATGGTATTACTCTGGTCGACTTTCCTTTGGCAGTACTGTTGATTGCAATTCTGCATCCTGAACTTCAAAGGATTAAAGACTGAAACATTGCCAACCATCAAAATATTGTCTGGAATGTATCAAAGCTATGTTGTATTCAAAATTATATTTCTCATGAATTATATTCATGTAAGTTTTTAAAAGAAAGGAACAAATTTTTTATAGATTTCTCATGTTTATATGCACATACATATTTAGTATAGTTTTATAACCTGGCATGATGTGCTTGCTTTAGAGCAATGGTTAACAAATTAGTCTCAGTCGACCATAGACCATTGCTAGTATAGTGAGTTAGACCCTCACTGGGCACCTCACGACTGTGGCTCTGAACCAGACTGAGCCAATCTCTTTTTCTCATAATTTCCATTTCTTTTTACTTATATATGATGAATTACAAAAGCTGCTTCATGGTGGAGTGTGAAGTCTTCAAAATTATAAGTGTCTCATTATCACACATTTATATTTTGCTAATTTGTATTTAAATAGTGAAAACATTGATGAGAAGAAAATGTTAATTCAAAACAATGTTCTTTGATGGCAAAAAAACAATTAATAAGCTTTGAAAGCTTTTGGTTTTATCTGTTTCCTGGAAAATTGCTTTGACGTCAGTTTCTCTGTCTTTGTGACATGACCAAACAATCTCAGTTGACACTTGAGAATGTTGCTTTTAGACTTGTTATTTCCGCTTTCATCTGAACATTGCTGCTGCTGCACCCTACGTTCTGTCTAATCCCATTTAAAGACAAGACAAAGAATAAGGAAAAACCTAAGGAGGTGTATATAATTCCTTGCTGTGTTGATAGTATTAGGAATTTTACTTCCTTAGAAAATTTTCTTGAAAGAACACTTTGTTTCAATGTACAGTATTTGTACAGAGTGAAAAATTGAACTTTCATTCAATAACTTTTTTTTGTATGCATTTTAAGTTCAAATTACACCAAATCGAATACAACATGGGCAATGACACATACTAAATATGCAATGAATACATTATCGAAAGAGTTATATAACAATAATTGAAAAACACACAAACGAAAGTATTTGTATCGTAATAGCCTACCAATTTAACATCAGTAATGTATTGTGAACCCTTTTTATGTGCCACTGATTTCTGTGTGGAATTCACATATTTTTGGTATACCCTTGCTACTTAAGTCCGGGGAAAAACCTTGGACAGTTGCCAACTAAGAGCTAAAGTACCTCATCTTTCTGCGCCTACGATCATTCGGTAGCTAAATCCTGTCCTTGGCTGCCACAGCTACACTACCTCTTTACCGACTATATCACACTCGCCCGTGTCATCTGGCAGATTCTATTTGTACAAATGAGGGAGGACAAAACCATCTAGTGTACTGCTCTTTCTAATATTTTGGCAATTCACTTTAAAATTCAAAGATGGCGTCTTTCAAACAGTAGGTGAGGCTTTGATAATATCAGTATTTGAAGAAAAGAAATAAACTCCAAGGACAGTTGGATGTTAATTGTTGAAGATGAATTGAAGACAAGTCAATGAACAATGTAATCTCTGTTTTGATCGCCATTAAGATTAGCACTCATGTTGAGAAAGCTGTTTCAGCTATAAATCTATCCCATTTTATGTGTATTAGTAAATATTCAAATTACTGTATTATTTTTCATGAAAAATTACTTGTAGGATTATTTACATATTTGAAATTGTTCAAGTAAGATTTTGAAGTTGGTGTTGAGTTTCTTCAAATTGTTCCTTGTAAATCAGATGCTGTTTTTCATTTTTGCAAAATTCACAGAAAAAAAGATTTTTGTCTTGGTATTAGATTAACAAGCTGAAATGAACTGAGGTTTTCTTTCTCTATTTTTAGCTTTATTCTATTTTTTTTAAAAATCTACATTTCTTAAATGGATCAAATAATAATAGTTAACAAGGGTTTATGATGGTATAGAATTTCAAGTTGATGAAACAATGTTGAAAAGCATTAATGATTTGCTAAAATGGAGAGTAGGAACTTTGGAAAATCATAATTCACAATAAGATGCATTGAAAGCAAGCATATTAAATTAGAGCTGTAAGGAATTTCATCCCTATGCTCTAATCATCTACTTATATAGAAATGAACAGTGTGATATTAGTGGGTCTCTGTCTGTAACACTGGACTCTTCCACTCAAAGGTGGCAATTTTGCTGATGAAATTACCTCCTACCCACCTTTTGCAATTGTGGATTCTTCCAGGTTAACAAATTCAGTTGAATTTTCTAAAAACATCCAAATATATCTGAGATTTCGTTTTCACTGAGAATGACAAGTAGATCATTAGAAAAAATGGATTTTGTTGTATAGCAATAATAAGCAAGTTAATCTTGTTGGCTAATGTTAGTAGGTTCAATCCTTGTCTGGTCTCCCACCGGTCTGAAACCAAACTGTTATGTAAATAAATAATATAAAATTTAAAAAACTAATCAGAGTGCAATGCCCGATAACAATGATCAGCAAACAAATCTTGCCTTTTGATACTGGGTTCAATCCTCATTGGATCTCCCTCTATCGATGCTCTGATACCAAACTATGCTAAGCTAATTGACCATATGAAAAAAGAACAAATGATAACGGATCAGGACACATGTTGGATAGAGATGATCAGCAAACTAATCTTGCTGGCTGTCTTTAGTGGGTTTGATCTTCTTTGGATATTCCAGTATCAATGGTTTGATATCAACTAATTTAATCGACTTATATAATGAGTAGGGGGATTTTTTTTTCCCCAATTGACTCTTCAATTCAGAAGTAACAATTTTGCTGATAAAAATATCTCCTACTCACCATTTGAAACTATTGACTCTTCTTCTGCTCAAAGGAATTCAGTATTTTTTTTCTTAAAAGATCACTCAGAAATTGTAATATGTCCATGATTTTTTTGCAGCTATTCACTTGTAACTCTATAATATACATTTGATATGGTGTGTGTTTTTGATACTAATTTGTTTTTGAGTCCGAGCAGTTGGGTTTTTTGTATTCATTTCGTATAGGGGTAAAAAAAAACATCTAAATGTGAAATGCAGGAATTATTCATTCTCATACTCTCATAGTTTCTTCTTATGTGAGAGCTGTGAGAATTGTGGAAATAATAAAATGCTCTGTTTCTACCTTTAACTTCATTTTGTATGCTTGTGAGTTCTAAAGAATGAACTGGTGAAGAAGTATTTGCTGTTATTGCATGACTCATATAGATATCAATGTGCCTTCAAATTCTATTATTTCATACTGTTTAGACTTAATATCTAAGTTGTGTTGAAAGTATGGACAGGTGAAGTCACAAGCTCTCTGACTCGGTAGCAATTAAAACTCATTCACCAACAATGTTGCCTGATATTAAACAGGTTGAAATAGCTTCCAAGATCATTGTTAACCTTTGCTAGCTAATTTTATTTTGTTTGATCCAAATTTAATTTTGTAGTTAATTAACAAAAGAATAGAATGTTATAGACAGAAAGAAAAGGACAGCTTTGATTGTTTCTGTCTGTTATTCTCAGTGTTGTACATTTTTTTTTAATACTTATAATAACCTCATATTGAGCACCAAATGAAGTACAGCAATAAGAGACCCACCATATAGTGTATTTTACATCCCTGATGTATTATTGATAATTTCCTGTTCCGTTGTTTAGTGTTCAGAACAAAGGCATGAAATAAGACAGATTTAAAAACTTATCAACAATATGCTTATTACAGCTGGTGCAATGGGCTCAAAGCGTGGGTGTCACTAGAGTGAATCTGGGAAATCAAGGTTCAGTAATCTTGGACTTTTGTGGAAAGTATATCCAAAGCTGGGGCTCATCTGATGTGACAAACAAATGTAATTGTCAAGGGTTTCATTTAATATATGGATTACAAACATGATGGCACTGGAACATTTATTTCTTAAATAAAGGCTCATAGGAAATCAAATCATATGTATGCATAAGAGCTCTAGCTGTCACATTTATTGTATCAGTAGCAACTATCAGCCCCTCTCCCTTCTTACCCTCTTATTTAACTACCTTACTTTCTTTTCTCTCTCCCCTCTTATTAAACAAACTATTATTATTTTCTCCCCTCTCCTCTCCCACCATGTCTGTTACACATATAGTATCTGTATCATCCATCAGCCAAGCTTATAATTGGACACATGGATTAGTAAAAAATATTTCATCAGGCTATCAAAGGAAGCAATAAAGATTCAAAATTATTCTTTCTATTTTTAATTCATCAAATTTGCTTCCTTTTTTTTTTTTTTTTTCCAAACCATCATGTATATTTCTATTTTAGGACATTTTTTTGTAAATTTATTCATCTTAACTTCTTCAAGTCTGACCTGAAAGTTGTCACAATATCAGTGACGTAGTATCCTTTTTGTCTTATCAGTATGCTTCAATGAAATCCTTTTGGTTGTTCCATCTAGTTCAATGTGGATCAACTTGGAGTCTCAAATTCAAAGCCTTTAAATGTTTGTTTGTTTTTTTTTCCTAAATTTTGGGGTATTTTGTAAAATATTTCCATATCAATTGACATTAATTTTAGCTCTTTCGAAGAAACACATGAAGTAAACTTTGTTCATTAGATGCAAAAAATCTTTTATTCTTTTGATTTTTAGCAGCTTTTTTAATATTCTGTTTTGTTTGAGTGATTGATGTTTTTCTTCCCCACTGGATGAGCCTTTTCAATTTTAATTTTTTAATTTTTTTTTATTAAGGTTTTGAAGAGTACTTAAAACTAGTCACTTCTATAAATTAGCTTTCTCAGTTGCTACTACAAAACCAGATTTTAGAATTTTAGGGAAAAATTTCAAACCATTGGTTCTATTTTTGGTCATTTCTTTACAAGCAAATCTCAACAGTAAATGTGGAGTGTGAAGGGTTAACGCTACTGAGTGTTACTATCTACCGCTCTTCTCTTGAACATAACTTTTTTTTTTTCATTTTTGCAGATCTATCTATGCACTTAGGTTTATAGATCTAGCTTTCAGAATGTTTCTTGTTCAATCAGATGTGAACATGGTACAAACAAAGGAATCTTTGATAACCTCCTCCATAATGCTAAACGACTCAAGTGTCAATGTGCCAAAAACCCTCTTCATATTCAGTTAAAATAAACATATGCTGTTTAAATATTTTTTAACAGTCTGACCATCCACACACGGTCACATCTGGCTTTCTCCATGAAAGATCCACATTATTTTCCTAGTGAAACAAATGAATAGTTACATCATATTACTTGAGAAAATCATTGTATCACATTGGGTGAATGTTATCTCTTCCTTGAAAACAAATCAGCTGTAAAAAGAAAGGAAGAAAGATTGCTGCTTGCATACCTGGCAACACTCAACATATTTATGTTGGAGTGGAGGGAGAAAGTTTACTATCATTGCCCAATCCCCATGGCAACTAATACTAAACTGACTGCACTTTTACTGAAAGTTATCTAGATATTTGTATGGAAGACCAGTGGAGAAAAGAAGAAGAAAATCTTTAAAGCTGAAAGTTAGTGATGCAGCTGAAGATTAATTTGAAGAAATTTCATTGCTTTTTGATGCTGGGGTGCTGTTACAACAAAGAGCAGTTATAGATGTACTGCTTGACTATCACAGACTCTATACATTACATGAATATGCTGTTATGTCACACCAAGAAAAAAACATTCTCCTCCTGAATCAACATATAAAATATCTTATCATTGAACATATAAAGAGAACTTTGTCCAAGGGATCTTTTTGTGCAATGACCTCATTCATGAAGCCTCAAATTGTGCTCATGCTTCAGACTTGCACAAAGACATCGACTCAGTTCTCATGTAGTGGCCTTGTATATTTGATCATTTCTGGGTGATCTATAAATGTGGCTTTGTACTAGACTGGCTTTAATTCAATTAAAGGCTCAAACCTAAGCTAACTGCTTTACCAAGTGAACCACAGGTACTTCCTCCTGAAGAGGTAGTTATGAAATCAGTGATAACCATATCAAGTACAATTAGCACTACAAGGAAGTACACTACGATTGAGAATGCTAGATGATCCTGCCTCTTCATGATACTCAAGATCAACACTATACCCACAAAAACAATTAAAAATCATTTCTCCTTAATTGCACATAAAAGCTAAATTCATTGTAAATTGAGAAGGTAATGAAATTTCTTTGAAAGGAATTACTGTTTCAGTGTCTACTAAATCTACACAATAGAATTGAAGCAATATTTCAAGTTTTTTGTCTCTTTTCTTGTCCATCCTTATACTCAATAGGACATTTGTTTTTCAAAAAAAGAATATTGAAATGATTATCAGTTATTGAAGACTTGTGTTTATGTATTGATAGTTCATTCAACTCTTCTTGTGAAACATCCAATAAAAAAAAAATAGTCCTCTTACACAATATCAACTGAGTAAAATTGATGATCATCATGCAAAATAGAAAAAAACTACACTTTCAGGTGAATACTGATCTTATCAAATGTCTTTTAACTACATAATCCCGGGACTGTAGTATGGACGAAAACAAAGCTAGGTTTAGAAAAACAACAAAAATTCAAAATACTTATTAGGATATACGTGCCACTCCCTTTTTATACAGAGGAGAGGTGCAGTCTGGAGGATGGAGCCCAATGCACAAGGCTATCATTATATTGCTCTCTAAAGTCCTTAGAGAAGAGCCGGAAAGTGAATGAGGATGAGTGTGCTGTCCATGTATTTCTCTTACAAAATTCTGAAACACTAAGTATGTGCAAAAATTTCCAGTGAAAAACTGGTTTTCAACTGCACATTGAGTTTTTAGTTTTTGAAAAAGGGAACTTTTGTTCTCTCATAATAATTTGGAATTTGATAACTTGATTTAGGAAGGATATACAATCTGAATAATTACTATAATACTAAAAAATATTTTATTTGATATAAGTACAAATTATTCAATCATTTATTTCTCTGCTGACCTGTTTTCTGATACCACTGCATATGGGATTTTTATTCGCATTTAGTAAAAAAAACATGGCATCATTGAAGTCGAGTTGTTTTTGGTAGCTGGATTTCTAATTGTTTTCTATCTTTTTCAATGCATAACAATATAGTGGAAATACAAGAAATTGACAATTTTTATTTTTAGAAAGTTATAACTGGATTTTGCTCACAAGTCATTTTCAACCAAATTAAAGACATGAATTAGAGCCAATCCTTCTTCATTGTCTGCTCTAGAATCTTTGAATAAGAAATCTACAAATTCTTGGTGAGTGTGCACTCTCCAATCCCTCCACTCAATATGCTGTTTTCTGATTGTATTCTATCATCTTTACCACACTATCTGACAATAATTGATTATTGGAGGTGTGGGTGTCAAATAATGAGACTGGACATATGTAAGTTGAATCACAGCATACATACATTGACCAATAGGCAAGCATAAACAACTGAAAGTTTCAATTGGTTTACGTCTTCAGTTTCAGTTACTCATCACTTGAAGTAAACATGTTTTCTAATGTACGAGGAGAATAGTTTGATCAAAAATTGAGCAACTTATCAATTGGAAATTTTTTATGAAATTTAGAACAATGGCTACTGAATCTTTTTGTTTGCTGAAGTTTATGCCAAAGAATGCATATGTCTTTGAGTGACACAACGCTCATCATTTTGACATCCTCTCAATCTTCAGAAGACCTCTTGTGCCATTCTTTCCCATAAACTTCAGTTGGCATATGAAATGATTTGGTCACTGTTTTGTTCAACATTACAAAGAAAATTTCAAATTGATGTTTTGTTCGGTTTCTAAAAGACCATTTTCACCACACATCAGTGAAACATGTCTATTGAAGCAATGTGTTACAGTGAACTGAAGATGCAAACCAATTGAGACTTATAGGGGTTGTTTTGCTCACCAATTGGTCAGTAAAGCATGTGGCTTGTGCATGCGTGTTCTAGTTTGACTTACATAAGCCCAGTTTTGATATTTAATAGCCACACCTCATACCTACCAAAATTTAGACAGGTAATGTTCATGAAGACCAGGTGTTGCTTCAAATGAATGCCTGCTGTGAGTTTTTGTTTTTAGAACAAAAGTAATTGTTGAATTACATAGTGAGAATGCTTTCATTACATATTTTTCAGCTATAAGAATTTACAAGTCATAGGTAATACTCCAGAACAAACTTCCTGATCCAATGAATAATGCTTTAGATTAAAGATGAGCATTATAAGTAATGTAAAAAAAAGAAAAGTTTTTATCTTGGAAAGTATAGATTTTCTCCTTGTATTTGCTGCCAATGAAGAAAGAAAATCCTATGAAAATCAAGGAATCTATCTCCACATCATCATACCCCCAAAATCAAACAAGAACATCATAGCTATCTTTTCAAGTAGATTTTTTTTTGTTTCAAAAGTGAATTATTTTGGCACTGGCCTTAAGTGACTCAGATACCCGTGTTATACTGTTTTATTATATTTGCAATATTGTTTCATTATTTTCTGATTTTAGGAATTTTTTAAAAGTATAGAATCAATGACATTATATGTTATCAGTTGGAGGTCAAATTATCCCAGTGTCACTTTCTTTGTGCTTTGACTTGTTTAACCCTTTGAGGCACTATTCTTTTTATCTTATTTTGAACTATTCCATCATCTGTTAACCAGCCTGGGTAATAAAAGAAAATCGTGGGACAGATTATAAACCTTTGTGCTCCTAAATATATGAAGATAAAGTATTAAAACTGACCCACTGTACAGATACCAATGCTTGAAAAGTGGGATGAAATTTAACCCTTTCAAAGCATTCAGTTTGCTGAGCTTTGTTTTAACCACTTCCTAGCCAAATATAAGTACTGAATAGATATCATTGCGCCACACCACACATTAAAATATATATATATATATATATATATATATATAGCTTATAGCATGCTAATTCTCTCTAAATCCCTCTAAAGTATTAGAATCTTCATTACATAGGCCTACTCAGCAGTAATAATGCCATCTCCATGTCTTGTGGGAAAAAGTTATGAGGATAATTCTTATGGGAAGACTAGATATTTTTGATCATTTGCCAATTTTAATGAAACTATATCCTAATTTTGTTTCTATTTGTTAATCATAAAGATATTTGAGATTGGTTTGAAATGCAAATGAGTCTTTCTCAATAAAAGAAATAACAAATTCATCATTGCCTGTATCCAACATTTCAATAACTATATATATTTCCATATTTTGTTACTGTCAATAAATATTTGTATAAGTAGGTAATCAAATCTGCTGTAAAATGAAGAAAAAAACTGAAAAAAACACTAACATTCTGAACTTCACTGTACAATACAAAATTCAGAAATGGACAGACCATTGACATTGTCTTTTTGTTTTACTGCTCTATCTTATTCCAAAGTAAATAATTGCATTTCCTTTTCCTTGTTAATGCCTAACTTGTTAAATTCAAAGATACTTCAGCACAAAGGCAAAAACACCAAGATGACACATCACAGCTTTTCTTTATGCTACCACACAGCAGAACCACTTACCAAAGTTTGAGTGACTCACACGAAAACTTGAGAAACATTTCATACTTAATTCCTTTATTAGTTTGTTGCTCTCCTTTCCGTTTATTTTTATCAAAAGAGAAAAGTATTTTAAAGAAGAGAAGAGAAAATAAATTTACATATATATCTTAAATGAACTAATTTCATGGGAAATTTCGCTTGAATTGATAGCAAATAGATACGATGGAAAATGAACGCATTGACTCTGAACATAAGTTACCGTATCATTTATATAATGAATTTACAAAAATACATTAACTATTATGAACCAGTAAAATGAAATTTTCATTGTCAGTGAGGGTGATCCTTGAGGAAATGTATTATCCATAGAGACTGTAATATATAATTTGTCCATTAGATTTAAATGCCAAGCCGGACGGTTTGACTCGGTCATCCCAAGTGATGCAGTGAATCTTAGGGTTTTTTTTAAAAAGATAGATGGGAGTCATTAAAAGAGAAGACTGATGATAACACCGAGTTGATATAAAGGGAACAGTTTTGTTGATATTGTCCATTTCTTGTCAGTACTTGTAAATTCTACAAATCGTTTAAAAAATATATTAATATCTGTAGTTGTTAAGAAGTTTACAAATCTTTAGATGAAAATTGTATGTTTAAATCAAATGTCTGTGTACTTTTTATGTACAATATCTGCTGATTGGCCAGACAACAGTTCATCTTGAAGGAGGGGGTGAACAAAACACAAAACACGTAAATGACACAACTCAGATATTAAAACAGATTTTCTTTCTTTTTATTCCAATTAAAAAGCGTCAAGAACTCGAAAAAAGTTATTTTGGCACAATGTAGGGAAGGTGGTCCTGATTGTAAATTGCAAAGTTTCACTCCATCGATCACTCGATGTTACAAATGACACATAAATAAACAGAAGTAAGAACATGAATTATATTGTTATTGCTTTGAATAAATCAAATTGTTGAATTGTTTTTATTTGTTCGACGTTTTCAACATCGATTGAACAAGCAATAGAGACCTCATCCCTACATTTTCTTAGATTTTTTAACGTAGTTTGTTGTTGTTGATTATTAGGGTACATTTCATCACCTGACGAGGAGGAGGCGGTCGTATTAATTTCGAAAGTTTCTTGAATCGTAACTATAGCACTTCCCTCCTTTGAATTTATATTAATTATTTAATATGGAATTTATTTGTAAATTTAAAAAAGTTTTCGGAATTTGCTTTAGAATTGTTTTCAACTTATGGTTTGCTGACGAAAAACAATTATTCATTCAATATTAACAAATATTTATTTGTGGTTACGTAATGAATGGATTTTTTTTTTTTTCAAGTTGATAATTTTCTTATTAGCCAGAAAATTTTTATAAGTTTCTCTGCTCAATTCCGAGTTCATTTATCAGTATGTTTGAACTCATTCTTCTGCAGATAATGCATAAAACAAGTTGTATAACTTGGGTTGTTCATAGAAAATTTTCTGGATCATGATGAATTTCTGTTCAATGTTCAAGTAATACTTTTCGGTGGTTTATCAATTCGTATAAAGTAACTGACTTCAGACATTTGAAAATTGGTTAAAAACTAATTCTACTAATTAAACAGTAAGTTTCTTTCGCCATCACCGTGTAGTTGTGTAACACAACACGTGAAAACTAAAGTTTTTGACACCTGTTAGTTCTGTTTGAAAAATAATTTTATGTAGAAATTGGCACTCTGCCCATTTCTAATTGTCTGAAAACTTCCATTATTATCAGTATTTTTCTGTTATCAAATCTTCGACCAAACAAAAAAAAACAACAAAAAACAAAAACATTTAAGCCAGAGCTTGCTGATTTTCTTAGTTTCTTTCTTTGTCACTTGAGTAACTTCGCAAGATTTCAAAATGTTTATTTTTTTTGAAAACTGGACTATTTTCTTGAAAAAGAAAAATGGTTTCATTTTTAAAAAAATTCTGAATGCGTGAACTTATTGACCATATTATTACACATAAGTACACGTTTCTGTCCCGACCTTTTCCAACTGCATATTTGTTAATGTTTTAGTAGTATGAATGAATGGAAAGCATAGTACTAGTGAGTGAGCCAGAAATAAATTGTTCACTTCTGAGAAAGTAACAACTGCTGGGGCAGGGTAGATATAGTTGTTAAGTGCTGCGCATGACACACGCTGGAAATTTCTTGCGGGAGAGAAACCAGGTTCTA
This sequence comes from Thysanoteuthis rhombus, assembly GCA_963457665.1. Lineage (NCBI taxonomy): Eukaryota > Metazoa > Mollusca > Cephalopoda > Oegopsida > Thysanoteuthidae > Thysanoteuthis > Thysanoteuthis major. The sequence goes on from OY735211.1 coordinate 44,406,590, forward strand.
TTCAGTAGCCAGTCGCTTTCTCGTGGCTGAATCTCAAAGCTTTTTCCTTTCTTTTTCCTCAGTGACATTTCATGGTGAAAACGATGGAAGGGGAGAGGCAAGCCGGCATCGGCTTCGTTGTGGAACAGATTTGCCGGCGGGCAGGAAGACGCTGAGCATGCTCTGTGACCTTGGCTTTATATGGTGTGCTGACCTTGTGTTCACCTCAGCCCTCCCCACATTTTAATTCCTTCTCTTTTTTTCTTCCTTTCTTTGATTTGAGCAATATTTTCCTCTTTTTTTTTCTATTCTCCTACTAACATTTTTATTTATTTAACCACCCCCTCTTCTGTCTTTGTCTATCATCGTCCTCTCACTTCATTTTTACACATCTACCTTTTCTTCTCCCTCCTACTACGATCTATGTTCAACCTCCTCCTCCCAACTTGGAATCACTCCTTATGATCTTCATTTTTCTCTTACATCAAAATTACTCTCAGCCCGGGTATCTCTTTTTCTCATCTCCTTTCCTTTTTAATTTCCTACTTCCGCCCTCTTTGCATTTAAGCTTAAAAAAAACACTTCCTTTCTTTGTATTGGAAATTCTTTTTCATCTTCATCCCATCCTCTCACTGCTCTCCTACTTCCTCTCTTTGCTTTTTTTTTACTCTTAGATTACTTTTTTTCTTCTTTTTTTTTTACTTATCCTCTCTCTTGTCCTCTTTGTCTTTTTCTTACTTTTTGCTTTATATTCGTGCATCTCTCTCACTTCCTTTTTGTACTCTCCGTCTATCTGTCTGAGACCTTTGCTCACCCTCCTACTTTCGATTTCGAAACTTCTCTCTCTGTCGGTTTCCCTTTCGTTTTTCACTCACTCACTCTCTCTCTCTCCTCCCCCTCTCATTCTGAAGTGCTTTCGTCTGCCGTTGTCGCTGCTGCTACTGCTTAGTGCCAGGAATGTACCAGTGTGGCGGCGGCGGTGGCCGGCCCTGTCTGTTGTTGGCAAGACTAGCATTAAGCACTAATAGTAGTCGTCGTTGTAGTAGTAGTAAGCATTATTAATAGTGTTAGTAGGAGTACAACACACTCTATGCTTCAGACCACCTCACCTCCATCCGCACAGCTTCTCCTCCTCATTGTGATTATAGCAGCAATTTTCCCCGTGGTCGTGAAATCGCCTCTATCAGGCCTCAAAACGCCACTTAAAAAAGAAGGTAAGCTGGATTTTTCTGTGTCTGGCGTAAAAAATAATAATCAGAGAGTGAGAAATTTAGAAAAATCCGAAACGGTGAAGTGTAGAAAAAAAAAAATCCCTCCCCGGTTCGGGTTCGACCAGATAGGCTTTGGCTGTGTGTGTGTACGTGACTGTGTGTTATATTGGCTGCCGACGACAACGTGCCATGATGGTATAGAGAGAAGAGGGTCCAGTTGGTTGTTGTACTGGGCCGGGGACAAAGAACTGCTATTTATAGCCACTATACTCGTTTGTGTAGATTCATTGTGGACCGTTTGCTGATCGTATATTGTTTACAAGATACTAGTTAATGCCCATTTTGCAGCCTAAAACTACAATTTTTCTCTATTGACTATTTCCGAGTAAACGTTCTTTGCTTAAACTAATAAAGCGCTTTGTTTATCCTTTTTAAATAAACAAAACAATTTCATCTTTTGACTACTCCCTCCTCCACCTCCCTGTCTTTTACGATGTTTCTTTATTGTTACTCTTTATTGACAAACCGGGTGCCCTTAATGGAAGTAATTTTTATGGCATGGTTAAAATGAACTGTAATTTTTTTTTTCTATTTTAGCTCCCTTTCGTTTTTTGTTGGTACTTTGTTTATGGATGGAAAATATTTTCTACTTGCCTACTGTCCATCATTAGACGCCTGTATAGATTTATTTAGTGCTATCGAAAACAAAAGCATTATGTAGAGTAAGTACTAGTCGGTAGTATTTCCTCATCATCTCGACCTTTTTACAAAAGCAAGTTTAGTAGCAGCAGCAGTAAGCTCTGTTGATGACCCTTATTTTTTTCCTAATGTTTGACGTGATTCATTTAAACCACTTCTTAATAATTTTATGCTGAACGAATGGAGCGCCTAATGATCGTAAGAGTAATGCCGATGAAAAAGAGCGTGCTTGTTTTGCTTTTGCTAGTACTTACATAGTACATATACACCCTTCTGTTATTATTATTACTATTACTTTTGGCGTGAGTTATTGTTAGCAGTAGCAGCGGCACGTGTTGGCATGGAAGGAAAGAGCGAGTAGTGACATACTGTCTCCAAATGTCTACCTCCATCTGCTCTGACATCGGCTTTGTGAAAGGTCCTTGTCAACAGAGGAAAAGACTGACAGATTTTTTTCTTTCAACATTAATCAATAACTGCTGAATTATAATGCAGTTTAAAGTTTCTCTTTCACGATAAGATGCACTTTTATCTGGTTATCTCTTTAAACTCAACTATTTGCCTTAATTTACACTGTGTGTATATAGTGTGACAACCCGAACTTAACTTCTCTAGATTTTATAACCTCGTTAGCTTTTCGGTTGAGTACATGTATTATTGTTACTTGTGCAGACTTGTAAGGTTGATCTTTATTTTTCAAGTAGTCATTTATTTCTAATTCCGATGCGACTCAGATATATAACATTTACTTGTTAGCTCATGCATTGGGTAGAGAAGATTGTTTCTGTTGAAGCAATTTTAGCTGCTTGTGAGTGAAGCAGCAGCGAACGGATCCCCAGCATGACTATAAAGGGAAAAAGATTTTTCGGAGGTCGGTCGAGGACTGGCAATTTTCCTTGAGTCTAAGAACATTTGTACTACGAATTTCATTGCACTCTGTTTTGGTTTACTATCTTACATAGCATGAATAATCTGGAATTGCGAAGCGAAAGAAGCAATGCTACTTTCTCATTCTAATGACATACATAGTGAGTTGATTCAGAATTGGAAAAATGAATCCTATTGATTTGATCTAGTTTCCCTTCACCGATCGTCGTGTTGGGTCTCGTCTACTCTGTTTTTGAAATTGAAAACGACAAATTTGTTTCTCCTTTTTTTTTTTCCCTTAATAAGTATTTATGTTTTCGTCTTCAACTCACGATTGGAATTTCATGGTTTATAATGGGGCTTTCACTAACCATAGCATTTTTGACATCGAAGTTTTTAAAAAATTTTTCAATTATGATCTTTAGATGTTGTAGGGGTAATAAAGGTCAGCCTTTGAGAGATAACTAAGCCTCTCGTCTGAAGGGAGTGAAGCTATCTGATCTTAGTTGTCCTCCTTTCTCTCCATGGTAATGGGTGTGGAAACTATCGTTCCTGTTGACGGTGGCTCCCTCTTCTCTTAAACAAGACACAGGCCTGTTTTGTTCACCACACTAATGGAGAATGACTAATCGCAAAGAAGCCAAAAAGGAAAATTGTTGATTCGTTGAAAAATTTCGATGATTATTTTATTTATCTATTTCAATCATCATTTTTATAATGGCCATCTTGTTATTGTTCACAGCTAAACCCTTGTTCCAATCCAAGTAATTATTTTGGTGAACACATGTAAAGAAATACTCCATGTTTGTTACTGCTTCAAGTAGTTTTTGTTTAGGTCGAAAAGAATAAGTTATTTATTTACTCGTTAACCGGTTCTTATCAATTATTTTCGTCAAGTAAAATTTCTGTGGCTGACTCTTTTTAGCGTCTATTGACCTGGATACGTGAAGATAGAATTAGAGCATATTTTACTTCCATGTTTGGTCTTCTTCCTCTTTTTAGCTTGTAATGTGAATTGCTTTCAATAACCTTTATGGAAACTAAACCAAGGTTGTAGCTTTTCTTCCATCGATATGTTGCCATCAACTGAACTTGATTTTTGCATTTTTGTTGTTTGTGAAATGTAAATATTATTCTGTAATTTTGCTATGATAAAAAATTTTCTCACCTGTAAATAGAGAGATTATTCTGAGAAAACAGTAAGTTATACTTGTCTCTCGTCAGAAATTTTATTATATCTGCGCCTGAAATTCTCATTCTGCCGAACATTTACTTTCTTTGGTAATTCAAAAATCTCAAGTTTCCACTGACAGAAAGAGAGTGTTACGAATAAGCCACTTTCAATTTTTTTGGTTCATTTTTATATTCTTGAATTAAAAAGCAATGTTTTTTTAAAATGAAGTTATTTATGAATTAGGACGTTTGAATTATTTGGGACACTAAGTCTTCAGCTCAATTGATTCTGATTATTTGCTCTTTAAACCAGGAAGTACCCCCTTCCAAGCTAGCTTGAACATGCATAAAATATAAACATTTTCTTCTTTGTTAATTTTTCAACATGAAAAATATGTAGGTATATTAGATATTTCAGTCCACTTTTCATAGATGAAAAATTCCTATATTGATCACGCACCATTGCATTTCCCCTCTTGACATTAATCTGGTTACACGGTGCAAATTCGGAATCTGGAACTTTTTTTTTTTTTTTTGTGGAATAAAGTTAATTTCAATTTTCCATTAATAATTACTATGGTGAAACGTCAATACACGATGGATTTATTTGCTTGCATTGTTTATCTTCATTCTATCATCCTTCATCTTTTAAATTGTGCAATTACATCTGGAAATATTGTCAGTATCTGAGTATTGAGTAATTAAAAGGAGTTCCATGTTCGGTCACTGAAATGTTGGTGTATTATCAAACAGCACTATCAGATTCTCTCTCGAATTACTAGTCAGTCAGCTGTTATGTTTTTAATACAAAAAGGTGATAATGTCTTCACATTGAAGAGTAGCTTTGAAATTTAATCATAACGAGAATTCACCTGTATTCATTTTCTAGTATTGTAAGTAATATTTAAACCAAATTGCAGGGTAATAGTCCAAGTTTTAAACACTAGATCCATCCATTTTGATGTATATATTTTTTTAATCCTCTGCAAATTGTTTTTAACTTCCCTCTCTGCTTAGTTGGAGAAGGATCACTTTTATTATTTAATATACAATGCGACGCACTCCTGACCTGTTGAAAAAGTAGAAGAAACTTTGCTTATGAATAATAATAGAAATACTTAACTTGCTAATAATAGCTGATCTTTTTATTTATTTGCAACTTATACGTATTTGTGAAACGCTGAATATCACATATCACCAACAGAAGATAATCTAACTGATGTAATTGGGGTGAGCATTTTATTATATGAGTATTATAGTAAATTTTATTCTTGTGTAGTAAGCTAGTTTCTTTTAATAGGTTGTTCTCGAACGTGTAAATAGAAATAGTTAACTGTTGTGTCTTGAAGGGAGTTCTGTGTCATAAGTCTGTCTCTATTACCAGGGTGGTAGTGTATTTGTGACTGTGACCTGTTTGTTGTTGGCGTTCTTTGTAGCATGAATTCACAGTTTGCAACGAAAAACACTCAAGAACAATAAACAGAGGTCACAGTCACAAACACCAAATACATCACCACCCTGCTATTAGGGACAGATCTATGACATTAAGATCCCTTTCATAACTAGAATTCATTTATCAGAAGAAACAGAAAACTCGACTTCTTCTAACATGTTCAAAAACAACCTATCAAAAGAAACTAGCTCACCACACAAAGATATTTTGAAATACTCGCACCTTAAAAGTCAACCCCTATTAAATCTATTCGTTGTACCGTCCGTTGTAAATTTCCTAACTTATATTGGGTATCCGTGCCCATCTCTACCTTGCTGTGTGTTATTTTGTAAAAATAAATGTATCACGTCATTTCTCTATCCTTGTGTTTTGTTGAGTGGAATGTGTATTATTCTCAGTCGGTCTTCATATGGCAGATCTTCTAGTCGTGGCATCAGTTTGATAGCTCTCCTGTAACCTGTCTTCATATTTTTTTGGTGTGTACTGTTTATAGATACTTGCATATTCTACATGTGGGTCTGACCAGGGTTTTTGTAAAGCATTTTGAATATCGTGGTGTCCATGTGTTTTTGCCTTGGATTATACGGAGCATCTTATTTGCTTTATTGATCTTTTCTTTTATATGATCGAAGTTCAGCCACTTCCACCCCTAGGTCCTTTTCTGTAGTTCTTGTGACAGATAGTGGAATATGTATTTACATGATTTGTAATTGTTTCCGGATTGTATTGGTTTGTTTAGGTTATGGTATACAGGTGTTTCTTTTGTTTGTTTGTTTTTTTTTCTTTCAAGTTTACTTGCATTCTCTCTTATCATGTAACATAAATGAGTTCAATTACATATTTGAACTTCAGTGGAAACTTGAAAGTATGTATGTAACCTTGGAATTTTCATGTCCGAAGTTTACATTTGAGCTATTCAGTAAAATTTTTGGGTGAATTCCTTGTTAAGTGTCCCAATTTTAGCGGAGGCACTCGGCCAGTTGGAACAAAACATTCTAGCAGATATCAAGTCCAATCTAACAAAAATTGTAAGAAATCCATGAGTAAAATAAAAGTAAACACCCCATCGGCTATTTTAACTATATTTGTTTTTATTTTACCATATAGTCTGGAGCACTAATTTTCTTACCCTTTTAAATCTTGTATGTTTTCTTTTGATAAAAAATGACTCCGAAATGTTTTTTCCCCCTTCGGATGTGTGATTTGATACGTGTCCTTTAGACAGAGATTTAATTTAGTTACATCGGCGTATTCATGAAATTCTGTTAATTTTATGTTTTCAATCAAAAGACCTTCGTTTCTTGAGAAAACGCGGCTGTGAAGTATTTGGTTACACTCTTTATTACCATAATGGAGTTCTCCCGAACGTTGTTAAGCTTCTTTGATATTAATAGAATGTTTTACAAAGACAACAAAAAAGCAGCACTAAAGCTTTTATACGGCTTTCTTCATTGCTTTCAGAAAGTGTATTTTGTTCCAATATTACGGAGTGCAACTTTTTTTCAACGAACGACTAACAATAACATGTTTTATATCCAGATTAGATATCAATGTTGTTTCCATTTTTTTCTCTCCATTTTCCTTACTGTTTTGGGGGAAGGGTTGATTTTAGGTTATAGTAAATCTTTATTATTTCGAATTTAGTTCATCTTTTTTAAAATAACCGTATTTGAAATTGAAACTTGATTGTTTTGAATACTTGAACATTTCCGAAATAGAAGACAGCCAAATGCCTACAGGCGGAAAATGAGTTTCCAGTTCAGCATTATAAATTACATTGTAAATAGACTCCCATCCCACTCCCTGACACTTGAAACCTGACAAATTTCCGGAAGAAACGAAGATCTTATTAATTATAACCACAATTAATTCATTGAAGAAAAATCAAAGAAAACGGCGTTGTAAACTGAACGAATCTTGACCGTAATTTATTGTAACTGATTGAAGTAGGAGAATGCCTAATATTGATGCAATATTAAGGTGAGTGTTCATCTAAATTGATGAACATTTGTGCATTTTTTAAATTATTCTCTTACTAATGATTTAAATTCGGAAAGTTAATTTCATTGCTTATGCTACAAAAAAAGAAAACATTTCGGACTAGTATTTCCAAAGATTCGTTCTAAGTAGTTATATATTTTGATAGTTCTTGAGATATCTTTTTAAAGTATTTCAATGACAATTTGAAATTTACTGTCATTGAGATTTGAAAAAAAAAACAAAAAAAAACTGAGTTACACATTGATTAAAATTATTTCATATATAAAAGTCAAGATTAGGTAAAATAAAACTTCTATTTATAAAGTTGACGATGTTCGTAAAAATCTCTCTGAATTGCTATATTTGATAGTGTATTTTAAAAGTTTAAGTTAACCTCGTCCCATGTGAATTATATACGAATACATTTTCACTGATCAAGTTTTATCATGGTAGTTATTAGTTTGTTGGCTTCTGTTCTAGTGTAAAATTGAATACCTAGTGTTACTAATTTCAGAGTTGATTGACATTGAAGTACCACGTTGATATATTTTTGAAAAACAAACTTGGAAGCACTCTGAGACCGCATACCTCTTCCATGTCAGAAGAAAGTATTTGGGCATGGATCTGCCCTCAAATACAAGCACTTCTTTAACCCATTGCCCACCCTTCTACGCAATTTCATCGAAATCCATTGTACTTTCAGAGACATAGTGTGGACGGACACGACTGAATACATACACCTCTCTAACTTCGTTTGCGGTGGTAAATATGTCACATTTGTGTACAGTATTAATTCCTTTCTTTGGAATATCATTTTGCAATATAATGTAAACATTATACCACTTATATCTGATGAACATCCTCGAACTTCGCTTTTTAGGCCAAACCAAGGATTTTAAACTAAGGAATAATCAATGGCTATTTTATTTGAAAAATGATTTTCAGAGTAAAGCAATGCTAGATAAATTACTAATTATTAATATTGGAATTATTTTGTTTGATGAATTCAAGTCAGTAAGAATTTTAAAAGTGAAATTACAAAATAAAACATGATCTAAATACCCCGTTTTGCTTTCTATTTCATGTGATGGGAATATTTCTTGAACATATTTCTTTTTTTTCTTCTTCTTCTTAACCCATTTTATTCAATACTTTCTTGGTAAGTTCTTTGGAATGTTTAATAGTAGTGTTGAACTATCGGAGCTACTAACTAAAGGTGGCGAGAGGTTCTATCCCTTTTTGTTTGTGTGTTCCAGCACTCCTGGCCATACAGTTTTTTCTACAGACTTGTAAATTAATATCAGTATACCATTAGCAGAACCCCCCCTTTAAATTTTTGGAAAAAAAAAAAGGTTCTTTGACCTGATTTTGACGAGTTTATTGATAAAATTTAGATTCTGCAGGGTCTAGATGTTTTTCACTCTATTTTAGATGTTTCCCAATGGAAAACGCCTATGATGTCATAAATAGAATTTATTCTTCAGTGGAATTTTTTTTTTTTTTTTTTTTACACGACTTCAAATTTTGTTGTTATTGACTGTGATGGCAAGTTCTATCTTCATTTACTAACATTCTGCCTCAATATACAAAAAGATTGTAAATTGCTAACATTTTTCAATGGGTCATTTTCTGTAATTATAATGAATCTTTTATCTGAAAGTTAAACTTGGCACTTGGCTTTGAAATTCACTCTCCATAATCCTTATGAATTTGTTGATTGTATTGAACATAACTTGTTCAGGTTTGAATTAATTTTATAGTTGATAAGGAATAAAAGATATCCTCAAAATTTATTCACTATTTCTAAGGCTTTCACAGTAGTACTTAGAATTAAGATCTGAAAATATATCGTATTTTGCAAGAATATTAGTCTATTCCAAAATGATAAATTCCAAGTGCTATCCATTGCAGAGAAATATTTGTTATCAGGAGACATAACCAATTAAAATATATAGGCCATTCACTTGTATTTTGACTAGGGATATATTTTGAGGGGAGGTTTAGGAACTAGGTCAAGTCAAAAAAATTTGAAAGGACTTCCTCTGAATATTTGTCTGTATATAAAGAGGTGTAATGTGTGTTCTTCTTTGCTGGAGTTGTGGTTCATGTGTTAGATGGTACTGCACGTAGTGTCTAAGTCTGACATCATGATAAACTTCCGGTTCCACCTGGGATCCAATTCATACTAGATTAATATGAATAGAATCTTGCCAATTTATTTTCCTATCTCCCCCCCCCCGCGTCATTTCACACAGTTTGTCAGTATAAGATATCTAGTTTATACTTCAACAAAAAAATTGAATAACTTTTTGGTGATTTTTATCGATATTTTTATTTTTTAATTTTTTTTTCCCATTAGAAAGCAGACGACAAAGCATTTCAAAGCAAAGCAGGCAGCAACAATCATCAATGTTCTATACCCAATTGCTATCACAGATCTGATCTTCAGTGTTTCAAATATTACATAGTTCCTAATGAGATGATCTCAGCATTGGGAGGTACTAATTATACATTTCTTATAACTTCAAAGAAATGCTCTTAGGCCCTTTTCTGGGTCATATCAACAACACAACTAGAAATTAACTGCTACCTCTCTATTTTCACTACAAAAATCCGAACATCAGAAAATTGTAATTTTATTATGATCAACTTGATTATTAAGAAGAGTGACTATATGATTGTTTTCATGTGGAACTTGTTTCTGTAAACAATATAAACGCTGATGAATCTGTGTTTTAAAAAGTAACACTTGAAAAAAAAGTGTAACAATTACACACCTTTTTGTTATTATCAAATGTTACTGTTACATTACAAAACTCAGGTGGAATTGGTAATTCCATCATGTCACTACTTGGTATATCTTATATTAGAGTGGCCATCAATATGTTTTACATATTCTAAAAACACTCACTAAAGATGCTGCTTATAGGTACATTACACTAAAATTAGTAATTGATACAACTTGCATGTAACTATAAAAATTGTATATTTTACAAAATGCTAATGTATTGCTATTTTTGTCACTTGGATCTTGAAAAAATGTGTACAAAATTTTTTTATTTTTTTTCTCCTGAGAAATCTTAACTCATTTGATCTTCTCCTTACTCAGTGTGTTGCATTTCTACACAAAATCATTTTTATTTCTATTGAATTTGGTTTCTCCTGGGTTATTTTGGAAAAGTATTGGTGGGAAAAAAAGCCCTTGTGAAATGTGAGAAGTCATTTTGGGATTGATTTTTGGCTGTACTGTGCTATGAACTAATATCTAATCATTTATCATATTTGATGCAAAAATTTATTTTGATTGCTTTAAATTATGAATTTACTTTAGAAGCAAGAAAACTTCCCTCTTCTTTTTTTTTTTTTTTAATTAGATGAATTATTTCCCCTTTATCACTGTCTACCATTTCTTTATGGTTAACTCGCTTAACTCTGGGCACATGGCTAAATGGAGGTAGTAATTGTGTGTTGTGCCAATCTTCCAGTGAGGAGAACTTACCAACTTTGAAAACCAGCATTCCAACTCCTGGCTTTTACTTTGGCTTGAACATGACAAATAGTGGCATTAATTCAACAAATATACCTACCATTTATTTATTATATTGTGAAAGAAGAAATTTCAAAATTGTTATATAACGTTGAAAATGAGTTCATTCTCTGCTGTAATCTTCAGATTATAGTGAGCTCAATTTCTGATATTGAAGCCTTTTCAATTTTCCAGACAGGTACATATAATTCCTGTCTGAATTTTGTTAGATGTAATGTATTAATCCTTGTGTATGATATGGTCGGACTATTTTCCTAGCTTATGTATGCATTTATTCACAACTTTTCTGCTGTGTATCCACCAGTTCTTGCTCTTGGTTCTAAAATGTGGAATCACTTCTTACAACATATGCTTGTATTGGAATAGACTTATAACATGTTTCTTTTTTTATTTTTTTATATGAAAATCAGCAAACATAAGAGTTGACACATTGAAATCTGGCTTGGCAGACCATATATATATATATATATATATATATACACATACATACACACACACAGAGCGAGGTGGACAACCAGACCATATTGGATGAAGTTTAAATTATAGACGGGGAGAACAATTGGTGGATACAACATCTGAAGGAAGCAGCCCACATACTTGGTTCAGCTGAACCAATTAGCTGACCGAGCATTGATATAAATAGCATCTTGAAACCTCTAATCAAAATTCCATTTCAAGAAAAGTAAACAGGTCACCTAATGAAAGGAGAGCAATTCCGAATTTCACATCAAAACACAATAGTGGTGATATATATATATATATATATATAATAAATGGATGTGACATGTGTCGTCTAATTTGAGCATGTGCACTTGGAAGTGATTCCACATTCTAGAATTTGGAACCCCCTTATGAAGGCTGGAGAGTACATGATTGGAATTTTGTGCACAAATAAACATATGGGGTGGGGGAATAGTCCAACAATATCGTCCATAAAGATGTACAGTTACCCCTTGTCATTTGTGTTTTCAATAATTCGTGATTTGGTCCTAAATAATTAGATGGGAATATTTTGGGGTTCCAGAGCATACCGCGAAAAGCTGTATCATAGAAAATACGCTGTGTTACGTAATATTTTTGATACTTATTGCAACTTTTCTCAGACTGGGGGAAAATTTTAAAAAGGCAACAAAAATATTGATATGAAGGTAAGTAGTTGCGTAAAAAGGAAAAAGAAAAATTGTTAATAATCGGTGCACTGTAGTTTTGAAATTTATGGTTTTTGTTGATTAATTGTATCAAACTGTATTAACTAGCATCGACTGTGAACTTTTTTTTTTTCTCTTTTTAACGCTCTTGAAATGTATTGCAATAATTGAATATCTTTAGTTATAACTGCAAAGGATAACTGAATATAAAGTTGATGGGGTTGGACATGGAAAAATGCAATAGTTCAAGGTCTCCCTCGATCAAGTGAAATTTTATTAAACAAATTATCCAAGCTTTTGAAGCTACATGGATTTTGTATATCAGAATTTGTTCTTCCTATTGTATTATTGTTCAATACTCATGAAAATTATATGGAAGGACCTTGATATGTGTGTATTAATTTTTGTGTTACTAATTGAGTCTAATCTGATCCAATGAATATCAGTAATGGAGTTTTGACTAAAATCTGGGGCATATTTATCCAAACTCTTGATTAAAAAATTGAATATTTTCATTTTTAACATTTACAAAAGTATTTTTAGTATCTCGTGCCAATGATTTTAATCAAACTTCCTTGTCATATTATTTCTTGTTCTCAATGCATGTCATAAATGTTTAACCTGGTGTGGATGGGCACTAAAGCTAGTGAGAAATATTTCGATTAGTGAATGTTAGGCATATTTGTAGACTTGGCTGATATACACTGGAAATTTTGTCAGAATCTTGGTATATTAGTTAAAAAGATTAGAAAAAGATCTTGATGAAATTTTTGGTCTACATTTTATAGAACCATAGACATTTTGAAAACTTTGTATAAAGCGGTAGTAATGTAAACCAAAAATTACAAATAATTTGCACTTGAAAATTACTTTAATATTTCACAAGCAAAACACATTTCTATATTTTTTTTTTATCTTTACTGAAGGACGAAATCTTATTTAAAGAAGTTTCCATTTGAAATATCAGTTCTTCAAATGAGATGTACCCCCCAACTCATTTAAAAAAAATTTTTTTATTCGTAATAGCTAATTATTAATGATTTTTACACGTTTGAATATAGGTCCATGGCAAAATGAATTCTGTTGCCGTTTTTGAAAAACAGCCCTGGGGAGTTGGCATCAAAGACTTATTTGGGAAATGAAATAAAACTGAAATATAAAGTAAAATGATAGATCTTCAGGGCAAGTTTTTATTGTCATTTGCTGACTTATATTATACTTATTTTCCATTGAAAGGGAAAAAAATGTTAAACATAGAAAAAATTGTGTGGAGAATTTCTTTTTAGTTTGAATAATTTAATATTATTTTAAAATCTTGTTTTATTCTTCCATTTACTGTTGAAAATCAAAATTTATGTCACTTCAATAATGCAGTTGTGAGTTATTTTAAAAAAAATTGCCTTGAAGAAATTTTCAATCTTATATTTTCTTATGGCTCGATAGTGATAAAGTCTTGCCAATCACAGACTTCCAGTCATTACAAAAAAAATTATAAACTCTCATACTTGTCTAAGGCTACTGTTGACATGACCTTTCAACAACTTCTCAATCTGCCGTGAACTATTATAATAACCCTTATTGTTGAGAGGAAGCACTATTCATTGTTTTTTATGCAGCATGTGACAATTTTTATCACAGTCAATGATGAAACTAATTTTTGCAAATCAAAGATTGAAATCAACAAAACTGAATCAAAATTATTTTGGACTTATCAATGGAGAAGTTTTGCGAAGGGTTTTTTTTTTTTAATTTTTAAATTTTACTTATAGCAATAAAATGAAATATGCTGCTTACCCCCCAAAAATGACTCAAATGAAATGACATTTTCTTTCAAATTGGAATTTTTTTTCAAGATCAAACAAAGGTACATAACAGAAATTTTGATTTTAAATGATTCTCCAGTAGAAAAAATAGAAGTATTAAATCTGTATAAAGATTTAATACTTCTATTTTTTCTACTTATAAACAACACATTCTATAAATTATGGGTTCTGTGACTTTTTTCTCTCCCCTACAATCAATGTATATTCCCAACATTTGAACCCTGTCATATGACTGACAACACTCAAGTAGTGTAAATAAGCAAATGTATCCATTTGACTTGGCTTGTCTTGAATTTATAAAGAAACTTGTTAAAGTACAATGCGATCCATTAAATTTTTAGTTATTTTTCGTTTTAATAACTTTTCCCTTTTAGTAATCTCCTTTTCCTTTTTTTTTCTTTTTAAATAAGCTACTTGTCATAATTTTGAATTTTCTTCTTTTTTATCTTTTTTTTCTTCCTTATTTTGAAAAGCAGTCTTAGTACAAAAGTCTTTTTGAATTGGAGGAATCTTTGTTTGCTATTCAAACATTTTATGGCATTCTTTTAAGCTTCTTTTGTTTATATAGAATGGTGGTTTATAATTTAAAAATAAATTCATGTAGATTTTAGTGAACGAGATAAGTGTTCATTCTCCAAAAGTTGTTAATGGAAATTAGCTGCTGAACAGGCTTCCACAAAGTAAAACGAGTTCCCTTTCCAGAAAGTCAGATGGATAAAGAAAGAAAGAGAGAGAGAGAGAGAGAGAGAGAGAATGTCTGAGTAAAGAGGAAAAATCCTGGCGGCAGGGAGCTAGTGTATAACAGTTAGACAGACAGGAAATATGAAAATATCATTAACATGTCAGTAGCAGGGAGCAGCTAGTAGCTGCATCAGCAGCAGCAGCCAACTAGGGAGTTGGTTGTGATCAGTCCTCACATTCGTTGGCTATGTGCAAGTAGAAGAGTAGGAGAACTGTAGCAGGAACACTGAATAATTATTAATCAAGTATAAAAAGAAGAAAAAAAAAATCTGTCGCTTGTCTTTCCCTTCTCCTCATTTTCACAACCTGGAGAATCATTTAAAATCAAAATTTCTGTTATGTACGTTTGTTTGATCTTGAAAAAAGTCCAATTTGAAAGAAAATGTCATTTGAGTCATTTTTTGGAGAATCCCAATATCTCTAATCACTCTTCATGGAAATTGTGAAAAGATCATTCTGATTTGTTGATGTCTGTCTATATAAAGAGCTAACTTGATTTATTTTTTGTCAAACCCCAGTAAAAAGTCTGCCACTGACTTTGTTTTCTTGGCATAACAAGAACAATCCTCACTGAAATCAAGGGTTAACCAGTATGTGAAATTTGCATTCTCCTACTGTGACTTGAACTTGCGTCCAACTGATTGCCAGGAGGCTGTCCTACTGATTGAAATAAGTTGACAAGTCTTGAGTATTTATGAAAATTTATCACTGAGATATGCTTAGGCTAATTCAATTCCACTAAATGAATACATTTATACGATACAAAATTTTCTGTAATCCTCTTCAGTCGGAATAGAAGTTGGAATTAGATCCTGCAGATGCCACTTTAGTTTTCTGTTAAGTTCCCACTTAATGAATAGGAACTATCGATCTTAATTGTGATTATTTTGAGATAGTATAGGCTAAAAATGTTTTTTGTAATTATAGAACTTGGGCCTAAAAACATTTCAAAAGCCTCTCAGTTTTCAAGGAGTTTAATGCTTTAGCTTGTCAACAAACCATTTTTCTTTCATCTGGTTAAAATCGGTTGTACGTTTTGAATGATATAAACATTATGAACCTATAACACTTGTATATGTAATCTTATTTTATTAATATTAAATCATGGAAGGTGGAATTATGTTCTATTCAGGCATTTCAACCTTCAGATTTTAGGATGAATAGTACTCAGGAAAAGCACACGCATAGACATGTGTATAATACTTTTCTATGTGTATTTGTCTATATTTGTAATGTTTTACTAGGGAAATGTAGTTTTATGTTCTAAGCTTTGACTCTGTGGTTGGACCCTTGAGTATGCATAAATTGTCATGAAATTTCAAGTATAAGCAAAGATGCATACACTTTTAAAATGTTTTCTTCTAAGACCTGGAAAGAAACTTGTTTACATCTGCCAACAAAGCAGATATATATTTCACTCATGTTTGTCTATCTGTTAGTCCACACAATATCTCAGAATTTCAATTATGTTTTGTAGAAGAGTATGCCAAATGCTAGGGAAATGGTTATTGAATATGGGGGCGGATACAGGAATTTCTTTTACAGAGACCTCCCCTGCATCATAGCTTTATGTCAGTACAATTACTCTAAAAGTTCTCAGTTAAGTTTTCTGGAAGGGTATGCCATGGAGTAAAGATGAATAGGTTAAATTTTGGGGCAGATCTAGGATTTAAAAAAAAAAAAATTCATTCCTGTTTTCACTCGTTTGGTCAAACAATTATCCCCAAAGGTTTGCAATAACATTTTTGTGGAAGGGAGGGCAATGGGCTAAAGAATTGATTGAAAAATTTGGGGGCAGATCAATGAATTTTTTACTATCTCCCCTGCATCATAGATATATATGAACTGATTTTAATTCAGTATTTTGCGACAAAGGTGTTGGCAGGGATATGCTCTCTCTGAGTGCATCATAATTGTTGATGAATCTGCTCTCAATAAGGTACATAATGTATCAGGACCAGCCAGAATTTCTACTTATAATTTATTGGCACTATTATAAAAAGTGCTTCATATTTATTCAGTTTATATAATACTGTGTGAAATGACACTACCTTGTGAAATGAATTGTGAAGGTAGTGTCATGTGCTGATTTTAGTGAATCTTTGGAATATTTTTCTAACCATTATTATATTGATGTATCAAATTTGGTGAGTAGCCCTGCTAATTAGGTTTTAAACATCAACTCATCATTGTCCCAGTAGGTTTCAGATATAAGGGGTGTACATACTAGAAAACATTTGTAGTAAGTATGATTATTAGTCAAGTAGAAAAAAAAATTACACCTAATTCTTATTAAAGAAAGATCAGTGTAATTAGGGAACATAGCAGACCACTTGCTCTGTGTAATAAAGTGGATACATGAATACTTGTTAGAATATGTAATCTAAATATAGCACTCATTGCTTGAAGAAATTTACCACGTTTCTTTCTGATTGAAATTAAGGATTTTATCATTAGTGTTTATCCATAAATTTGATGTAGTTGAAAAGTAAACAATCTTAACAGCTGTGTGACTTGGAAATTTTTTATATCTTCATAACATACTCGATTCGAACTTGAGAATTCTATTTTCACAAATTTAATATTCCAAGATCGTGGAACAATCTTCACCGCAATAAAAGTCTCAACTTAGTCAGTAGGACAGAAATTGCAAGAGATTTAGATTTGGCAGAAATGGCTGATAAACTCAATTTCAATCTGATAAAGAAATACTAGATCTTTTTTGTCCATAGTGTAGATTTTCTTTGAAAATTAGGATTTTTAGAAAGTGTTAATACTGCTCCCACCTAAATTTCAAGATTTACCTACTGCCACTATTCAGATTATAATTTCTATGAGTTTTGAAATTATAGTATGCAGTCTATCGTAGTATCTGTTGGTATGATAATGTGCAGTTTACCAATACCCTGACTGACCTGATTATTAGGTGTGGGCCCAAGGATTTATAACTTATTTCAACTAAGCATAATGATAGTTGACTTTTTCTAGTTAGAACTTGAAACCAATTTCTTAGTTTGGACATTTCAAACTAGTCCCAAATATGAAGCCAAATAAAATTGAAGTTAATCTAAAGTTTAAGTCTAAAATATCAGTCTTAACAACTTTACACCCTACAATGCCATTGAAAGATTTCGTAAAAGGTTGATATAAATTCATATGATGAAAGCTATATTCAACTTCTGTTTTCTTTATATGCTGATCATTAATAAATTCTATGGCATAATTTTGATTTGTTCATCATCCTGCAGTGTATATATACCAGGGAGACTGCACAATATAGTAAAATGGTCTGGTAGACTACATGCTGTAGTAGCATTCAGAAAATTTTTCTCTACAAGAAAACACTGGGCAAATATTACAGATAACTTATATAGGGAATTGAAAAACTGCAAAATGAAGTAAAATACTACTCCAAGGTCAAGTATATCAGTCAAGGCTGATAGTGATGAAATGAAGACATAACTTGAGAATCATCAAAAAGTTACAGGGTAGCCAAATATCAAAATCAAGAGTTGAAGATCATTTGCTCCAGATTGGTTATGTTAGTCACTATGATGTGTGACTTCCTCACACATTAGTTGAGCTGGAAAAAAATCTTGTAGATCATATCTAAATGTTCCGTTATCCAAACAAATAGTGATGAACAATGAAAATTAGCTTCTTCACAACAATATGGAATGTGAGAAATTGTGTAAGTGAAATGATTTATCGCTAACTCTACCAAAAGCCATTTTTACATTCAAAAGTGATACAATGTGTATATGAGATGAGGTTGGAAAGGTGTCCATAACCATGACATCCTTTAGAGTACAAAACAAAGATTTGAAAAAATGCCGCTTTTAATAGAGTGGCAAAGTATTGAGGTCATTGCTGTCCTTCCGGCTCCACTGTCCTGTGAGAATACATAGAAAAAAAATCACATTTTATTCTCAATTTGTCGAAATTTTTTCTTTTGTCATTTTGACTGGAATTTTGCAAGTACATCCACTTAATACTGAATTAGAAATTATCCTGGGTTTTAGTCATTTTTTTCCCCTCCTCTTGGAACTTTTGAGCAGATGCCAACAGACTTTTGATTACAAAACACCATTTTGTCGTTAAAAATTCCCTTACTAGCAACCATGTTAATTTTATTGAAATCTCTGTGAGAAAAATAGTTGAAAATTTTCATCTTAGAATTATTTACCCAAGCAATATAAACTGAGACGTATTTGTTCTAATGCTTATGTTTAGATTGAAAAAAACAGTGTAACAGGCTAGTTGAATTAAGATATTCTGCCCAGGACACAGAGACTTCTAATTTTAATAAATGAGCTGATTTTAATAAAATTTTCTGCATTCATTTGTGGAAAAACTTTTTTATTCAAATGGTATTTCGTGAATAAGCAAATGAAAATATTTTGTTAATCTTTCATTTTGGAAAAATTGTCTGAGGATTAGTATTGAAAGCATAATTATTTTCATCTTTCTTTTGACAAGTGACCTCGGGAGGGGGGGTTCTGCTATTATAACCCCCCAAAAAGGAGTATTTTCTTTTTTGCTTTAAGGAAGAGAAATGATATTGAATCCACCACTCAAAAAAATGTTTTCCTAGTCTTTCCTTAGAAAGAAATCTTTTATCAAAAGAACTAATTTATTCCTTTTTGTTCTAAATAGATTTATAATATATAAATTCTATTAATTGTTGATATATATATGAAATTTCTATTGATTGTTTATATATATATATATATGTATACATGAAATTTCTATCGATTGTATATATATATATATATATATATATATATATATATATATATATATATATATATATATATATATATATATATATATATATATATATATTAAAATTCTATTAATAGTTCATGTATATGAAAATTCTATTTATATATGTATATAAATTTATTCCTTATATTTTTGTTTAATTTAGAAATTATGCCTATGATCTCCAGTTGCAGATATTACCAATCTGAAACACTATTACCTCTGCCAAAAGATAGCCTGATTGACTTTTAAAATTTTCATGTTTTTTTTGGGGGGGGTTTGTTTATCATGTTTTTCAAAAAACTGTGTTATACTGTTTATAAAAATCTAAATATAAATTTTCAAATACACATATCCAAGTTCATATTGTTTATACAAATCAGTTTTAGATGAAAATTTCTTACAATTTTTCTTATTAATGATGCAAAGATTATTACAATAAAATTTACATGGTACTTGTTTTTGGCGTTTTATTGGTGAAATGTTGCCTCGTTGTCAGAAGTCTCTTCGTGTCTGCTCAAAGGTTCCTAATAAAAACAATTGATAAAATGACTAAAACGTATTAACATTTTTTACCAAACATTGAATGTTCTGTATTCCTCAGATATTGCACCTTCAGATCACCATTTATTCCAGTCTTTACAGAATTGTCTGATTGAATTGAATTTTCATTCTCTGGGTGAATGAAATAAAGTGAACTGAAAGATGGCAGAAGATAGTGGAATAAGTTGGTAAAAATGTTATGTAAAGTTGATGTGTAAGATGAAAAGAAATTCTTTTATTTTTTTCCATAAACACATTTCCTTTATATATATATATATATATATATATAATGTTAATGCTTTCATTGAACAACCATAACCATCACAGATAGCGATGGGTTCTATGCCTTTTCATATTATATGTGCGTATGTGATGTGTTTCCAGTACTCTTGGCCATAGTGTTTTGTCTATAGACTTGAAAATTGGTATCAGTACTCAACTAGACACCTAAAAATGTTTTTGATTTTTGGAGAAAGGGCTTTGATCCTGATGGGGTTATTGAACATCAAGATTCTCAAAGAGGTAAATGTTCTTAGATGTTTTTTTAACTCTTATTTTAGATATTTTCCAATGGAAACATCAGTAGTGTCATAAATAGAATTTATTCTGACTATATTTATTCTTCAATGCTTTTTTTTCTTTCTTTTTTTTTTTTACATGACTTCAAATTTTGATTCTACAGTTCATTATTGACTGTGATGGAAAGTTTATTTTACATTTGGTGCTTAGGAATCTCTTACAATCTTATTGGTGGTTGAAAGCTTCAAAAAAAGAAAGGTGTTTCAGCAAGTTTTATTTACAACCCAAATACACTAGATTTCTGGTCTTGTTCTTTACCAGCTATGATAGATAATATTTGAAATTAGTTTTGATTCTTTTGAAAATAGTTTAAATTCATATGGTTTTAAATGGTGCTTACAATAGAAAGCAAATTTAGAAGCTTTTTCAAGTTGATTTGCATAATATCAAATATCTTTGTTGAACTGTTATAAAAGGAAAATCTGTTTTACTTCAGTCAAGTATTAATTTTCTTTCTCTAATTTCTGTGCTGATTGTACATTTACAGATAGGAGCAATGTAAACGAATCAAATTAATCAGCGTACATTTCCTCTCTTCACTAATGGACTCTCACTTGTATGTTCAGTGCTTAGATAAAACAGATCTGCTAATGGTTTTTGTCTTTTCTTTATCTTGGTTCAAAATAAATGTTATGGAATACATAGAAACAAATCCCTAATTTTTTTCCTCTTGCATTCTGCAACTTTTCCTCTATTAATGTTTGCAAGGATACCAACCTCCAGTTAGTTTGCAGGTTCATAAAAATACAATTGGACAGTTCTGGTTGCTTAGATAGTGCTGGGTAGTGTAGATGCACTTTTGTAGTAAAGACCCTATTTAAAGTTTCTTTGCTATCATTTGTTCTGATTCTTTGCGAAACACTAAACCCAAAAGTTTGTATTGAAATGAACACACCAATCAGAAACTTTCATTTTTATACGTTTTAGTAAAAAATTATTTTTTTGATCCTCTATAGGGCCATTGTATGCTATTTAAACTCTGCTATTGGTTACTCGTCAAACCTAAGAATACCAAACAAATAAATGAAAATGAGGACACAAAATCAAATAAGAATTGAAGGTTAATTAAATGAATTGTCTATAATTTGAGAGAACCAACTATTAAAGTTGATGATAGTATCTTGAAAAGAAAACGCCACGTGTAGTTTCATAATTTGTTCCTGGAAACTATGAATTATCAAATTGAACTAGAGAAGTATCTTAGTTTTTTATCTCAATAAATGGTTTTGGTTCCATAGTTCGTTTTTGTTGGTTTTTGCTCTTGGATGAGCTCAGTTATCACGCGCTAAGTTATCCTGCACTGTGAAGTCTGGTTGTTGAATAAGATACATTCTGAAAACAATGAAATGCTCTTGAAAATAGTTGTTATAGGTGCCTCACTATGAAGCAGTGGTTATTAAGCTAGTCTTGTAGATTATTACTGGTGAGTAAGCTAAGTTTTAAAAACTTGCTTTGGAAGATCAGTGAAATGCACTGTTCCCATCTCCATTCAACTTTTTGTTTTACTAAGCTAACCTCACTTTCACAAAGTAATTGTCATTGAATCTTATGCACCATTGGAGGGTAGAGTGCATTACTTTCTCTCAGCAGTCATATTGCTAAAAAGAATTTTTGATCATTGGCTTCAATTCAATCCTCAAAAGGTTGAAATCATGCTGTTTCACTTCTCAGACATTGACCTTGTTTGCTCATGTTGAAGATTCTACCTGAATTCAGTACATTTTTTTCTAATATGAAGATAAAACTATGTATTTGCTTAATGTCACTGAGAATGTTGTTAAAAAAAAAAAGGACTATTAGTGTTGTTGTTTACCAACATTCAAATTAGGACTGCAGACTATACTCGAGCTATTGTATGTATGAGGTATGATCAGAAAGTTCCAAAACTTCTCTTATGGAGTCCAGCTCTCAAAGCATTTCAAGTACTATCTGTGATTTGTGCTGGATCTTTTCTGTGGTGTCAAAATGGCAATCGTTCAGTTTTAGCTATATTTTGGGGGAAAGTGGAAGAAATTGCAAGGAGCTAAATCTGATGATTAGGACAACACCTGTGTGGGTTTGGTGCAAAAACTCTTTCAATGTACTGAGTGTTCATGTTGGAGTACCATCGCCACAGTTCAGGTCGTTCACGCAGGATGTTCTCTCTCAGACTCCTTAACAGTACAGAAGAATTCAGTATTGATAGTCTGACACTAAACCACAACTTTTGACTGCGCTCCTGACTTGCCTTTACTTCTTCAGTCTTGAAAGTGGTGAACTATTCCACTGCGAAGTAGGGCTGCAACAATTCACTGATGCATCGCAATATTTTTCACTTTGGTGATAATCGATAACCAAAATTTCGATTTTGTATATATTTTTATTTATTTATCTTTTTTTTTTTCTTCTTTCTTTTAGCTCAAGTTAAATTTCAGCTTTTTTCTTTTTGATTGAATGAAAAAAATTGAATTTTTGTCTAAAAATAAATTTCATTGTAGTATTGACGGCTAGTAGTAAACATGCCCAATCTCTGTACTGTCCACGTGTTCACATTTAAAAAATTCTACGATCATCAGGAGAAACCTCTATCAGTGTAGAAGATATAATATGGGAAATGGTGTAATGTTGCTGGTGATACATTCTTTAGACTAATTTCAGTTTCATTTGTACATTGGTGCATTTGACTGGAATAATTCACCCCCCCCTCTTTTTTCTCCAATTTCTTTATCAGAAAGACCCCAATATTCAGTGGGGGGAATTCAAATCGATCAAATTTGCTTAAAACAAGAAATCTGTGTTGTTATTTTTCATTGTTACTATCACAATTTATTCTAAGCATTTAGAACATTATGAACTAATCAGTCATTTAATAATTTTTTGGGTCATTTTTCGTTGAGAATACCTCACTGATTATTTTCAGCGTTTTAAGCCATTTGCGATTTTCCCTATGAAAGATAATACACATAATCTTCTGCTTCTGAGTCTGTTTTTCCAGCATTCTTGCAGCAATGAAGTTATTCACATGTGTTTATCAAATTAAAACAATGATTTTTTTTCATATTTTTTTTTATATAAAAGTTTGAATTTACTAATATTCTACAGTAAAAATGCGTGGTTTTGTTTGAAAGTTTATATAAAAATCAAACTTTTTTTCTTGCAAAACTCTATACAATCCGGCACCATATATATATATATATATATATATATATATATATATATATATTAATATACAGTGGATAATGATGCAATATACTAAATGAAACCCTTGCAGATGCTTATCTATAATATATCACATACATTCATTCAAAAATGTCCAATGCGAAATAAACTTGAATATGAAAATAAACTTTTAAAAAAGTGATAAGATTTGTTCCACTGTATTTTATTCAATTAATTTTATGAAGCATCTTATATTATATTTTTTCTGCAAAGAGAAAAAAATTCTTCTTCTTGAATACTGAAAATGTGCGGTGAGGTACCTTGATGAAGAATGACTACTTTTTGGTTATAGAAAGATATTCTCATAGTACATCAAATATGAACAGCCATTTTGTTTTTCAAACTTAAGAAAATAATGCATGAAGCCAATGGACATACTTATAATTATTTCAAATCGGATTATGTAAAAGTATTTGAATCCAGGACACTATTTTTTTTTATGTGAATTGTGCTATCTGTATAAATTTTAGTGATTCATTTATGCTCAGTGAAAATACTCTCAGTCAGTGGTAACTAGTCATACATTTCTATCATCAATACAACTGTAAGACATTGTTTTATTTAACATCTCTTGGGATTTTACTTTCAAACATCAGAATCACATTCCTCTGGCATTCATGTAAATATATTTTTTTCCATTGTATTTTTCAACACTTCTCTTTTGGAATCTTTTTTTTTTTTTTTTTCTTTCACCCAAAAAATCTTGTATTGCGATTCATATCGTATCATGGAAAAACATATCATTGTGACCCAATTGCAAAGACTGCTGTTAGGTTTCTGGGTCATAGCTGTTGACCCAAGTCACATCTCCAGTAATCATCCTTGACATGAAGATTGGGTCAACTCGAGCCTGATGAAGGACACCCACACAGACTTTGACACGTTGATGCTTTTGCTTAGGGGATGAGGAGCCTGGGCACAAACATGGCAGCAATGTGATTCATTTTGAAAGTGGATGTGAGAATGGCCTGAACTGATCCAAATGACTGTCAGCAACTTCATTGATAATGATCCAACGATTCTGATACATAATTCGTCCAATTTCTTCAACATTTCCGGTGGTAGTACTCATTGAGGGTCCCCCTGATCTCTTGTCATCCTTCAGTGATGTTCTGCCACTCTTGATAGGAGTTCAAGCTCCACTCGAAACACCTTGCTCCACTCATGGCTACGTTTCAAGGGTCTCGATTACTGATTTGATTACTGGGTTTGACACAGTTCGTTTGTTCTCTGCTTAAGTTTGAGATCCATTCAGAATTTATAAATGAACGTGATCACAAAGACATGTATAACATAGTTTTGAATGTTCACAGCATGATGCCATATGGCATGCTGATTTGTGATGATTACTGTTCACTTCTTTCTGCATGTGCATGACTGTCCTGTGCTTAGTCTGTTCACAAAAGGGACAGTCTTGGAATTCTTTAATCACACTTCATATTTACACACACACACACATATATATACGCGCATTCATATGTTTGAGGCGTGTCCCCCTGCCAAAAAAAAAAAAAAACTCTTCAAAATAGTCCCCTCCATTGTTGATGCAGACCTAGCATTTTTTCCGGTTCTAGAATTCTTGGAGATAGTGTGCAGGTCGTGTGTTAAATTTTCTTCTATCAAAATCTATCTCTTAGGGTGGCCAAATCTAGAGAGTAGGAAAATCGGAGGACAAGAGTTGTCATATGCTTCATTAAAGATTTTGTTCATCTGTCAGTAGACATGGCACTGACATATTGCTCAACTTAGGGAAAATAAAACTCCAAGTGCTCTACAAGAACGCTCACTTTGGCATGTATAGCATCTTGATTCAAAACTGTACAATCCAATCTAAATATCATGAATTTCATTTTAGGTAAAATGTGCTGCCCTGGAAGTTATCCTTCACGGCCCAAACAAAGTGTACTTCATATATTCATACAGTTTTCTTCCAGAATATGTCTTTAGCCTATAATTCTTCATAAATTCTTTTTGTTTCGGCCAAAACATGCCAGTGAATTAATTTGATCACTAAGAACCTTTGTATGTTGAAACTTTACCAGAAATTTCAAAAGCCTGGAATGGGGTTAGTTTTGTTGTGCCTTGCGGGGAAAAAAGCCAGGCAGTATTGTTCACAATGAGTGTCTATCGTCCTGTCATTTTCTTAGTTGGATAACTTATTCCTCAACATATTTTCATGAAATTTTGTGTGTAATCTTGTGGAGATTATACCTTGGGAATTGTTAGTGATGACTGATCTGATTGTTTGTTCTGTTGTTTTTGTTTGCAATTGGGAAAGTTTCTCAGATGTTGATTGATTTTGCTGATATTTGGCTATGATGTTGATAAAATACCAGGAATTGAGAAATGGTGAATTTTGGTTGAACCGATTGTTTACATTTTATATGTAAATAACCATAAATCAACTTGCTAAAGATATTGATCTTTGGAACTGCTTAAGCAATTAGAATGAAAATTGTTATACATGTTCTTGGGCCCTTAATTACTGAAAATATATAACATTTTGAGAATTCTACTATACAACTAATTGCCACTCTCTTTCTCAACAGTTTTCTACCTTTATACTTCTGTAGGTTGGGAAATATTCAGGAAATAATTTAAGTTGATGTAAAATTTAGATAGTAACTACCAGACTGATTTTATTAGAAATGTGAATTCTCATGGAATTTTAAACAATACTTCTTTCAGTTCCTGGTTTCATTTATAGAAATATATGTCAAAATCAAATATTTCCACATTTTTTTTTCTCATAGTAACATTTTAAACTCAGTAATTAAAGAATAAATGCTGGAGGAAGAAAAAAAAATTGAATGTTTACAAAGTTGACAAATTTCAATCTTTCGGGATTTTAATATCTGAGATGTGTCCTACAGGACTATGATCAGCACCTCTTATTTAAGTGTCATAATTAGAAATATATGTCAATAACTTGTCTTGTATATGTTGTGAATTTGTTTCTTAGCTTCAAGTCAGGGCTTTGAGTTGTAACCCCCCCCCCCCCTTGATGAGACAGATCTTTTGCAAACCTTCTCCATTTTAAAAACCAGTAGGTACTAAAGCTTATGTATTAATGTTTTGTTGTAATCTAACCAAACCTAGTAGCAAATACTGGTAGGAGAGAATGTCAATAGTTGCAACATATATCTATATGAAAAAAAATGAATTATTTTTTGAAAATGAATTGATAAAACTCAACAAAAATTTAAAAAAAAAAATGAGGAGCATGTTGCCATTTTACAATAATCACCAGAAGGTATACATTTTTGCATAGAGAAAGAGAGAAACAAAAACACACACTCACTCATATAAACATAAATATTTTGTTTTTCAAGCACCAAAAAATTAGAATTGGCATACTTTGTGAAACATTGGAGTTATTTTGATGGTATCATTGGATGAGAAAAACATTGAAAAATACTTTTGTTTTTGCTCAAATAACATTTTCCATGATTTACAAGAAAGGAAGTTCGGTTGTAAAATGAATGTATGTTGTATAAAATTATAGCTGCTATCAACATGTACCTGCCGAATAACTAATGTACCTATATGTCTTTCATCTATTATTGCCCATACCACACTGCTGTTATAGCAGCTTGGTTATAAAGTTGTCGGCTTTCTTGGTCTCCAACACCTGCAATATAACGGATTGGGGGGCTGTATTTCTCTTTTTATAAAACGTTTTCAAGATTCAATCAAAATTATCTGCTTTTGTTTCATTGACTGGAGATACTATCAACACAGGTTGAAAAATTCATAATCAAATCATTTATCTTTTTTTCTAAGTGTTTATCTTTTTAAAGCAATATTTTTGCATTTTCCAAAACTTTATATCTTTCTTATCAGTCAAGATTTTAAGAGAAGCCATCATGTCTAAAAGTAGCTTACATGTTATCTAATATTCACATAGTTTTTATGACTCAAGCTTGATTTTGTATTCTTCAGTACAATCAGTATATTGGTCCCAGTTTCTAAGTCAAAGAGATAAGGGTGAATCAATAAGTCTGTAGCCTGACATAGTTATTGGCTGAATTTTTTATCTTGAATTTTCACTGTACAATGTTTGATCTATATGATCAATATTCACTTCTGAATTAAGTGCTCTGACAAAGAAGGGAATTATGTTGAAAAATAAGTATAAGTTATATTAAATTGATGCTTCTTTCATCATTAGGCTATAGACTTAGTAACTTACCTATGTATACATTAATTTTATATTCATTTAAAAAATCTTTGGTAAAGTTCATGATGATCATGCAAGCATCTGATAGGAGACCAGTCAATCTGTTCTCTGCTTCAATAGTGTACACTGTTTGACAATGGAATTGAATTGATATGTGCATGAAATTATTTACTTCTTAACATGCTTTGAAGAGCTGGCTAGCTTTTTAGTATTTCAGTTGCATTCATTTAGTTCTGTCAATTTTACAGTCGTATAATATCCAATTCCACAAGTCATTCATTATAGGTTGATATTTTGTTGGGTTTTTTTTTGTTCAGGCATATTGATTAATCTGGTGTTTTTTTTTTTTTGTTTTTTTTTTTGCCCCCCCCCCCCCGAAAAAACTTTTGCCAACAGAGTTGGAAGAGGTGTATGTATCAACTCATGTTTTTCCGACCACACAATATCTCCGAAAGAGGGCAAATCCAGGAATTTTTGTTTGATTGAGATGTTTTTTTTCTTGAATTAAGACAATTGTCTAAAATATAGAAAATCAAAACTAATTCACCTGCCCTGCATCATAGTTTGTTTTTAGTTAATGTATGGCATTGACTGTGGTATGCTCTTACTAAGAGCTTTCGAGTTGATAGTAGATAATTCTAGCAGTTACAATTGCAGATAGTGTTATGGTGGTGGTCTTATTTTCCATGTTTGCATGACATGTAGTTCGATCTGATTGTGATCATGTTAAGATCATTTCACAAGAAAATGTTTAAAACTAGTCATTTTGTCTTTGCTTGGTATATTTTGGTCATTTTCAGAGATTTATATGAAAATATTGTTAAAATTGGATACACACAGTGCTGAAAATGAATAATGACGAAAGTTTTTATTATGCTATTTCATAGGAGAATTAAGTCAACTTGATTACCCTGGTGTAAACCGTTCATTTGATTGAGCCAAAACCAAGATATGACCATGAACAGCATCTGACATTCCAAGGCGTTTATAGAAATAAAAGGATCAAATTTAAACATGTTACTGAATGCTACTGGTAATATGTATGAAATACAAATATTTATAGGACTATAAAACTTGGAATGAGGTAGTTGACAAGGTTCCTGTCAAAATTTAAAACATTTGACACAGAGGTTGAAATTTTTTCATTATATAAAGACTTTCTATAAACATAGCCTTGACTGGTTGAATTTTTCTGAGAAAATTACATTTCACCCCGAGAAAATGGTTCTATACAGAAGATGTTCTTTTGGGGCAGGTTCCAAACTATTTTTCCAAAGACTTCCCTGCATCTGGAAGTAAATGGGGGGATGTCTGGCCCAAAGCTAATGTATATGATTTTAAAGTATGGAAGCCTAAAAAGGAAAAGTTGTTGCATTTTATTTTTCTCACAGACTAGAAACTAGCCGATTTCTGGTTCTAAACATAGGAAATAAAAAATTTTCACATCAGAATCTCTTCCAATCATTCTTCTAACAAATGGTTTGCAAATTTCTTACAATGAAATTAATCTTCATAAAAAGTTTTGTGCGTTTTTTTTTTTCTTCCTCACATACATTGTGAAGTGTAGTAAATAAAAAAAGTAGTGGAGTAACACAAACAGCCCATATCCTTTCTTCTCTCAAAGTATCAGCAGCCTGCCCTGAATGAGGTCATTTTCTATTTTTTTGAATTCTTAATGTAGTTGAATGGATTTGCAGTACATGACAAAGAGAAATTTTGAACGATCACAACATGCTTGAGTAGTTAGATTTATTTCTCACTTCCAGTATTGAATATTGGGTTTTAAGCTAGTTATGTTGACAACCATCCCCTAAACCTTTCTTCTGATTCAGCTTCAACTTGGATATAAGGACATTTGATACCCTGGATTAAATTTAGAAATGTTATTGAATGCTTCTGAAATAAGTAAAATATTTATGAAATGCCAATATTTATAGAATTATAAAACTGTGGTTGAGACTGGACAATGTTTTTCAAAGTTTGAAACATTTGACTCTAATAACAGTTGATGTTGAAAAATGTTCATTTCATCAAGGCTCTATGTACACATGGTTTATAAAACTTGGCCTTTTTAATCTTTATTCATTTCTAAAAGAAAAAAAAGCAGAATTAGCTTTTTAGCCAAATTTGCAAGGATCCCGCTGATTTTGGCCCCCTCCATTTCTGTCGTATTTCTATTTGTAGTTAAAGTATTAGTAGTAGTTTTTGTAGAACTCATTATAATAATAAGAAAGTTAATCTACGAAGATGTGAGGAAAAAAAAAAATGAAATTGTTTTCATTCCATGCTTTTATCCTAAAAGTAAAAAGAAATGTGTACGAATTGATTTACTCACAAAAAAATTAGATTATTCATAAGCTTTTCATTTCATTTTAAAAAAAAAAACCCAATTAGAATTCTGATTTGTTGTCATCTTACTAATTGTATTTTTGCACTTGAAATTTTATGGATAATTGATTTTTGTATTGTATACTTGTTTTGGTCTTTTTTGATTTTTATGTAAAGGGATTTGTTATGCTATCATATGGTAGGTAGTTTAACTTATGGAGAGATTTGAAGGGCTTGTAACATGTAGTTCTTCAATACACTAGTTGAGCCTGTAAATATATTCAGAGATACAGGTTTCCCCACTGTCAAGAAGTAGAGCATTCCTATAAAAGCCTCTCGTAAAACAAAATGGCATTAAGTAGGGAAGTGATTGCTATTATTTTACATGGGAAAAGCTTTTGAGCATTGTGAGTATGGTATGTTAGGCTGAGTCATTGATTGTGTTGGTGGTAGGTACAGGAGATTGGGCTGTGAATGAGGGTGTGTGTTTCCGCTATATTGGCTCGCTGCAACACTAATACTGAACACTGTTGCCCCCCCCCCTATTTTTTTTTTTAAAGATAGGTGTAAAGCGAACTTTGAAAACTTCCTATGTTTTTATTGTACTTGATGATTTCCTTAAGAGAAACTAAAAGAACTTTGTTACATTGGGAGATATTTTTAATCAGCAAAATTGTTACCTTCAGGTGGAAGAGTTTATGCTCACTGAAAAAAAAGCAAATCACACAGACTTGAATATTCGTGTTGTTTCATGAATTTCTAGCCTTTTTTAGACTATCTTTTATTCATATACAAAGGTGGATACTAAGTTGATACCCTGACTTGCAGTTATCAGCCAAAATTTTCACTGAATGATATTTAATGTATATTTTCATCAGCAGATAATATTGATGTATACCACTGAATTAAGTGCATTAACAAGCGGGGAGATTATGTGAGAAAACATTTGTAGAATATCTTTCTTTTTTTTTCTATTTTGATAAATTATTATTCAGCCATCAAGTATTTTCCTTGGCTTTCTATGGCCATATGCCACCTTTCTGCTAAATGGTGTATTTCATCAATTTTGCTTTGATGAATTTTTTGATATCTTGAACTTGGTGCAAGTGCAGACAGTGTTGCATGGAGTGAAACAAATGATATTTTGAAGGTGACAGGTCTAGAGAACACCACATTGTAAAACTTCCCACCCTATCTTAGTGGTGCATTTGAAACATGAGGGCAGGTGTTATGCAGCTAAATCACTGAACTTCCTTACCCTGAAAAGGTCTTCTCTCTTTAAGTGCATCAGTCGAATAAGCTGGTTGCTCACTGTAGCATTGTGGAGTAACAGTTTGTTTGGGTTTTAGCTATTCATATTGAAAAATGACCTTTGAACCTTACCAAACTCAGAATTTAATCCCCAGTAGATTCTAGCAAGGTTGATGTTGAAGGCTGTCCTGGATCCAATCATGATTTTCTTTTTGAGATTCTTGTAATAAATCAATATTTCATTGCCAGTGAATATGTTATTCAAAGATAAGATTATTGTGCTTAAATGCTGATGAATGTTCCTTTCCGTAAGTTCATGTGGAACCACCCATTTTCCTAACTTGGGCTTCCATCTATTTTTCTGCCCTCTAAAATTATGCAAAGGGTGGTGCTGGGAACTTGGGCATTAAATTGATATTTACATTTTAGGCAGTTTCTTGAATTTCTATTTTAAAAGTACAGGAATGAAACCAAAAAAAATCTGAATTGGATATGAGCATCAAATTTTGATACGGAAAACTTTTCTCAAGTATACAATCGGCTAAAATGAAAGTATGCATTATGCAATGGAAGTCAGATCTTCATAATTATATTAAATTGATTTTTATGTGCAAATGATTTTCACTCTAAAATCAGTTGTGGCTGGCATTTTTATAGGATGTGTAGAAGATTAATAATCTCTTGGAACTATTTAAAATAGATTGAGCTAGTTGAATTATCTGAGATAATTCTCAATTTGATATCAGTTGTTGCTCTTTTATATTAGAACTTATTCAAAGGAGCTTCATATTCTACTGCTCCTAAATTGTGTGGAGTGCAGTCTTTCCAGACCTAACAATCTCTTCAACATAGAAAAGAAAGACAATATTCTTAAAATTAGTTTTCTCATCTCTGGAGCAGCCTATAACAAGAATTTCAAATCTCTTTGGAACTATAGTACTCAAAGGTCATCAAACTTGAGTTGGCCTAAATGTGTACTACAAAAATTCTGACTATGTTTTATGTTCATCTTAACGTATTAGTTTCTTTTTATCGCAACTTTTACAAAGACCAATTCCCCTCCGGCAGGGAGTAAAGAGCCTTTGATCAATAGGAAAAAAAGAATAATCCTCAGATCCTTCTTACCTACATCCCCTACAAGAAACACCCGTTTACACTGGTCTACTCTGCTCTGCCAATTGAGCTCCCAAGACTCAACTGGAAAACAGAATTTCAAATAACAACAGTAAACCCATCCTTCATTCTAATCCCATCTAAGGCTCGTTCTTTACTTCATGATCAAATGCCATCTACTCTTTGCCTGAGGGAAATTGGTCTGAATGAATGTTGCCTTATAAAGTGACTAATAAATTAAGATGAAGGTAAGTAGTCATAAATCTTTTGTATAATAATGATGGGTAATTTCTTTATCTAATGAAAATTTATTGAAGAAAAATGTATTAAAATTCTGTAACTACCCGAATGTGAACAAATATGGCTGAAATGCACAACAAATTGCCAGTCATTTTCATGCTTTACTTCAATAGATATTGTTGAATACCACCCCCAACTTCAAGAATGATACCTTGCGGATAGTGAACATTCCAAGACTGAATATATTTGAGACATAATGTGTTTCGTAAATGATGAAAATCAAGGTTATTATTATTCAGTGTAGGTTGAAATAAAATAAAAAAACTAGTGTTGAATCAATTTGAAATGATAGATTGCTATACTACTACCTTTTGTGATTCGATGGCATTAGGAGCATCAAGTCTCAAATTTATTTATGATTGCTTCTTGATAACTATAATCAGTCTGCATTTTTTCTTAATTTGTTGAAATTGGAATATTTTTATTGAATTTTAACATTGAAGATGGAAGAGAATAGGCAACATTTTCAGTCTTTTTGAAAAAAAAAAGAAAAAAAGATAACTAGGATACCCCCAAAAGATTTGTTCACTTTATGGAGAAGATTCTGTGAATGATCGAATGCATCAAAATTTATTTGCTAAGTTTCATGCTGGGGACTTCTCACAAAGAAGGTAATGTATGGTGCGATTGGAAGGGAATCCTCCATTATGAACTCTATCTGGAGAAGCAAATGATTGATTAGAACTAGTGCTGCTCTTGGTTAGATCGATTGGAGGTTATATTTCAATCCCTTAAAAAATTGCAGAAGGCACATATAGCTGTTCTCTGTTGAGAAAAATTAAATTTTTTCTGAGGTTGGAATTATAAGGTCAGCTTGAAGATGGCACAAGATAATGAAACCAAATTATAAATATGTTGTTCAAAGCAGTTAACGTCAATTGAAGCTTTTCATTTTTACTTGATGAACCAAACAAACTTTTTTTACTACCTGATATACTTCAATTTGGCTAGAATTTGGGAAAAATTTCCAGACCATTAGTTCTGCCTTTAGTATATTGGTTTTTGTAAAATCTTCAGTATTTTTTTCTTAGCTACTTTTTTATCAGTAGTGAAGCATTAAGAAAATCTAACCAAAAAAATCTCAAGTGTGTGAAGGGCTTGCATTTTATCTTCTTCTCTTATGCTGCTTGACGGAAAAGAATTTCACCCATTCCAAGTATTTTACATTTTGCACTGAATATCTTGATATTGTATTATCTATAAGTTTTCAAAAGATTGTATTTACACATTATAAAATTATCACCCCTTTCTCTCTCTTATATATATATATATATATATATATATATATATATATATATATATAAAACATGTTTACATTTTCTGCCTACTTCTAAAAATAGGAGGTAGATTTTGTTGGGGAATAAGAGCTTTATGCAGTTCCTTTTATTAGTATAGATAGATAGAAGTTGTGCTTTGATTCATTTTTTTGTTGTGTTCTCTCTTTTCCTTCTTGACTTATTTTAAAAGACAAATGTTATGTGAAACTATTTGAAATCTAGTCTCCTCTTTACTAGAAAAAAAAAAAGAATTTCAATCTACAAGTCCCAGCTGTCAAACAGAACATTGAAATTACCTGACAGGTGGAAGGTGTTCCCTCCTTTCTCTAATTGAGTAGTGATTTCTTTGTATATATGTATATATATTTATTTATTTTTCCCAACCTTGCATTTCTGTTTTGATGCATAATTTGAAAGGATTATCTGGAGTGCTATTTTGGGCTCCTCTCTCTCTCATAAAATTGAAAGGATTGATTTCACTAAGAAAGGATGAATGATGTTAATTAAGATTTAGTGTAATTAAAAGATCTGCAATCATTTATTTACCTCCCCTCCCCAAAAAGCTTTACATTAGTTTCATTAAAATGTAAAAAAGATATTAGAAATGAAATATTTTTGACACTATATATAAACCATACTCCATTTCATATTATTTTCACTCTTTACTATAGTCAGATATATTGGAATTTAAACTCCTATCTTTGGCTGCAATTGTTTCCTAATATTTCTGATAATCAGTAAACAAATTTATCATATTTCATGTAAGCCTCCCGCGGGAACAAGGTCTTTTGTGATAAAGAGTAAGGATGACCTGGTTGTTGATTTTCTGAATCTATTGTATTTGGCTGTAGTAGCTTCTGGATTTACAAAGCTGAGAATTGACTGAGAAATTCAACTTCTACTCGCCATGAACATGCTTCATCGCTAATATTTATGTTAGTTGCATGTAAAGAGTATATTACATCGTAATCATGCAGCAAAAATGCTATATAACTCATGACCAACTAATCACACTCCTGTCATATAAATTAGTACAGGAAACTATTATCTGATATTTTTTGTAAAACAGTAGCTGCTAGAAAAATCAAAGATTTGCTAATTGAATTTTTACTATTTTCTGTTGGACTTGGATCAGTCGTTAAAATCCTGTATTGATGATTTTGATTAATGCTATTCACTTACTGGAGATACTGAATATTGAGTATTGGTTAATATGTTAAAATCAAATTGAACATGTTGTGGTAAATTTTGAAGACATTAATGGAATATAAAATATTAGTAAGTATATGAAAGCAGTTCTCTTATTTTTTTCTCTATTCTTTATAACTGATTTTAATCTGTACTCACTTTTACTATTCTGTTGAAAATTTTGATGTTTCAATTGTAATCAGGAAAAAAAATTGATATCAAATGATGACTGGTTTCCTGAGGACTGGACTTGTGTCAATAAAATACAAATTAAGTTGCTTTTTATTTGATTCACCCAACATGTTTTCTGTATGTGTGTGCAAGAGCTAATCTTTATTCTTCATGACACAGATTCTAAAAATTGCTTTCCTATATTGTTATTACTCTCGAAAATAATTAAAACAGTTTTGATTAGTCACTCAATAGAAACCGTCACATGACCGGTTTTTTTTTTGTTTTTTTTCTTCTTTAATTAAAAAAATTGGAAAAGTGTGATCAATGAACAAGTTACTTTCCTCGCCTTCTGTTGGGCTGTGATTACTAGAAGAATATCTCAATTTCCAAAA
This sequence comes from Thysanoteuthis rhombus, assembly GCA_963457665.1. Taxonomy (NCBI): domain Eukaryota; kingdom Metazoa; phylum Mollusca; class Cephalopoda; order Oegopsida; family Thysanoteuthidae; genus Thysanoteuthis; species Thysanoteuthis major. Next base: position 44,442,498 of record OY735211.1, read on the forward strand.
AGCAAGCATGAATGTTGTTGGACACAAAATAAGGGATCAATTAGCATGAATTTACACTTCTATTGAATGAAGAATTCAATTTGGAATGGGGGCTTTCTATTCTAGACATAATAAGGTGTAAATGTTTCAATTTTCAGCCCTCTAGCTCCATTGGTGTGGCCTGTATTTGTGATATGTAGGTAGCCAGCAAGATCAAATAGAAAACTGAAGAAACCTATATTGGCAGTTTAGATTGATGGTTGCTAACAAATAAAGTGTTAATCTTTTGAGAAGCCTTACATAATTTTCTTGAGTTCACTCAATAAGAGACTGAAGTGTTGTTGGCAAAACACTGGTACAACTGGTGTAAACATTGTGAAAACTAAGATAAGCCTTCTTACATTTTTTATATTTTGACAATTGAAAGAAAATCTTTTATATCTTATTCTGTTGTTGACTGAAACAATTTTCTCCCTGTAATAATTTTGCCAGGTTTTATTTTTATTACTGCATAATACTTATATCAAATTAATTGCTGAGAAATGTAAGTTTGATGCAATATAAATGACTAGTGTAGCTGCAAGCGTCTTGCAACAAGTTTTTATTTCAATATCTGTGAATTGGATTTTACTTTGGTACTGACATTGGCCTATTTATTATGTGCCTCTTTTAATATTCAGTTTGGTAACCCAAGGATGTGGATTTGAACATGTATCTCAGTTAGCGAAGAAAGTCTTATTTGAAAGATAAGAAATCTGATCCACATAAAATTGTCTACTTTATCATTCTTTCATTATCGGCAAGATATTTTTTGCCTATGGAGCACAAACACTGCAAAGTCCTACAAGAAAGTTCAGTGCTTGAAACTAATTGACCTTGTGAAATTCAAATTTGATTATTATGACTTATGTAATTTGCTTCTAAGAAGATTATTCTACATTTAATTAATCAACAAAACTATATTGAGCATTTAAAGCAACTAGGAACTTTTTTTTTTCCTTTTTGCTATTGTGCGAATTGCATCTACTGAAGAGAAATTTAAAAGAAAATTTATATTTGTAAAGTTCCAATTGATTTTAATTCCTTTCTTAGTTGGCTTATTTAATGTCTGTGTTATTTTGTTATCTGAAGAAATGAGATATTGAGGATATTCTTAAGGATGTTTATTGTTATATTTTCTTGGTTATCAAGCCTGAAATGGACTAATAGATAAAGTAATTAAAATAGTTTTAGAGAAATGAATATTCGATTAAAAAATATGAGAAGTGAATTGGATAGTGTTGAATGCTCTGGTTTCACATCTTTATGACTAACTATAGTTTTCCAATTATCATTCATTGTAACTGTTAATAACATTTCTACTGCTAATTATAAAGTAAGAACTGCAGTAGTTCATGAATAATGATGATAACGTCACTAATGTTCTATAATCCTCATAACTTGGATCATAAAACGTTGGAAACATTTGTGAAGCCATTGTTAATAAACTGACGGTCAAATATAAGAACACTTGATGACACAGAAAGCCAAATGGGACTCGAAGTTTGTGTATTGTGTGAAATAGACGTTTCAATGATTGGTTTTACTTTGATTTATTAATTTTTTTACTTCACATTGTGCCATTTACATTTTTTACGGTAAAATCTCTTACAAAATGGTTTCATTCAAATCTTTGAAAGCTTGAATGATATTAATAGATGAAGATCATTTGTTTGGAACCTCTAGTCCACTCCAGTTTTTTGAGTGCTTTTTTTATTACTTCAGTGATTAAAAATTAATGTTGGCTGCGTGCATTATGCAACATTAGCAATTCTATCAGAGACATTTTTATCAGGGTATCAAGTGACTCTTTGACTTCACTTTTGAAAATCCTGGAGGTAACTAGAAGTACCATTTTTGAATTACAGAGGATTCAAAAGAGGGTAATTTGCTTTATCTGTTACTGAAGATGTTGGTACCCACTTATCAATAGCACTGTATTGCACGATGTACATTTTTCTGTCGATTATAGAAATATAATAAAGCTGGTAAGTGCTGAAATACCTTGCAGGCTCTTTGTTCTCTGTGAATTTTTATCTATATATGTGCACACACTGACAATGGTTATGATAGAATTAACTCGGGAAATATTCTTATCTGACAAGAACAAGCAGGCTAGGCTTTAAAATTCACATTATTAGCTGGTTTTGTTTTGGTAGTTAGCTAAAATGTCCTGGGCCCCAAGGCGTTAGAATAAGATCAGATTGACAATCAGTACTTTTAGTTTAAAGAGATCTAATCCGTTGTACATTTAAAATCTTTACAGAACTTTGCAAGTAATGCAGAGCAGCAGATTGAACAAACCAATGATCATTTTAATAGAGAACAAGAGAAAAACTCGAGGAAACCTGAAGAAAGTGCCATCGGTGTGTAGTGTATTTGTTAATCATTATTGCGTTTTCATTACAAAATGATCTGTTTTCCATCTATAAATCTTGGGACATAACTAAAGTGACTTATATGTAATGTGACAAATCCATAGTACATAGTCTTCTTGAACAGAACCCATGAAGATCTGTACTTGATAGGCTCTCTTTCATATGAAGATTTTTTAATAATCTCACAAATTCTTTCAGACCGTTGAATTCTTTGGTTATAATTATGCTTGAATAATAGTGTTCAGTTGTCTGAAATTGGAAAATTTACTTGGAAGATAATCTTTGATGTCCAAAGTGTTTAAATAAACCACAAACTGGAAATTTAAATATTTTTCATGCTTAATCCATAGGTTTATAAATGGTCAGAAAGTAAATAGTTGGTTTCTCATTTTTAAGGAATTATGTTTGGCTACATTATTCATGTAGTCTGCTTGAATTGTGTATTTCCAATGATTATCGAGTCTGCTTCAAACACAGAAGATCTTGGGGTTGATTCCCAGTATTAGCAAAGAGTGTAGTGAGGTCTTTATGACAAATTTCCCTGTGCACTCAGCAGCTAATTGAGTACACTCCAAGCTGTGTGATTAGGGTGTAAGTATCCTTTCGATTGACTACCATCCAGCCAAGAGGGTGGTCATAAAAAACTTGGTCACAAAAACTGGGACTTCTTCACTGGCCGTCATACTCCATTGGGAGTGTTTCTTTAAGAGACAGACACTTTTCCTCACTTATATTATTCTTGTAGATAATGTCATGATATAATCATATGTAAATGTAATGACCCTAGAGAAGGATATTTCAGAATACAAATCAGTTGTATTAATCCTTTTATTTTATTATATTTTATCTTATTTATTTAATTATAAATTTTTTTTCGATGATAATCATATCTAAGCTGGTAAATGTACAAAATCTTTAACGATTTCATTCCATTGATCTTCAAGAACTTTGAATCTTTGGTCTGCCAGCCAAACTTGTTTTCTTCATGTATGGTGTTTATTTATGCAACCAACAACACATTGAGCGGGAAAATCTTTTGATATTTTCAGTGGCATAATTTGGTGTTGGAAAGTTTTGAAATGAGATCAGTTTTTGTTTTGTATAGCTGTATTCTGGTGTGTATTATGGTCCATTGAATCATGAAAAATTTGCCAGAAATAAATTTTGGTTGGATGAAATTAATTACATTTACCTACTTTGTTAAATATAAGATATGTAGATTTAAAATCAAATCAAGTTTTTGTTGTCAGTTCAAGTTGTGGAGTTTATGAAAACTTATTGAATTTTGCATTCCTTAGAAGGAAACAATTTAAAAATTGTTTTTACTAAAGTAATGAAACATATCATTATCGCAAGCACAGAAGTACGAAGTATAGTGAATTAAAAAAAAACTTTTTCTTTTTTTTTCTTGGGCATATTTTAAAAAATTCAAATAATCATTAATGAATACTCTGAAAATGCTTTGTTGAAACTAAACATTTGACAAACTTTATCTTGTATTTTTTTTCTTCTTAGCTTTTTCCATCATTGAAGATGTTTTTTTTATAATGGGATATTTTTCACGCTTTTTTAACGACGTAATTTTCAGCCTCCTCGCAAGGCACAGAAAGCTTGAGAGCCCCTTCTCTCTTTTAACATAGCACCCCTGATGGGTCTACTTTTTAAAAGTTGTATGTAACAAAGAATACTTCTTCTCTTCCGTGTAAAAGATTAAAAGAAGTCAATAAAGACCCGTGCTTGTATAAGAGTTGAGCTCACAGGCTTTAGTCTTCGCTTTGTCGAAGGTTATAATTTTGAATGTTCTGAGTTCAAGTTGCAATGATAGCCATTACAATTTGATTTATGAGCTTGTGTTACACATTCTTGTATGATAGTGATAGCTTTTTTTTGAGAACAATTACACCAGTTTCTATTTTTTTGTAAATCACTTCTAAAGCCTTTAGTTTCACAAAAGACTTTGTCTATCAACTGATGGAAAAATCTAAACAAAATAGAATGGAATGATTCAAGTATTTTATCCAAAGACATTGTCCAAATTAGCCAAAATAATTGTTAGCGACTGATAAATTCAGTACATTCAAATAAATTGCAAGTATAGAAAGAGAGTATAGTTTTTTTTTTAATACCCACAATCTTGTAGACGAGACTTAAAATCCCTTAATAGGCAAAAGCATTTTAAACTGTCAATTATCAGATTGGCCATTATGAGGACCAGAACTTGAATGAAGCCCATTTGACTCTGGTATATTTATGCAGCTGTTATATTTGTGTCAGTATCTCTTATAAATGAAGTTTTCAAGGTCATAACTTGGAAGATAAGCTTATATGCTGCTATATTTTTATAAGTGGATAAGCTTTTTTTATTTTTTGGTTACAAAAAGTTTGTTCTTTGAGAGGATTTAACTGACATCTTGTAGGTCACTCAGGAGGCATGAAGGATAAGGAACTTGTTGAAAAATTATATTAACTGCTTCTTTTGAGTAATGCATATATACTAGTAGTAAAGTTATAGAAATCCTTTATTTTACGATAAGTTATATCTAACATGATTTTTTAATTGCAAGCCATTTAATTTTGTTCTATTACTTGAAAATGATCTCAGATTTTGATTGAAACAAACTCAGAAGAGAATGGTTCTAACATTTTGAAAAATTGTTTCCCATTGTCTTGAAAAGATTTCATATTCAGTAGCTTATAAAGACATTTGACAAAATAATTCTTCTGAATTATTGAATATATTCATATGAAGAAAAAGTATATACAGTACTTTTTGATTATGAGCTTTTGGTTTTTCCTTAGTTGATTAAAAATAAACAGTTTGTTCTATCCTAATTTATTTGCATATTGGTGAAATTAATTAGTGATTGATTTACTCATGAATGATTAGCTTTGTAGTAACATGAAGCTTTTCCTTACTATAATACTGATGCCAAATTTGTTCTATGTAAAACTAGTCCCCATAATTTCCCCAATTTTAATCTTTTTTGCGTATCGCATGGTTCAAATACTTGTGTAATATGTTCACACGCATGAATACACTAAGCAACATAAGTTGAATTATAGTGTTGCATAGTAAATCATTCTTTGATGAGAATTTCTTCATCTTCTAAATGACCTATAAAAGCTCATATTGCCCATCATCATTTGTTTATTATTTAGATAGCATACACTTGATATACTATTTTTTTAATTTTTTATTATTCAATGAAGCATTTTTATTTGGAAATGAAATTTTGTTCACCTCCCTAGTTCATTCCTTATAGAATTTATATGGGTATTAATTTTAAGTAGTTTGACTGTTCAGGTAAGTAAGATTTTGCAAGATTTTCGACACATGGTTTTGGACATGTAGAGTTGGTAGAAAAAAATGTAAGATAGTAACTATACATTCTCTTTCAACCAGATACTAAGGTTCACAGTAACATTACATATTCTTAATTTAGCTTTATTTCTGTAGAAATCATCAGTTTCATTGAATATAACTCGAATTTTTCCATCTATTGTTAGTTATCTGAGAAAAAAATTAGTAAATTCAAATAATTCATAGGGTGTATTTTTATTAGTGTGTTTGTTGAATCCAAATTTGTTTCCTCTTATGTTATTTTCCTAATTTCCATCTCTGCAAAATGTTCATCTTGAGCCACTGCACTAATTGTGCATTGGGTGGGGGACCTATTCTAGAGGGCAGCTCATTTCAAACTCTGCATTCCAGCACAATTTGACATGATTAGAAATACAGTTTGATTCTTTTTTAATCACATTATTCTGCTGATCTTACATTGATCTTGTTGGCTTGGATATTTTACTACTGTCTATAATTAGAATATGAGCGTAAGGTGCTATCATTCCCAGTATTATTTTTTTTAAACGCAAATAAAGATGGGAATATGGTTTCCTGCACACCCACTCCTAGTTTTTGCTGGACTAAATAAATGAATGAGTGGTATATCATATGTAGTGGCATGCTTGAGGCTGAGAGGGAAAGAGTGAGATGAAAGCAGCAGCAGTAGCCATCTTGTATTGATCTGCACATGGTAGTAGTGATATTGGCTGTTCTGCCTGACAACATGGAGGAAACTACTGAGTGGGTAAGCCAGTAAGACCTGCTTTGGCTGTATTATTAACAAGGGAGTCCTCATAAGCAGGCTACTTTATAGACAGGTAGAAAGCTGCAGCAACCTGCTGCAACTTTACTTTTCAAGCTGTGGATGGTGCTGTTGCTATTTCAACTTTATGGTGGGCAGAAGCAGCAATTTCTTTTCTGCTATTTCCTATCTTAATGAATACACACTCAGCTAATGATTTGGATGTGGGAGGAAGAGGAGGGCTTAAATGGAATGGCTATCTTTTTTGCTATTGATGGTTTGGGGTAATGGTAAGCACGGGATTTCATCCATATATACAGACTTTGATGAATGTGCAGATATGCATGTGCCGATCTAAATTGATATTTTATAAATATGCACAATATGAAATAAGGTTACTGAGTACAGTTGCTTTAATAAATATTGAAACTGTCTAATGTAACTCTGCAGAAAGTCTAAAATATGCACTAGCCAGAAACAGCTGTTTTAGTGGATTTGTGGATATGCATGTATGATGCTATTCATTTTGATCTCTTTGACTAAATAAACACCTAGAAAATTTCAAGTGGGGACAATGATAATAATCCAGTATCTGTGCACTATTAATAGAACTATTTATCAATTCATTTATTTGTTTAGATTGTGGGTAAATTTGAATTTACTGTTAATAACCTAATCAACTGAATATTATGATAGCTGTAATGCTCACTTTATGGTTTGACTAATTGTTCTTGAGAGGTTTAAAACCTGCTTCTTGTTTGCAGCTTTGTTCACATTTACACAAAGAGTGTATGTGTGTGTGTAATTTTCTTAAGGGAGGTAATTTATTTTAATCCCATATAGTCAGCTGTATCTCTTGAAATATCTATTGGCAATTGAACCAATTATTTTTATATTTACTTCCCCATAACATAGTATTCATTATTATTTAGTATATTCTTTTTATTTTGATAATATATAAAAACTAGACTAAGAGAAATCATTTATTGGATTCTCATGTATAGCATCTAGCCTGTTTTACAACCAATCTTTTTATTTGCTCTTTTTGGAGCAAAATAAATAATTGCTTATATTTCCATGAAGGATTCCATCCTTGAAGTTTGACACTTTTTTTGTTTGAATAAAAGAAAACCCATTTGTTGAGAATATATAGAGTGATTTTTTTTTCTTTTGTAAGAAAACTTCAAATGCATATAACATTTTTTTCTGGGACAAAAACATGGACAGAACAGGTCGAATGAAAAGGAAATAGTTTCAGTAATCGACACAAAAGTGGGGTAAAAACTTGTTTGAGAAGCCAGTGCACTTTTTGCTGATATGATTTTGCATTTTAGAATTATTATACATTTTTTTGGTGTCTCTATAAGATTTGCAATCTCAGTGCAATATATAACATATTGGTTAATTTGCATCAAATCTTTTGCTTTTTATTTGTTATGGATAATCATGAATATTTACAATTTTATTTGATATGTTTTTATATTCTTTAGTACTGAAAAATCATCATATTTGTGATGTGATTAATGTATTGAGAATTCAGATATGAAAATTGATGCATTTTTGTCAAATCTCATAAAACAAACATGAATGTGAAACAAAGTGATTATTTTTATACTCATTTTTGAATTGACAATACATAATTCCTGCAGATATGGTCTTGAGATATGAAACCGAAGATTCTCACAGATTGGTACTTTTCATTATTTTTCAAAGTAGCAAACTGAAAGAAGTACTTGAGTAAGATTTTAAGGCAATATAGATTGTCTACCAGAAATTGATAATCCCCCCATCAATGCTAATGATTCAGGATGAATTTAGTAGCGGGAATCATTAAAACATGACGTATAAGAAGAAAGGCTTTATTAATTAATTGTGTGCGTGTTGATGTGGCAAAAGAGTTTTGAAATCACCATTTTTGAAAAATTGTGCATGCTCCAGTTCTAAATAACGCAGTTAGATATTTTCTTGTAAAACGAAGTGTAATTTGTCCTCTTTAAATAATATAACATTTCATTGAGAACACCACAGTTTTTAATACACTACAGTTCTCTTAACATGACCTCAAGGTTTTTTGCCACCTCATATTCATTGATCAATGTAAATTACATTTTGATTTTAGTTCATCCTGTCTTGCTGTTGCAAAATCTTATGCTCATTTAGCTTGTATTAAATAATAGATAGAACAAAATTTACTTCTTTGTCAATCATGATAGTGTTCACTTTCAAATTAGTGGTAGTATAGAAATAGATTTATAGCATTTCTGGAAATTTTGAAATAAAATCTGCATTCTTGATTCCATTTGTGCTCAATATGGTTTTATTCCTATTAACATTTCTGTAAACTTCAGCTGGTTCATTCTGGAAATTTTGAAAAACTGAAGCTGTCGTTTTGTTGGGTCACTTAATTTTAAAAGAAAAAGGGATGAATTAATTTGTTTACATTGTCTTAAATGATAAATAACTGAGTTGAATAACTCGCTGAATTATTTGTAATTTTTTTTATTTGAATAGTTGTGAAATGTTATTACAGTTGGAGAATGAAGAATATGAATTGTTGGCAGTAGGGAAATGAAGGTTAAGAGTATGTATTATGAAAAGAAGGCTAAAGAGAAAAATTTTCTCAGTTTGAATTTTTACAAATAATTAGTGGAAAAAAAAGAAAAAAAAATCCTCGACTAGAACATTTGATGAAGTATTTGTGTGCAGTCAGCAGTTTTTGTAAGCTATCAAATGAGCTATGTAGCCAGGTTTAGTTTGTTTCAAGTAATTATCTAGAACATACGAGTTCAAAGCAGAGTGAGTCTTGAACTTGGAATATTCCTTTGTGTGTTCTTTGGAATTTGAGGTTTAAGTAAGTTTTTTTTAAAGAAAAATTTATTAGTAAAATCCAGTGGTTTTATTCCAGTACTTTCAGTTGATAAATATTTTACTAGTTGCATTAAAATAACAAAATCTAAATACTAGTAACCCATTATTGTTCATCATTTTCTTGTCATCTTGTCTGTTTCACTCATTTATTTTATTTTTTTTTCATTTTATTTTGTTACGTTTAAAATAATTTTTGCAACTTGGAAAAATACTTTTGATTTATCGAAGTCTTGAAAATATACTTGAATTTCTTGAAATCTGTTTTGCAGTAAACCTATATATATTTTATATCCTTCCATTATTTCTGCCAATTCCTTCTACTAAATGTGAAGTTTTATTTCCTTTTTATCTGATGTAACTGGAATTTTTAAACTAGAACATTTCTCAGAATAAGATATGTGAAATCGAAGCTAAGTTCAAATTGAACATGGTCTATAGGTCTATAACTTACCTTATCAACTTATACCTAGAATGTTGATTCTATGATTTTAAGTAACCTGTCCCAAAACAAAGAGGCAGTTTATTTTCTATCATTAATTGATAAGATTTAATGCTAAGATCCTATGAATATCTTAGATAATTTGCTATAAAATTCTTCTGAGCTGAAGGTCTGCAAGAATCTACTTCAAATATCTTCATTTGTAGAAAAAGTAGGATGATGCATGCTGGTGGCTCTTTTTGAGATGAGATATATCTTGATATATTTTTTAAAAAGTTAGCATGATATTGAATATACAAGTTCTTGTAGTAAATAAGATATCCCTCACTTTAATCTTTCTCCCTTCAAATTGATCAAATTAGTCAGTGAATAAAATCAGTAGGATAAGATGTGTTGATATTTTAAAATCATATTATTGATAGTAATTTTGAGCGATTTCTCTTCCATGCCCTGTCCCATGGTTCTAGAAATTCCTTTTTGATTCCAGCACTGGGTATTCTTTTAAAATGTAGAATATATTTGAATTTGTTCCTTGTAACCTATGAATTTCCATGTTTTGATAAATTATCTATATTCTGATTTATTTTTTCCTAAAATCAGGGCATTAAATATACTTCTCTGGAAAAGTCATATTAAAATTGATCTTTGATTTTATCTTTTTGGAACATTAAAAAATGCTACATTTGGCTTGTTTTAGTAGCTATTGTTAGTAATGGTAAGTAGGCTGGGAACATGTTAGCCTTGAGCTGAACATTGATTCTTAGTTAAAAGTACACCTGGCCTGTCTGCTGAAAGCTCAAGTAGCTGGACTAATGTTAAAGCTGGTTGTTCTTAGCTTAGGCAATCATTGTCAGTAATCACTGGCATTGCTAACAGAACCATAGCCAATTAAAGATAGTTACTGACTTCAATCTCATCATTTGTTCATAGGGATGACAAGGAAATGTCTTTCTATAGATTAGAAATACTTGTACCATATTGAAAATTTCTCTCATTTTCTTTTGGATCTATTGATTGCTTTTGTGTTTGTCTATAAATCAATCTGTTTTAGATCTTTATGTTGCACTAGTTTCTATTCATCTGTGATCACATTGAAAAGTAATTCCAGATTATTTTCAGCATCCATTTGTAACAAAAAATTCAAATTGAATTTCATGAGGCAAGGTACAATTATTATTTTCAGTAAATAGAGAAATAAGGAGAGGGTTTTAAAATGAATTTGCCTGCATTTTTGACTACTATTGAAAGTATAGTGTGGTTTTTCCATAATTGCAGATTCATGTATTCATTGTCATGTGTGGTTATGTATCCAAAATATTGCATTTATTGTGTGTGTCTCCTCTTATTTATTTGGGCATATAGCAATTGAATTTTGTATTCATATGATGTGCAAACAAGTCGGGTTGCTGGAATAAGTTGATTCCATGATAACTTTTTTATGCTGAAATACGAAAGAATAAGATTTTTCAAGCTAGCAAACAATTGCAAAGCTTATTAGTTTATAAATCTGATAGATATGTCCATTTTCTGTCAATATTCATTCTAACTGATACATGAAAGAAGAATTTGCATAATATATTGCCACAGCTTCCTACAAGTTGAGAGAAAATGAGAGAGAAAAGTTCAAGAATCAGTCTCAGTATAATTTTAATCCCAATTTGAAGGAAAGTATGTGGATTAAACTATTTTGATTTATAGACAAAATATATTGCAGTAAATTGGCTACATTTATAGAAATAGATATTTCACTTGATGTGAAAAAAAAATCATAGATGAATGCAACAGAAACAAATGATATATACACTGAACCTAAACATTATGACAATGTAAGGTAAGAATGACAACTACTGTCTTAGAACAACTGCACAGGTCAGAAGTATGTAAGTAGGGAAACTGTCCTTGAGTATTTCATTTTGATGTATTGAATGCCGCTGTAATGGTCAAGGAAAAAGATTTTTTGTAACCGATGAAGATTCACCGTATTTCTGAAACTGTGTCTCTTTTGGGGTGCTTACATTCAGTTTTGATGTGTACCTATGTTCAGTGGTCTGTGAAGGGTAAAATCACCAACCGCCAACGAGGCATTGGGTGGTCAAGACTCATCAATGCAAGGAATGAACGGAGGCTTTCCGCCAACAGGAAGATTACTGTGGCACAAATTGCAGATAGTTTTAATCAAGGTAACTGAAGAAATGTATCGCAACTCAGAATATTCATTCTTAATGTCCAAGCTGAAAATATCTTTAGTGGGCACATATGCGTCCGAACAGAACCTTGTAGCTACAGATGGTGGCCACCTGGTCTGATGAGTCTTGATCTAAACTGATGGCTCGAGCAACGGCTTGCTAGAAAACACCAGGTCCTATCCTTCATGTGGAATGTCATGTACTAACTCAGTGTCATTGAAGACCAAGTACACTCCCTCATGGCAATAATTTTCTACGATGACAGTTGAATCTTTCAGCTGGACAATGCACCCTACCATACTGCACAAGTTGTATGGGAACAGTTTCAGGAACATGAGAAAGACTTTGCTATGTTACCCAGGCCATCAAACTCTGCAGATCTCAATCCTTGTAGGATGTGTCTGATCAACAAGTTAGTGCTGCTGAGCCTCTATGACTTGCTGCAGTTAAAGGACCTGCTGTTAACACTCTGGCACCGGATCTCGGAGGAAACTTCTAGAAGTTTTGTAGAGTCCATGCCTGATTGAGAAAGAGCCGTTTGCTGGCACATGGATGACCAAGACCTTAACAGACAGGAACTCATAATGTTTTGACTCATCAGTGTAAATTTATTGAACTGGTAATTGTAGAATTGGCTTGTCCCAACGTCACCTGCAACACAATTTTACTTTCCCCTTGTTTGCTTATGATCAAAAGTTAGTGAAAAGGCTCTCCAATACCTAAACTTGGAATTTACACAGAACTGAAGTATTAATCTATTATTATTTAACTCTTATTATTAATATTTTAAGTTAGTTTTAATGCTTGCTTTGTTCTGATTCATAATTTTAGAAAAAATGTTCTCATTTAATTCCATCCAAGAAGTATAAAATTGAATGAGAAAAATTTTCCTTAATTTCAAAAAGTAGATATACCAGTACTTTGCAAGAAAGACTTTCTCTATTCTTTTCTTTAATAACATATTTTGGCATAGAAATAAACATGTGCTTCTTGAAGCTGTTGTAGTATATATCCATTGAAATTTCAGAAATAAGTAACAAATATTGGGGGGAGTTATGGCTCATATCAAGTGCTTCAAAGCTAGCTCAAAGAAGACATCGAACACAATTATAGAGACTTCGAACCATATTTGAAGCTTTTATTTTATTTTTCATCACTTTTTTAACTTCATCGATTCTGAATAACTCTGTCATTTTCAGTACATTCACTTTTTAAGTGAATTTGTTCAGACATGATTTGGATGTACAGTGAAGCAAACAAGTATTCAACTGCCTTAAAAAATGTAGTTTGTTTCATCTCTCATGGTTCAATCTTCCTGATATGCTCAAATAATTATTCAAAATGTTATGAACAAAAATTGAGAGATTTCAACTTAAAAAATGAATTTTCGATTATCTTTGCTAAAAAGTAAATAAGTATCCAACCCTTTTATTCTTATTGTTTGATGTTTGTAAAAATTCTGTTCCCAGAATGATCTAAACCATACATGTACACATAACAAAATATGGCACATTTACCCCATAACCACCATAGGAACAATGTCGCCATCATGCCAAAAGTAAAAGAACACTCATTTGACCTTGGACATAAGATTGTTCAAGAATGTTTGTCGAAAAAAATGTTATTAAGTACTCCTTAAACAATTTAATGTTCATGTAGCTGCAATTGGTTTGATAATTCTCAAATGGAAGCAACAAGGCACTTCAGTAAACATGCAGAAAATGGGTTCCTTGCAAAATCTGTGCATGCTGCCTTGAAGATCATCAGAAAGGTGGGAAAAATAGCCTCACATTAGTCAGAAGGAAGCGGTTGAAAATTTACAGGCAGCAGGAACAGCTGTCAATTGCCAGACAGCAACATACTTGGAAAACATTAATTGCATTTCCACTGATCTGGCAGGGCCCTACAATAGACAAAAGCTGTATCATGCCCTGGCTGAACTTAGAGGAACATTCAGATAAAGATGAATTTTCAAGTAATATACTTCAGCAGAATGAAACCAAAGTTATTTGAACTTCATTCTGACCATAATATTTGGAGAAAGCCAAGCCAATCATACAAACTAAAAAAACATTGCCAACAATTAAATATGGTGGTAATATCATGATATTGGGTTGCTTTTTATCTCGGGGCACAAGACACCTTCAAATCATTCAGAAGATAGATTGGGCAAAATTCAGAGATATTTGGAAGAAAATCCACTAGGGAACAGTCCAGTCAATCTCTGAATCTAAATTCCATTGAAGATTCAGAGCGGAAAACATCAACCCTCCAAATTTGGAAATCTGAAGAAAATTTTCTATGAAGAGTAATCCCATATCTCTCCTGATGTTGAGCCAGTCTCGTGACTGGCTACAAGAAATATCAAGATTTTTTAAGTAATCATAATCAATTGAATACTGCTCATGAGTTGAAAACAAGGTTTTTCAACATTGTGTATTTACCAAAAGCAAATTTTGTGCAAGACTGTCAATTAATGACAAGTAGCAGTATCACTGAAACTGTCTAGAATTAAGTTACTTGCCAGAAAGCGTCAAGCTCATCTATCTCATTGAAAATGAAATAATGAATTGAAAGTTGAAGAAGTACCACATGTCTATTGTCTTTTCCGTGGTATTCATATATTTTACTTGATATTCTTCATATGGGGTTTGCGGACAGGACAAACGGGTACACTGAAAGAAAAAAGAGAGGCAAATGAATTTTAATATACTTTTTCAAAGGTGTTGAATACTTTCCCTTTTTTTTTGCCTTTCCATGTATGATGGAATTTACATTTTTATCCATTGAAATCTTTCAATTTTTGGTCGTATTGATATCAAATGGTGGAAGCTTGTATACAAAATTACAATTAGATCTGACAACTAAAATGATAGCTGATTTGTAAATAAACTCTTTGTGAGGGGTGTTTTCTTATTTGCTTCACTGTATGTCTAAATTATCTATAGTAAACGAAGCCACTGTTTCTTATACACACACCAGTATGCTCTTTGAACTTGACAAAAATGACTAACATTGACTTCATGGAGGAACCCTTTAAGGCTGTAACACTGGTCTGATGAGGTAGCCAGACCAATCCAGTTGATACATGATGTCTCTGAGAAAAAACAAAACAAACAATCTTTAATCATTGAAACATTATTTTCTTCTCTTCCTCATCTCTCTTTCTTTCCTTCCCTCTTCTCTCTTTCTTTCCTTCCCTCTTCTCTCTTTCTTTCCTTCCCTCTTCTCTCTTTCTTTCCTTCCCTCTTCTCTCTTTCTTTCCTTCCCTCTTCTCTCTTTCTTTCCTTCCCTCTTCTCTCTTTCTTTCCTTCCCTCTTCTCTCTTTCTTTCCTTCCCTCTTCTCTCTTTCTTTCCTTCCCTCTTCTCTCTTTCTTTCCTTCCCTCTTCTCTCTTTCTTTCCTTCCCTCTTCTCTCTTTCTTTCCTTCCCTCTTCTCTCTTTCTTTCCTTCCCTCCCCTCTTCTCTCTTTCTTTCCTTCCCTCCCCTCTTCTCTCTTTCTTTCCTTCCCTCTTCCTCCAAATTTATTCAAGGGATTTGTCTCTGCAGTATCTAGTTTTGCAAAGTAGCTTAAGCATCTATAATGTACATATTTACTATTTATTGACATATTTGTAAAATTTGTTCTGTCCCTTCATAGTTGAACTGAAAGGTGTTTCATTATCTTGCTTTATCCCAGTAATGATTAAGTAGCATGTTTGATTCAGAAGGAATGTTAATTTCATTATGATATTTATCTCTTTTTTTATTTCATTTTATTTTTAGGGCTACCAAAGCTTACCAGCAAGTATTGTATATAGAGCCAAGCTTTAGTCAAGCCAATGAAGTGCATCTGCGACTGGGGTTAATGTACAAAATTCTGAATAACTATGAATCCAGTCATAAGGTAAGTGAGGATGTCTTCTCTCTCAAATTGTTTTTATTCTATCATAAAAGTACCAGTGGATGAATTTTAGATGAAACATGATCTGAGAAACCAAAACAAATCTGCAAACTATACTACTAAGTACTAATGTATGTATGTTTGTACTCTAGGATGTCAAGAACTATTGCACCTCAGAACAGATACAAAGACATGTCCAAAATCAGCAAGTCTCAAATTACTTCCAGCACATATCTTGAATTTTTCCCCTCCCTAGAAATTATTAATTTCTTGGAGGTCTCTCCAAAAAAGAAAAAGAAAAAGAAAAAAAAGTTTGTCTAAAAAATTTCTTGTTTTTTTCTCATCAAGGTCTTTTCAGAAAACAAAAAATTAGATCCATAAAACTATATATTTATTTTGGAATCAACATCCCCTGGGGAAGTTTTTTTTAAAAAAATACACATGTAAGAGGGTCAATGTATTAAATTTCTTTCTGGGCACTAATTTGTAGGATCCAAAGTAACGGTCATTCAAATAAAAGCCGCAAAAAATATAATTGGCCAACCAAGTTCACACTCCAATGGAGAATTTTTCACCCTGCCCCTTTCAATTGTATATGATTTCAAATGAGGTTTCTTTTCACTATAGTAATTTGGACAGTATATTATATCAAGTACTGAAGTAAGTATATATATTTATACTCTGGGATGTTGAGAATTCATGTCTAAAAACAGCTGATCACAATTTACCTACAGGACATATTTTGAGGTCTTATTTTACAAAACAGAATTTGTCGATTTCCAACAAAAAATAACAATACACCAACTAGGTAAATGCAATTGGCGGCCTAAGTTGGAGACCTGATGGAGAAAATTAGTCAGTTTTGGGAAAGGAAATATTAGAAGATTCCATAAGAGGCTTTTCTTTTTATAATGTAGCTATAATGCTAACCTGCATACTTACTTTCTATTCGTCAAAAGTGACTGTGCACATGAACTTCTTTTGTGGAAGTTTGGACTTTTTTTGAGGAATCTGAACCTAACCTGATATTAAAACATTTTTTCTTTGAACAAACCACAACACTACCTCTTATCCAAACCCTAAAGCAACAATAAAACCTGAACCCAATTTTAATTCAACAGTCTGCTTTGGTGTGTGAGCCACTTACTCCAACTATGATCAAATGAATTCTCAAATATGAGATAAATCAATTGCAAAGATTTTAGGAGGGGTTGCATGCTGGCCCAACCAGTGAAGGATGGGGGGGGGGTTGCAAGTACCCCCTACCCATATTCCATTTTATGAAATTTCTATAAAATTTCATAAAATAAAATTTCCTGTGTTTTTAGACTTGAGTTTGTTTTTTTTTCCCCCTGGGCTGTGCCAGGTATGCCAAGCTAATCTAAAGTGTGTGTGTGTGTGTGTGTGTGTGTATACTCAGGGATGTTAAAAACTACGCATCATAGAACAGAGAAAAAAGCACATCCATAATTAGCAGATCTCAAATTACCTACAAGCACACATCTTTAGGTTGAGATTTGCAAAAAACCAAATTGTCAATTTCTTAAGTGTTTGCATTTGTGCTCAATAAAAAACAGTTGTCTAAAAATTAGATTTTTTTCTTGTATTTTTCTTCTGGAATTTTCTCAAAGCAGATTAGAGGTAGATCCATAAGATAATGCTACTGTTAATCCGCTTCACGGATTCTGAAAATACTGGACTTTTCTTCTAGAATTTCTTTGACTGAATTGGACCTTTGGGTTTATTTTTGGGGAAACTTTTCATTTTTGAGAAAAAGTAATTTGTAAAGGAGAAGCAGGTTATATGTGTGTATGTGTATGACTTCTAAATATTACTCTGATTAGGTGAAGTAAAAAGGAAATTCAGCTAAGGTAATTGTGTGTCCCTTTCGTAAGCTTCTGCTTGAGATTGAATTATGCACTATTAATCATTCCATATAACCACATTGTACTGTAAATTGAAGGGGTACCTGATGATAAGATTACAATGCTTCATAAATCACGCATCCAAACTCAAGATTTGTTAATGGCCAACCTCACTCTTCTTTGATCATAATCAGAAAATTTTGTCCACAAAATCACCCTTTATGTACCCTTATGTACTATTTTTATATTTCTATATTTTTAGGACATTTAAAAAAAAAAAAAAAAAGAAAAAAGAAAAATTATTCATACATAATTCCCCAATACTGGACAATCAGCATTACAATACCCTTACTTGGTTTGTTAGTTTGAATATTTGAATTGGCATCATCATTTGAACATACATACATATATGTGCGTGGGGTCAAAACTTTTTAGAATTCCATTTTTGACACTAATTTGTAGGTTTCAAAGTCATTTAGTGCTAGTATAGTTTTGACAATATTTATCTGTATTATAAAGTACTAGTGCATGTGTATTAATACTCCATGATGTCGAGGACTACACATGGCAAATGAAAAATGAAGGCATGTTTGAAATTGACAGGGCTCTAATTACCTGCAGCACTTCTCTTTGAGGTTGAATTTTGCTAAAAAAACAAATTGTTGATATCTTGGGGATCGGTATTTGTACTCTTAGTTTAGATCAGGGTCAGGGTTTTTGCCTTGAGAAAGACATTTTATTGTGAGGTTAGAGTTACTTACAACATACTGCCGAACTTGCATGAACACTGAGAAGAAAAAAATTCATGTCTATAGTCACCTATGGTGATTGTTTAGTTTTTTTCTAAATTTCTTTGCAGGCACTTATCCGTAGGTTTCATAATCATGGTAGCTTCATAGGTGAGTGGTTAGTTATGTAATTGGCAGACAGTTCAAACTGTAACGGAGAAAGTTCAATTTTTCTTCTTCCCTTTCAATTTCATATGCTTTCTATCTATTGAACCTTCACACCTTCCAAGAATGTGTCAGATTTGGTAATGAAACTTTTTCACTTTTAGAATGGATTCTATTTATTATTCAACAACCATAGCCATCAAAGATGGTGAATGGTTCGATCCTAGTTTGTGTACACGTTTTTTGTTTTGTTTTTTTTTTTTTCTTTTCCTCTCAAAACTCTTCTCCAGAATGTAGATGTTATTAATAAACTCAAGGAGAATCTAGATAATTCATTACTTACCTTAGATGTTTTCCAGTGGAAAACGTCAGTGATGTCATAATTAGAATTTGTTCTAATCATAATTATTCTTTGGTGGAATTTTCTTACACAAATTCAAATTTTCACGCTACAGTTGTTCAATATGGTTATAATGCTAAACTGGACCCTCACTTTCCCTTAATCATAGGAAAACTGGATATGAATTTCTCTCTTACAATAGTTATGTGATTTTGTTGTGCATGTGTATGCACTTGGAAAACTATGTGTCAGAAAGGAAAACAACAGCATATTCAAAATCAGCAGATTTCAATTCACTTAGAGCACACATTTTTAGGTGGAATTATGGGGAAAAATTTTTTTTCTCTGAGGTCTGCATTAGCATTCACTCTGACGAGGGAAAACAGTGTTTAGAAACAAGGTAAATACAGTAGACTGAGAGAGAAAATTTTACTTTTTGTCCTTGAATTTCATGTGCTTTCAATTTGTTAAACCTTCAAACCTTCTAGGAGTTCGTCAGTTATGAGAAAGGATTCCTTCAATGGTTTCAGAGAAGGGGTTCTACTTACAATGTACCTATACAGCTAAACTGCACTCTTATTTCCCATTTGTCATTGGTGACATTGCAAGCACACCCCCATTATTCAATTTCATGAAAACTCTTTAAAATATCTTATGCTTTCCAGTGTTGTTGGGTTTAGAATGCCAGGTACCTCAGCTGATCATATCTATAACATGATGTAAGAATTGGAGAGACTAGCTAGATGAAACTGAGCACAGTTCTTGGCTTATCAAAATTGATGTGCATCATGTAAAGACAGTTCAAATTTCAGATTTGCTAGGTTGGCAGACAGTTTAGTCACTTCAGATACTCTTTAGGGTCACATAGAATAAGTAAATGTATTGCTTTTTTTTTTTCTTTACAACTGTTATGGCTGGTGCAGGATAATGCCAACGAGTAAAGATTGAAGAATTATAAGAAAATAACTTTGAAAATGAAGTGTAAAGAGCTTAGAGTAAGTATAGTTTCGAAAAAGAGATTAATTTATTTGATTACACAATGTTAGTTTTGTTTGGAGTTTTTTAAATTTTATAATACTATTTTTTCACAATATTCTTTTTATGTAATTAAAGGAGTCTGAATACTACATTTCATACTTGTTTTGATAGAATTAGATTGAATTTTAGTTGATATTTTTATATATCTTAGTACCTAACAATTTTAACTTTTTTTTGATTTTGAAATTAATGGACTAACCAACTTTTCATTTCTCAACTTGGAATGTGATTTTAGTTTTATTTATAATTTTGAGATGTACGGAAATAAGTTCATTAGAAATTCAATCGGGAACTGTAATCCTCCCACAATATTTTGTTTGGGTATTATCTGACAGTTTGAAGTAGGGGACTTACATAATTTACCTACTTGGTCCCTTTTTCTATACTATTCCCACTTCAGGATTTTTATCCTTTATTTTCAAAGTTATTTTATTCCTTTTATCTTTATTGGCAATATTTTTTGTCAGTTGTTTGAAGAAAAAATGCGATTTATTTACCCATTTTCAGAGCTCCTAAAAAAAATTGAATACTGGAACAAATGAATTTGTGTTGGAAGAAAAAAGACACAAAACTCTGTGTTGATGGATTTACCAAGCAATGTTCATTAAATGCGGCAAAATACCAAGCTAGCTTACTAATGGAATGAGGGGCTATTATCACTTATAACTGACTTTTGGCTTTTAGAAACACCCCTTCCCTGACTTAATCAGTCTGTTTAAAATAACCCATCCCCTCAAAAGTTTCAAAAGATATTTTCTGTTGTGGGTTTTTTTCTTTTCATGTGTAATTTATAGAATTTTTAGTTGATAATAGATTCTTCCAAGTCATGTTTGGTATTTCTATTTTCTTTGGAGCGAATGATTGCCTTTGCAAAGCAACAAGGATGATGGCAGTACATTTTAGCTATGTTCATTGGTAATTTTTGTCTTGAAATGTTGAGTATAGTTATTACAAGTTGATTATGATAATACAAAAATGTAGTAAGCAGATTCATAAGTCAAAGATGGACTTGGTTATCATACCAAGTTTTTATTTTGATTTTCATTGGAATCAAATCAGGATAATAATTATGGATTGGCAGTCTGTTTGTTTGTACAAAACAAAACAAATGAATTCCTCTGTATGTAACATTGTTTTTGTACACACACGCACTAGACAACCCTTTGACCCTTTGGATGAAAATTAGTGCAATCTGATGTGACCAGAAGAAACCTGGATTGTTTTTACATTTGCTAATAAAGAAGGGTGATTATGAGGAAGGGAATTAGTATTCAACTATTGAAGCAAACATAAACTGACTAGAAATACTTTTTACTTGGAAATTTATTGATTTGAGAATTTTAATTTCCTTGGAAAAAAATTCATGTGAGAATTTGTAAACAAAGACTATCATTTTCTGTCTGCATTTTATCATGACTTACATTTATTATTTCATGACTTGTTCATAATTTACTGGAAATATTATTTCCAAAAAAGTGCTTTTGAATGAATTGTTTTTAATTGTTTAATTGGTTCTTTTGTCTGGATGATTGTTTAGATCCATTGGGTAAAATGAATTAAGTGATTCACAAATAATTGTTTTAGGGGAAGAGGAGTAGTATTTGGATTTTGTCTTAAGATTCATTTAAAATGGAAATAAATGTAAATTTGCTATACAAAGGAAAATTTCTGCATTTTTGATAATCTCTCCTAAAAGATCAATGTTTCTTTTAATTGGTAGAAATTGTTTTAGATTGTTACATAAAGCCAACATTTATGTACTTTAAACATCTCACAACCAAAACAATTGAATTGAAACTTTTTCTTTTTCTTTGCAGCACTTCC
The DNA here is from genome assembly GCA_963457665.1 of Thysanoteuthis rhombus. Taxonomy (NCBI): domain Eukaryota; kingdom Metazoa; phylum Mollusca; class Cephalopoda; order Oegopsida; family Thysanoteuthidae; genus Thysanoteuthis; species Thysanoteuthis major. The sequence goes on from OY735211.1 coordinate 44,464,314, forward strand.
GCTTAGCTCTTCAAGATAATACCAAATGCACAGTTTCAAAAGCTGAAAGTAAGTTGGAAGTGTTCTATAATTATTTTGAATAAAATAAGGAAGTTGTTTTTTTTTTTTTTGTTTTTTTTTTTAAGAAAAAAACAAAAATATTTGTTTTTTGTTTTTTTTTTGGGGGGGGGGGGTTTCCTTCATTAGACTATGGACTAATTGACGAACCTATGTACTGTAGGTACTTTCAAGGAACGTATATACAATTACTATGACTGAAAAATTACACAGCTTTCAAGAATTAAAAAAAAAATTTTCAGAACTTTTACTAAGGATAGTGGTGATTTTTCAAAAAATTCAAATCAAGTGCTGTGTACTTAGCAATCAGCTTGGAAATGTTATGATCACTTTTAAGGTTTAAGTGGAATTATGTTTGATAGTTTTCATTAACTCTTGGCTTATTTCTTGAATTGAAAAAAATTATTCTAAATTCAATCTTTCAAAATATTTCTTGATGACTTGTTAAAAAACTTTTTCTTTTACAGATGAGAAAAATATAATTAAGAAAAAACACATATATATAATTTTAAACTAAGTTGTTGCTTTTACAGAACATTTAAGCAATATAGTAGTATAGTGGGTATGTATCTACACACAAACTGAATATACTCTTCCAAATAAGAGCTTAATTTCTATGAATTGAACAATTTAAAATATACAAATCAAAATTTGAACTTGGCATAGATTGTTACATTTTTATCTCTCTGGCTTCAAATTTATATGTGTAGATATCATCTTGAGATATATCTGGCCAAATTACCTTTGTGTCTAGACCTTTACTTATTTCAAAGTCTAATAAGTTGGATATATCCAATAGACTTCATGTCAGGAGACTAACTTCTGCAATAAAGTATCTTAATGGGGGGGGGGGGGCTGCTGTTCTTTTTTGCTGTATTACATGGAGTTTCATTGAGTATGTAAGATTTGCTATTTTTGTACAAATAATATGAATGAATATTGGTAGAAATTCCTGCAGAATGTTATATATAAATATATTTCTGAATTGATCTTCACACACTCTGGAAGCTTGGAACAACCTGTGCTCCAAATTATTCTAAAATCTCTCTCTCTAATGTATATAACATAACCTCATTGCTTACCAGTCAATTCCAAATTGATAGTTGGATCATCTGGAACATAACATATCATTAGTCTTATACTTAAGAATTTTCATGCCAGTTATAAATATTGTGAATGATAGAATAATGTGGTCAAGATCAACTAAAGTTTTTTTCTTAATAAATTCATGTTTAATGGCTTTTCAGAAATGAATTAGATATTGTAAAATATTTACCATTTTCTTTTTTTGTTATCACTCCATCCTATGTTTTGCAGTTTAATACTGTGCTAATGCCATCATCCTGACCACAAATCCATAATTCTTAGCTGCAGCAGCGACAATATATATTTTCATTTGGGTTGAAATGAAGTGGGGTAATATGATTTAAGTGAACCTAAATAAGTGAGGCATAAATGAACTGGTACTTCATTAGAGAGGTACAGAGATCTACTCCTTTTCCATGAGTTGAACAGAGAGCAAATATGAGAGTTATTCTCACAGGAGAAAATTATATATATTTTCAAATGTTTCAAAGAATAAATAAGGTATAAAACAATAACAAAATACAATAGACATAACACCTATTTATAAAATGTCAAACTAAATGTATGGCATAAACTACATAGTAGGAAAAGGAGATGGTGTTTGATTAACACTGCTGAGGTACCATAACTTTTGTTTCTAAAATCCCTGAAACAGTTACATGTTGAACAACTGATGATCCCAACAAGAGACTGTTTATACATTGTAACATAATAACAAAGTATATGTGAAACAGGAAAAAAAACACTGAAGAAAATTACATGAATTGTATCGACTGATATTGAGAAATAGGTGATTGAAATGACACAGAAAATTTTGAAAAAATAATCTCTTAATGTTCAGTGTTGGAGGCTGTGAAGCTTTCTAGACATATATATGTATGTGTGAATCAGAAACTGCCCTGTCTATAGTCTCCCTTTCAATTCTAAAACAGTCAGTTAAGTCCTTGAGCTTTTTTCAGCACAACGTGGGTAACAAACTACACATGACAAAAAAGATGACACTTGAGAAACTAATTGTGCCTGCATCAACGGTTAGTCACCTATTCAGGGTAAACAGAAAGTGATTTTAGTCTTTGGAATTTCCTCAACACAACTGTTCCTCTCTAGGCTATTCAGCACTTGTCTCCATGTTGGCTTCTATGGCTGAACTGTTTGTTCCACTTTTTTCATTGCCATATGGAACTAACTGTTTATTCCTGTATTCCCCCCCCCCCTATTCACCATAGCTTTGCATTCCCATTTCTATAGTCTCCATGTGGACCCTGCAAGCTAACCACTTTTGTCCAAGCCTTGGGAATCAACTGCTACTTTCCAGCAGTTCTCATTGCACTTCCATTTATGAGGACTCTGTGCCTTAATATATCCTAGTGTGACAGGAAATCAGTCCTCTGGTGTAATTTAGCTTTTAGATCATTGGCATACATACCATGATCCCTTCATTCAAATGTTTCTAGCTCAACCATGTGAAACTACCCAACTCTAAATTGGCCTTTCTGTTTCGCTCAAGCTCCCTTAACTTGAAGCCATATGTCACTTCTGGCTTTTCTTATAGGCTTCTGGGTCCCATTTTCTCAAACCCAAAATGCTGTCCAGTATCATAACAGTTCTTCCTCTTGCTGACAAAACAATATTTTGTAACTAATTTTTTTTCCCTCTCTCCTTTCAGTTCGTTTGCATATAGCTCATTTGTTCCAAGTGCAGGTCAGTAATATAAAATTTATAGAAAATATCTTGAAAATATAATCTAATTTGAATTTGTTATAAATCTTTGTACCTTTGATGTTGTTATGTATCTCAAATTTTGATCAACTTCGAGCAATCTGCTGACATATATATATATATATAAATCTCTTAGTATTGTTTTTCTTCGCTAGTTTTATGACTGATAATTATGTAAATATCAATTCATTGATTTTCTTTCAATTTGGTATGTAACAAAGGACCGAATTATTTTTTCTTTTTTCTTTAGAGAGAATATATTAAATTGTTTCTTCTTGCTTTTGAAATTTTCATTATCTTGACAAATTGTTTTGGTTATATTTATTTTAGGGCAAATATAAACAGTCAAAGGAAGCATATGAACAATTTCTGTTACCTGAGGACATTGATGACAAAATAAAAGCCATTGCCTACAGGCAACTTGGTAGGTTTGTTTTAATTGATTTGAAAGAAAAATGTTTGACTCTTTTAACCGAACCCAATATTTAAATTTGGAAAGATATACTAATTTACACGCAGAGGTAATGTAATAATTTTGGTGATAAACTCTTGGAGAACTTTGACTCAAAATTTAGTAAATGTAGATTTATGTATTCAACCACTTTTAATCTAATTTCATTTCAAATTACTGTTGTATATTATTTGCAAAACCTACTTTTTTAAAATGTCAAAAAAGATTTTCGTGGAGAATGTAACTTAGCAACATCAGTCTGCAGTATTTTTTGAAACCCAATAACTATGCAGTGCATAAATAACTTGTTATTTTTTTTTCTCTTTTATTAAATGGAAAATAATCAATCACCGCTATCCACAGCAGATTGGTTTAAACTCTGTTGCTGGGTTTAGGTCATTTATGAGTTCTGAATTATATATACATATATATATGAACTTTGCCAAGCCCTAACTGTGCATAATAGAAATGTAGAGAAAATATTTTTCTTTTAAATTTTAAAATTTCTCCTTCAAAATGAGTTATTAGCTGAATCTTAGTAGTTTGTCTAGCAGTGTTTTTTGAAAATTCAAACTTTTTAGTGATTGGGGTCCAACAATGACTGCCATTTGAGAACTGCTGAGAACATCTAACAGGTTGTGATGAACCAACTGAAGACTTCCAGCACTGTTTCAAATAATGGAAACGTCTTTATATTTGGCTCCCAAAGGGATCTATGTTGAAAGGGAGAAAGTTGATATTTTTTTTGCACAATCAATCTCATTACTAGACCAGTCTCAAATATCTATATTGAACAAAAAGTAAGGGTCCAGTTTAGAGTTACATTGTTAATTTAAAAAAAAAAAAAAATTTTTTTTCCAGACATTTTGTTTTAAAACCTTCCCAAAGGTCCATTGAGAATGCATGTCATATTTGTTTTGGCTGCACCCATGTTTTAGATGATTTCTAAAACGTGACATATACTGATGTATATGTATCTGACCTTTACCCTAGCCTTACCGTTCATGGTAGAATTATTTATTTCTAATTGTGAATTTATGGTTCAAGCCATACTGGTAGTATTTTCATCAACGTAACTTGATTTTACCATCGCCACTGCTTAATTTATAAGTTGAAAAGAAGCATATATAGGTGGAAGTGATTTGTTATTCATCTTGAAATGCTAGTCAAATTACTAGTTCAGTGGTCTGTGTACTTGAAGGATCTAGGAATGAATTGCAGTGTTCTGTGATGCAGTGATATAGAAAGTTTCAGAGTTATTGGAAAGGAAGCTGTTCGGAGAGGAATGCCTGTCATTTCAGGTTCAGTTCTTGTTGATAATCATGGTTCATATTGGTTGATGCATTTATTAAATAGTTAAATTTAATACTGCTATTCTCCATAATTGGTATAAAACATTAAAAAAAAAAAATAAAGATCCATAAATTAGCTTGGAAACTTATTAATTGTACTGAAATCTATTGATTGTGGTTCTTGGCTAGTACAGAAAAGGATACCTGTGTTTTTGTGAAAAATAGTCTGGAATCTTATAAAACTATTATTATTGAATTCTAGTTTCTCCACTATCTAACTGTTAGCACCTGGGACTTTGTGCAATGAGTCAATTGTTGCACATCGTTTACAAGCCTAAAGAATATGGGACCTACATGAATTCATGGAAAGGAATATTAAAATATTTGACTTTCACTACTTGCTTAGAGTAAATAGACGTGTCGTTGCTACTGAATAAAATGAATATATAATAATGATATCGTGAATTTTTGGAACCTGGACAAATTTCATCGCATCGTTACTGTGAGCAATTATTTGAATGAGATGTATGAAGTCAATCAGTGATTTTGTTACATGTTGCAAATATGATACAGCTAATGATGATGGAGCCAAAATGGGTAGTTTTTTGGCATGTGGTGCCTTCTACTGACCTGTCACCCTCAGACTATCAATTGTTTTGCTACATGATAATCTTGTCTTTGGAATTTTGAAAAAATTGAATATTTTATATCTTTTTCATAAAATTTCAGGTTGGTTATTTCATACTGCAGAACAGCTAGGAGACAAAAGTACACGAGAACCTGTGGCTATCCATTATTTGCATAAATCAATAGAGCTTGATTCTTCAAATGGCCAAACCTGGTACCTCTTAGGCAGGTAAGATACCAACACGTTATGTCACTCTTGAACTTATTCTGCTTTTAATACTCTTATCAAGTTTAAACATTGTAGCAAACCTATTGTAAGTTTTATTTTGTAGGAAGTTAGCATCATTTGAGATACTTTTTCGTGAAAAAAATTGCTCTTGTAATTTTTATATAACCATGATCTAAACATTTTATAAATTTTCATCACGCTTGTGTTGGTCTGTTGAAGATACTATTTATTTATGAACAAGTTTGTGCTAAAGAAGAATTCAAATTGCAAATTTTTAATATTTGACATTCATTAAGAATGTTATTTAGATACAATAATTTCAGTTATTAGATACTAGCTGAAATTCTGGGCTCTGCCTAGTTCTTAAGATATCCACATTGAATACCATCACATTAGTTAGCTCTGATTAATAGCAATTGCTTATAGGAATATATAAGATGTTGACAGTCTACACTTTGTATAAGAATGTTGCTTCAAGAGTAGTTGTATTCAATCTATGCATGAAATAGTTTGATTTCTTGTCTAAAAAAAATCTCTGAAATAGATGAATATGGGGTGTAAGAGGAAACTTCATTCTTACAATTTTCTAAAATCTCTGAATAGAAACTTTTTTTCTTCATTATTATGTACTAATTTACATTAATCAAGTAAATAATATTCATCAATTTTACATACTACACACACTCAATGGAAATGTAAAACACAAACCTTCATTAGGAAAGATCATATCTGATCATTTTTATTAATAGGAAAAAATTACCCAAAGTTGAACTAAATTTGAAAGTGAGTTTCATCCCTTCTTTTCAAAAGAAAGATTTTGAACTCCTCAAAATAATATATACTATGATAATTGTGACTCCTTTTTTTTTTTATGGGTAGCTTGGTTTTATTGTTGGGTCAGGGTCAGATTCCCTTTAAAAAAGTAACAAATACTTGGCAAAAGCCCTGAGAGAAATTCACGTTTGTAATTTTGTACTTTGAACAGAGGATAAGGGTTCAGTTTAACACGATAGTTTTCATTGTAAATGTAACTCTCACTGGAACCTTTTTTAGAAAAAAAAAATTCTGAATCTTGAAATATGTATATTTAGAAAAAATATTTGGGTACTATTTTGAAATATCACCTGGAAATATTGAAACAAAAAAATGAAAGTGTTGAAATAATCTTGGGCAATTTATCTCTTTTTGAATTTGAATGCATTTTCCATCAGTTCAACTCATGATTTTGTATTGATCATTGTGTATGATAGGGTCAGACTGTTTTCTTTGTTTATACATTCATTAGTTCATGTTTTGGCTATCATAAAGTGTTCCTGATTCTAGGTTGTGAAAATACCAAATAGCTAAATAAAAGACAAATTTTCTGAAGTAATTTATGTGCATGGGGTTTGTATTTATATAGAATGCTAACTAAAGCCATAAAAAATTGATTGATTCTCAAAACTGAAAAAAAATTCAGGAATAGAGATCTTATTGACTGAAATATACATAAGGAAAAACACTTTCATAATTAATAGCCATTTGGGTTTTTTTTTAATTTTTTTTTTTTTTTTTTTTTTTTTTTTTTTTTTTTTTAATTCAAAAAGATCCCAAATAATGAATACCCTTAATGGATACTCAGCTAGTACCAATAAATTTCTCTGTTGGTTTTTGGGGGGAAAAGAAAGAGATAAGTCAAGGGTGAAATTTGGAGGAGTTGTCTCTCCTTACTCGTGGCTCATTAAAAGTAAAATTTTAAAAACATTTCCATCCATTTGCATATATATAGTCAGAAAGTCACATAGCCATGTCCTCTGCTGTGAAAAGATGTACCCTTATGCTAAATTTCAGTTTCCTAGATGCAAATTGTGGTCTACTTAGTGGAAGAGACACACACAAACATTGAAAAAATGTAAGATTATTTAGAATTGAAAATGATCTTTTAATATGGAGAAAACCATTCCCCTATCCTATTTCTATTCATCAATACATCTGAAGCCAGTATTCATCTTTTGTCTTGTTTGCAAATTATTTTTTGATTGACTCCAGTCAAGTATGCATACACACAAAATCTGTGAAGATACATTTTTAAGCTTTCATGGTGGGATAAATTTGAAACATTGTGAAATGAATGAATGTCAGTAATATTAAATTGATATACTGTTTATCCCATTATCAGGATACTTTATTTTGATGAAACAAAGTCAAAAGTAGCATTACAAATTGAGTATTTTCAGTGTTCAGATTTTTTCAGTCTTCAATATTTCATCTCAGGCTAACCATATTTTTTTCTTTAATGAATATCAAGAAGTGATCATATTAACTTGCAGCACTTCTCTATTGTGTTGACCTTTTCTGTATGGAATGCAATTTTTGTCTAATTTGAGAAAAATGGTGTTCTATACACATGCAGGATCTTGAAGGTTCAAGTTTTAGAATATTCAAAAGAGTTTGATATCTTTGCTTGTTTTTTGATATTATTTGTAGTCGTTATGTGATGTATTGTTTTATGTTTTAGGTGCCTCTCTAGTATAGGGAGAGTGCATGATGCATTTATCCACTACCGTCACTCCAAGGATAAATGGGAGGCAAATGCTGACACATGGTGCTCTATAGGGTAAGCACAAACTTTTTTATCTTCTTGAAATATTTCAATATCTTGCTGCAGGTGAGAATCGTTCGATTTGTTTGAAATTCCCTTGTTGAATTCTCTAAATCAACGATAAGACATATTAGAGAATATCAACTGCACAGAGCTAAATGTAAAATCTTTATAATTTGTTGTCAAAAAAAATAATTTCTGCTCTTTCTGCTTCCTTGGTTTTATTTTGTATATTTAAAAAAGGGATTTAAACAATTCTCACCCTGTTTGCTCACTACTGAACCAAACACTGTATTTTAATTTTAGAAGAATTATTTAAAAACTAGTTTGATTACATTTTTCTTTAGTTCAACTGTATCAGTTTTCTTTGAAGTGATGTTGACCAATTAAGAAAAATTGTAAGCTTTATTATAATTGGTATATGAACTGGAGACATTGTAAAAACATTTTTCCCCACTCTGATTGCAGAGTACTGTATCAGCAGCAGAACCAGCCTATGGACGCTCTGCAAGCCTATATCTGTGCAGTGCAGCTGGATCGCACTCACACGGCAGCATGGACTGATCTAGGCATCCTGTATGAGACGTGCAATCAGCCCAGAGACGCACTCACCTGCTACATTAATGCTACCAGTAACAAAGGTAAATTATAACTCTTATTAACGAGCCTCTTCTGAATAAAAATGAAACTATCTGAACTTTAATCTGCACCATTGAGTCATTATACATGGCATATCTTCTGGTGTGAGTGTTATAAAAATGGATTGGCTTACAAAATATTTTGAATTTCATAATTTGAATAGAAAAGAAAAAGATCTATAAATCATAAAAGTGAAATGGCTGGCTTTATTTCCCTCCGCAAGAATATTGGTTGATAATCAGAGACATAACTAGAAAGTGCAATAACTGTATTGAATTTCCCTATAATTTTTAGTTAGATATATTTGGACCTCTCAGTAAACCACTCTCCTATAACTATTACCCATGAGATGACTAATGTAATAATTTGTTACACCCATTCTCAAACTTCATAGGGGCCAACATAGATAAAGAGAAAAAAAAAGGCTTCCACTAAGTTACTGATGTTGTAACTGATAATGTTCTTATTCAATAGAAATATTCTATCTTACAAAACAAGTTTTGTTAGTATTCATATAATCTAAACAATATGGCCTTCAAGCAATTAAAAACTATATCTATCACATATGCTAAGCTAAAATTGATAAATGATTTACATGTAGAACAGTTTTTTTTAACGAAGATTTAACATTCAACTTCAGCACTAAAATGAACATTTCAATGTAGTTCTCAAACATTTTCACTTCGGATTTTATTGCTTTCTCTAGAAATTTCCGTTTTAACCACATGAACCTGTGTAAATGTTGATACATTCAGGTTGAATGTATGGCATAATGATAATGAAGTGTACTCACTGGCTCACAGTCAATACTAAGGAATCTTTTTTATTGTCATCATAAACAGCTTTGATCAAAGTATTGACCTATTACCTGTTGTGATTTACATCAAACAGTTACAAATTGTGACTTACTAAAAGATGATTCCACTCAACAGAAAAGAGATTCACCAATTTTATTTTTTGTATCAAGTTTCATTCTATGAAAAATTTCACATTTTGTTGAATATTCTTTCATGTAAGTTATTGACACTTGGGAGATTTGAACATTTTTGTTTTGAGCAATGATGCTGCGTGATTATTTTACACCTCCAGCTTGAAGAACTACTTATAATCCTCATAAGTAATGCTCGATTGAATGTGGATAATTATTTTAGTAAGATAAGTAATTCATGTTAGGAAATTCAAATTTTGTCAATTAGTTATGCAGCTACTTGGCTTCCTGCTGATTATTGTTGGATGACTAGTTGATGAAAGCCCATCTTTCCCCTTGAGGAACAACCTATTCTGTACGAATTCCCAGTCAGTTTTTTTTTTTTTTTTTTTTTTTAGGGATAGAAGAGGTGTTTGTTTTTTTTATTCATAAATTTTTTGTCATTTTGTTTTATGAATATTACACCATATGATAAGGTGAAAAATAGGAAACTTACACAATATTCTTTTTTTTTTCTCCCTCTAGCTTCAGTAAATCCTAACTTAGCCGCTAAAATAAAGTTTTTGCAGCAACATCTTGTTAATATACCTATTCAGCACTTGCAAAACCGGTAAGTAGAAAGAAGTTATTTCAATACTATGCACTTGTATTCTATCATTCAAGACCTTTTTTTATTCCCTTCATTTTTTTTATAACTATCAAAAATTCTTGAATAGCTCTGCACAAACACTATTTACAATTATATGAATTATCAATTATTATTGCAAAAATTGAAATTACATTCTGAAGGAGAAAAACTGCAGTAGATATATGTCAAAGGAAAATTTATGTCATGCTAACATCTATTGGTTTTAAATAAAAATCTGATTTTCAACAGCATTTTTGGTTGATATATCAAGCACCCTATTGAGAACTTTCATTGCTTTTAAGTAGTATCCTGCTGAACATGGTTGAACATTTAAAATCACCTACAAAAATGTCTTTATTTTTGGAAGATCCTATTCTTTGGAAAATCAGTTTGGGATTTAAATTTAACTTGAGCATATAACTGAATGATTTTAAAGCACACTGGTAGTTTATAGATATTATTTGCATTAATTGAGCTCATATTTTGATGTCTACTTATAACTTGAACAATATTTAAAAGAACTAGAAGAAAGTGCTGTCTTGATTTGGAAGATTTACAATCATTTTTGAAATGAGATAATTATTACTTCATTTTGTGATTGGAGGAAGCACGATTGATTTGTGAATATGAAGTTTCAAAATGTTTTGTTCAACATTTGAAAATCAACCTGAACATTGCTTGACTTATTTTTTCATTGTCCCGTCTATTTTCAGGCCTAAAGCATTGCCTAGTTTAGAAGAGGCTTGGAGTTTGCCCATTCCTGCTGAGCTTATTTCACGCCAAGCTGCCAACTCTGCTGCCAATCAGCAGCAGCAGCAGGTTTGTACTTGACTTCTTCACAAGGGTTGCCAGATTGGGCCAGAAGGGGAGATAACCTAAGCTATCTCGGAGAATCACCTAACACAGTCACTGGAATAGTGTGAAAATTGCAAATCAACTTGAAGATGCATAAAAATGTCTTTAACATGAGGAAAATAAACTAAGTCTCAAGAATTTTTTTGTTCAGACAGCTTGAAATATCAAATCATCAGAATCCCTTGAAATATCTTATTTACCACCAGGACCTTCTTACATCAACTCCAGGTTGTGGAGTATTACTTATTGCTTTTAAATTTATTCCAATCTTATCTAATGTATAATCTCATGAAATATTCTGATATGATTATGTAATATTATGACCAAGTGAAGAATGACAAAAATCTTACATTTCGGGAGATAATCTCTGATTATCAGATCGGTTAGGTCAGAACAATATTTGAATCTTGAATTCATTTCTTTTAAAAATCTTTTTTTTTCTTTTTTTTTCTATAAATTAAAACCTCAAATCAAGGGAATAAATTCTAATTAGCTATTTCCCTTGCCATGATATTTTGGGAAAAAAAAATTTATACAATCCACAAGTTCAATTTTTAAAGATTTATTCTTGGAAGAGTTCCACTGTTTTTAGAATCGGTTTGAAGTGGTTCACAAATTTAAGTGTTGAGAAGTATGGGAATTTTTACTTTGAAATGATAACATCCAGAATATTTATTTGTTTGTTGAATTGTAAAGAAAAAAATGACTGAAATTTTGTTCGGTAAATTTTTGGAAATTTTTGATTTATGAATGTGGTAAGTGATTTGCTTTCAATCATTGTCTACTTTCTGATTCTCCATAACATACACACTAATGAATAAAATCGGTATTGTTGAATTGTGAATATTAGTTCGAATTAGCTCAATTTTTTCTATTTCACTGAATCATAAATTCCTTTTTTAAAAAAGATTTCAGAGAAAATTTTGTACTGATGCTGTAAAGCTAAGTGAATTGTTCTTTCCAATTTTTGCTAAAACCTCAAATCTGGTGCATGTTACTTTTATTTTAGCAGCAGCAACAACAACATCAGGTGTCTGGGTGTGTATCCACACCTGACCACACCACACAGCCTAACACAGTGTTGATCACTTCCCAAACAGAGACTGCCATGGATATTGATCCCAACTCATCCGCTGCCCAACCTAAAAAGAAAAAGACTGCTGTCTCACCTGCCTCAAGAAAGAGGGTAAATCTATTGTATTTCAGCTTGAAGCAGATTTTGTTTCAAAATTATTCATTTGTTTGTAAGCTTCTGCTAGCCTGTACTAAAAGTTCCTTTTTATGATCACAATAGCGATATTTATTCATATCCAACTGACATTTGATAATTATTACATCTCATCTAGAAAATACCGTCTTCAGAAACTTTGTTAAACTTACCATCTTCATGAAATGTATTTATATTTTCATTCTAATTAATAACTTTGATAAAAGAAAAAATACTCGAAAAGATGCCATCAAAAATAGTTTGGTCCTCCATTATACTTACAAACTTAGTTGTAAAAACAGAATCTCTTTCCACTTGCTTATATTGAAAGAAAGAAAAAAACTACAAATTTCTGCCATCTGATACTTGTTTGTACAAATTTGATCAATACATTATTTTAGATCCAGTAATATTAAATAAGCACTTGAAAATAATGGATTCCCTGATTATGTTGTTGATGAACAAATAAAACTATTTTCTTATCTTTCATAGCTTTATATTCTTTTTAATTTAACCAATTGCTATTTTGACCAAATATCTCTGCAGCTACTCCAGGACAATTATTCCTCTCGCTGCCTTCATTACTATTTATGTATTGTCTTGAATCACAATCCGATTTACTGCCAATAGTAAGAACACTTGAAACAAAAGATATCTTGTCAGCCAGTCCCAAGTGGTTGAATGGAAAGGATCAAAATATTTCTAAGTCAGTTATTCATTGAAATTATAGAATACGTGTGCAGTTGCTTACAAGTACATATTGTGATTATAGATGATAATTTTATTAAGTTTTCAATCATTTACTTTTTTTCCCCCCAGATGGGCCCAGGTGATGGATTTTCTGTCCAAAGACAGCCGCCATTTCCTGCAAACACTGCCAGTGGTCCTCAGCCTTTTACTCTGGGGAGCACCAATACAAACACTGCCAAGGATGCAACTGCCAATTTGTTCAAGTGTCCCATCCCAGTCAGCAATGGAACTTCTACCACTATGATCTCCAGCAGTGGTGGTGGTGGTGGTGGAGGTAATGGACAGCTACCTCCATCAGCCCAGCACCAGCAGCAGCAGCAGCAGCAGATTGGAATGGTTCCAAGTGGACTTTCACAATCCCAGCTACCTCAGTCCCGGAACATTCCATTATCATCATCGAACACTCAGGGTACCATCACAAAACCTGGTTCATCAATGTCACCAACTTCAGTATCACCAAACAGCTTGGGTTTTGCAAGTGGAACACAGCCAATTGGGGGAAATATAGCAGGGGGTTTTATAAAATCAACATCAGGCAACATTTCATCTTCATCTTCACAGATCTCAGACCGCACAGTTGGCAAAGACTGTGTGGGCACTGGACAAAATGTTAGCGAACAGGAGTTAGCAGCACTGCTTCAGACCTCTATAACAGATGACCTGTTAGCACATATCACACAAGGAAGCAACAGCAGTCAAAGCCATGACAAAAAATCCCCCACAGAAGGTTCATCATCAAAGCAGCAAAGCATCTATGTAAATATGCCTTCCACAACTGAAGCAATTAGCAATGCTGCTGTCGGAAACACTGCCATTTCTTCCAATAGCACATCCAATCTGCCACATTCCAGATCTCAGGTTCATCTAACACAAGGCAGGACTAAAAACCCCAGCATGGCAGGGACACAAAATAGTGATAAAAATACACAAGAAACTAACACTACCAAAAGTGAGCCTGTTAACCTAAATACAAAGGCTGAATCCCGATTGCTGTGCCGTTATCTAAATCCTCCTAAATCTGCCTTAAAATTATCAATACACATGTCAGCTCGAGAGATCTTAGAAGCATGTAAGGGCTTGGGTAAGTAATCATTTTTTTTAATCTATGTAAATATAGAATTTTGTTATTTGTAGTTCTTGTAATTGGTAGATTTGCTTCTTACAGGAATGTAGGAAAAGAATATCTTGGTTTGACTGACCCTGTTGTTGTTGTTTCAGACAAAACTTTGTTAGTGGCAAAGAATATGGATGCTTTGTATGATGTCACTCATAAAAATGGTGACTTGCCAGGATGTATTTACTTTCCAATTTGTCATTTGCTTAGTTTTTATGAATCATATATGAATGTATTTTTGATTTCTGTCTGAACTTTTTGGAAGAGGTTTTTTTTGTTTTGATCGGTTTGAACATCAATCTTGACCCCCCCCCTCCTACCACAACATTCCAGCCACCGTGCCCTTGAGCCGTCTTAAATCATATCGGAAAAGCTTCAAGGAATGTTGAATGGAACCCTTTATTTTGTGCAGTGGAGTATGTTTATATTCTTTGCTTTTTGTCACATCCTTCCCAGGGATTTCTATCTCTGTATTTGTCACCTTTCTTTTTGTGTTGTTGCCTTTCTCCTGGGAATTGAAAGTTCAGTGTTTGTCAAGCAACATACATTGAATCGGCTGAGTGGTAAAAAAGCAGAGCAGTTATACAAAATGAAAATGACAATTATAAAACTTTATAAAACTTTAAATCTTTTAGAAAGGGAAGGGTGTTGAACATGAGGAGAAATCAACAAATGACTACAAATTTCCTTGATTTGAGGAAAAAAAAAAAGAAAGAAATGATTAATTCCATTTCACATCCCGTGATGATTTACAAGGTACGTCTGAAACCTGTGAAAGGCTCAAGGGTACTGAGAATGAAATGTTGAACCAAAGAGAAAGGTGCAAGTTCAAAAGAATCATTATATAATGTGTTCTTGAATCTTCTGAGAATTGATGCTAGAATTGAAGATTTTTTTCCTTTTGCATGAGTGCACGAGGTTCTTGAAATGAGTGAAGAGAGATGGACAAAAGAAAATAGACATTACTTTCAAACACTTAGCACATTTGTTAATGTGCTAATATTGAGGTAAATTGTCTATTTCTTTCGAGACAACTCCCCTATTGAGTAAAAACAGCCAGTAAAGAAGTTCCAGTTTCTGTTGCATGTATCTGTTTGGTGATCCTTGCAAGTCTCAAGTCTGGTCGAGACCAGGACTTGACTTCTACAAGTTTTTATGCCACCCCACCACCCCACCCCCCACCTTGGCAGGGTGCAAGTCCACCAAGGGGATACTTCTTGATGTGTTGACCATTACATTCATCTGAGTGGACTTGCTTAGGTAGCTGAAAAAGTTTGTTCAGATTATCAAGTCGAAATAAAAGAAAATTTTCGTTTTCAGTATCAACTTTATTGAAGAACATATTTATTATTTTATTTCACTATCCTATTCCATATTCAGGCAACTCCATAATTTCATTTTTCTGTAAGATTTCATCTTCCTCAGCAAAGATCTGCTTAAGATGCTTTTTACAGTTTTCTAAAAGATAGAAAGATTTTGCATTGAAAGAACATTCTATGAAGACTGGAAAAATGGTTTTCTGGGGGTGCAATAATTGACATTGGATGTGTGGAAACTACTCAGGCAAGCTGTAAAAATTTTTGCTTGGCCACTTGAGGAATGAGCTCATAGTAAAGGATTCCTTTCCAATCCTGCCTTGCACACAGCATCACTTTTTTTGGATGAAGACTGACCTTGAAAATAGTTACTGGTAGTTTATTTTGCTTACCCCATGATCTCTTGTGTTACGTGTCATTAGAAAGTATTCAATTTTTATCACTAGTCACAATTTATTTGTTTTGTTAGGTTTAAGTAGCAAAGTGCACATAGAAATATGGTGCTGTCAGTCTGTGCCAAAAACTTATTTAGTCCAAGTGGGTCATTGAAAGATTTATTTCACCCCTCTCCAAATGATGATGCAGGTTATTATTGAAGAAGTTTGTAAATATCTTTGAGAAATATCATGCTCAGATTTATCATCTGATAGTGAGTTTGTAATTGATTATTCATCAGCTAATGAACTGAAAAATCCACCAAGTACTTCACGAGCTGAGTGGCCATTCCTCGGAAGAATTAAAAACACTTTTATTGGAACTTCAGGTATCTAAATGAAGGAAACCAATTCTGACAATGTGTTTGAGATTGTTGAATCCATTCCAAAATTATCTTGGAAACTAATGCATATACTAAGGAAATTAGTGAATAGAAATTGTTCTCAGGATCAGGTAACAAGAATTATAAAATACGAGGTTGAAAGACACAAATGTTGGTGAAAATAATTGATGGGAATAATAGAGAAAAGATCCTAATTTCCAGGTGTACTTTTCAAAGGATCCTGTATTTGCATCCCCCCCCCCCCCCGAAAAATCATACCAAGAGACTGATCCCCCCCCACGACACTTGCACTTCACTGCTTGTAGAGATACTTTAGGAAAATTATAAAAGATTATAGATTTACTGAAATTATACATTCTTTTCTCTTCTGAGTGCTTATTTCCCTGAAAAGAATGTATACATGGATGAGTTTACTTTTATGGAAGGTTATGTTAGGATGGAAGATGTATATCCTTTCTAAAGCATGCTCAATTTAGAATTCAAGGGATACTTTCTTTGTGAATTTGAAGTTTACACTTGGAGGGAACAGAATTTCAATTGCCTCCTTGTGCTACTGATATTGCACTTGGATACCTAAATCATTCCACATAAGTTGTATTGCATCTATTGACTACCCTTTTGGCTAAGGGTTTTAATCTTGCAGTGGATGACTATTACTCTCTGCCTCATCTTTTTAGTTTCCTACATGCATTTGGGTCATCATGCATAGGAATTCACCAGGAAGATTCAAAAGCAAAATAAAAAAGGGACAAGATATTACTATGTGCAAAGGTAAATTTATGTTCATGCAATGGAGAGACAAGAGAGGTAATGATGATACTGCACTACCCAGGATCAGGGCTGTGGAGAATCAAACAAAAAACATGCCAATTTTGACACGAAAACCTCAAAATGCACTGTAGCAATATAATCAGGAGCAATATTTCTGAATTAATTTACTTGAAACTAAATGCTCCTAATGCCATCCAATGACAAAAATCAAAAACTTTTTTAACCACCCAATACATTTACTTTGATTACAAAATATTGATAGCACTTCCTTGGATATTTAAATATCACCTGGGAAGAAACATTTTTTCTCTTTTTTTTCTTTTTTTTTTTAATCTTCTAAAATATTTCATGTCTATTTATATGTACATATATCATTTAATCGAACATCTTGTTCTATGTTTGTTTTTTTTTTTTTTTTTTTTTTTTGTACGGAAAAAAATTGACAATGGATTTTTTAATGATTTTTCGGTGGTGTGTGATAGGTTTTCAAGCAGAAGAATATTATTCGAACTGAGGACCATTTTGCATCTCAAAAAATATCTTTTCACGAGTCATTTTCAACAACTCCTTGTTTGTTTATAAGTAATCATTTTTCTGTCTTGTAGGTCGGAATGGTGTCACATCACATTTTTTGGATGAACGTCCCCCTCGGCCTGCTTCACCTCCCTATCCACCACTGCCAAAGGAATCTCTTAACCCTCCTACACCAAGTGTTTATGTAATTACTTTGAATTGCTTTGTTTTCATTAGTTTCATTGCATAGTACAATTTATAAAGAATGATTATTTCAAATAGCTATGTGCATGAATCAAAATAAATGCCTTGAAATGTATAAATAAAGTTTAATATTCTTGAGGTAATGTCTTTAAATGTGAAGAAATAGTTAATCACAACGTCCATTATTATTACACTAGTTCAAAGTATTAGATAGAAAATCAAAATTGAAATACATAAAGCTTACTAACATTTGTTCCCTAGAAATACCAGTCATATTAAAAAACCATATTATTCAGTTCTATTTTAAGCATGTTGAATCATCTTAATACTGATTTTAATTAAAAGATATATTGGTAAATATCTAGTAAAATTAGAAGCTTTCTCCATAAGAATCTAGAAAATGGATAACATTCATAAGACCTTTTTGTTCTCTTTTAAATAGCTTGAAAGCAAGCGGGACGCGTTCTCTCCTGAACTGCAACAGTACTGTTATACACAACCTGTCGTTGTTATACGAGGTCTGGCTGGGGCTCTCAAATTAGGTATGTACTTAACACTGAAGCTTGAATTCTTTTTCTTTCTTTTAATGTTGATACATTATATATTTTTTATTCGAAGGTGTGAAAAAATTTTGTTCCTTCATCCGAATCTTCAATTATATATATATCTATAGACGTAAATCTGTATTCAATATTGATTGAATGTGTATGTATTATAATCTTTCCTCATTTTAGTTTAAGTATTCCTTGTTTAACTTTATTTAGATTTGTAATTAACATGATTGCCAAAGCAGCTTTTGCTAGCATCATTACATGACAGATTTATATATTTCAACTTACATAATACCAACACAACACTTGCTTAACTTTTTGTGAACCATATCAGCGTTTTTTTCGTTAGTCTTATTTTTTTATTATTTTTCCCCCAAATTTCAGTTTCAAGCTTGGTTTAATAATCTATTTGATTTCATAAAAAACAATCTACTTCTTTTTCCATCCAGATCTTGGTTTATTTTCTACCAAATCTCTGGTTGAGGCTAATGCTGACCACCGAGTGGAAGTAAGAACACAGGTAAGCCCAGCACTTTTAAAGAATCGTCAAAGACTTAAACACAATTTTCTGTGATATTTTCCTTGCACTTAGACATTTTATTTTATCTCAATATTTAAAAAATGTTACTGATGCTCTGTCTAGAAAAACTTTTATTTTTTTCACTTCATTTATAGAAATATTAAATTTGTACCATTTTAGGCACTATGGAGTAATTTTTTGTTCAATTTTTAGGTTCTTCAATTGTCAGTATATTCTCATATTTGAATATCATATTCCGATAATGCGTTCTGTTACACGCTTCGAATTTTTCCAAATAGTGACTTTTTTCCTTAAAAAAACAACTATTCAAACTCAATTAGTGCAAACATTAGTCCCTCAAATTTAAATCCTGCCGAAAAGATTAATTAATGAGTCAATTTTGCTGTTTATTTTCATTTATTGTTAATACTTGACCATATTTGATATTACCGTTGGAGCTTATGATGGCACATGTGATGCCACTTGTCTCATTTTATGGTGAATTTATTTTGATAAAAATGGTCACTGCCTGTTGGAACAATTTGCTGTAAATGAAGTAAAATTGTTTAGATTTTCACCCTTTAGATATTATTTGCCTATTCACTATATACTCTAAAATCTTCATTAAAAAAGTGAATGTCTTACATTGTCGATCTTGCAGACAAGACAATATGTCTTTCCTGAGAGTGCAGCCAAGATTTCTTTGTAAGGAATTAAAAGTAACTGATTTCTCAAAATCGTAAACTACAGTTAGAGTTCATTTTTTGTAGATAGCTGTGTAAGTAAATTGAGACTAGGAGTACAGTTCATTTACCCACACTCTAAGGATCCAATTTTGAAATAACCATACAATAGGCAGCTATAGAAAAATTGGCCTCCTCTTCCCTCTCATTTGATTATCCATCTAATTTATCATATAATGGAACTTTAAATGAAAAATGATCAAAAATATTGAGATAAAGTTATACAATTTTTTTATTATTGTATAATCATTGACTTTGATAGAGCAGTTATCCTTCTTTTTCCCCTTTGAAAAAAATGTAATTTAAAAGAAAATTGATACATATTCAAATTCAATATAGCATTACTTTTTCTAAATTGGCTCTTCAACCCCTAGTTTATAAGAAATGTTCAAGTTAATTGAGATCAGTATATCAATTTTTTTGTTATGATCTTGTTACATGGGTATTATTTTTATATCTACCTATTCAAAGCATTATTATTTTTTGAGAAAAGAAAACTGTGGCAAAATCTCCTCCAAAAAAAGAAATGAAAGCAATGTTTTCTATCTTTTTTTTATCCTCCAGCGCCAACAGCCTCCTGATGAAAATAAAGATCAATATGGTAACAACTTATGGTACTGTGAAAGCAGTCGGGGTCACACTTGTGTTGCCAAATATGCCCAGTACCAAGCTTCATCATTCCAGGAATCACTGAAGGTAATTTATTATTGAAAATTTTATATATGTTCATATGCTAATGGAAATTAGTAGAAATTACCATTCGCTCATACTATTTTGCCAGAAAATCTAATGGGTGAGCTCATTATAGTGTTGTATTGTTGAAAATTCTGTGTTCGGTTTTTGGATGCTGGAGCTGAGATACACATTTATGCTGTGTCTGGCATTTGAACATGGCTTGTGAGAAACGGTTACTATGAAAATACATAAAGAAATATTGTTTTAGAAATTGAATGCAATTTGTTTGAAGATGTTCATAATTACTTGAGGTTCACACCACTTATTAGATAAACTGATTAGCCTTAGTGAAATTCAATTTCCATCTTAATTTTCTGAAACAATATTATTATAAATCGATAGATATTCAGTTATTTCTTTAAAAAATTTGTCTGACTTTCCTCTTACAACCATCAAAATGTTGCCATATGACACAATATTCAAATACTATTATTTATCTCTACAATGAACAGTAACTGCTTGTTTCTAAATCCATGAAAGTAACAATTTTGCTGATGAATATTTGCTACCCATTTGAAACAATGAACTCCTCCATTTGAATGAGTTTAGTCAATTTTGAATAAATCCTCATGAAATTCATAGGAAGTGAACATTTATTTACAGTATTAACAGCCTTAACTTATCTTAATGTAAGGAAGAGAATGCGAGAAAGTTAAAAGATGAGTTATAGCGAGAAACTGCTCAAACTCCTCAGAAACATGGGTTTTTCAGAAAGAACCAGTGTGTTTGTATGATATATGTATATATGTATATAATGTTTCTTTTCTGGAGGGGGGGGGGGAGATCATCTCGTTCAAAATCAAATATATCTGAATTTTCTTTTCATGCAGGTAATTACTAGCAAATTGATGAATATTTGTAAGTTTTTTGTTTCTGTTTTACTAAAAGTTTACAATATTTTTACAGGAAGAACAGGAGAAAGCTCGGGGCAATTATAGGGAAACAGATAGTGATTCTAATTCTTCTTCTTCTTCAAAACCGTAAGTTAATTTTGATTTATTACCCATATATTTCATTCCTTATATAAAAATAAATGAACACTAGGAAATTGAATACTTCTCAACAATTACATTTCCAGTTTCTGGTTTGGGATGAGTTGTCTTTCTCCTAGACTGGTTGCCTCCCCAAGACCAGAGAGCCTAATATTTCTGTAGCAATAACTGTTTTTTAAATGGTGCCCCTATAGTCTTTACCCAAATAAGCCATCTCTGGTTTTATTATACCTCTATTTTTAGAAGTTATGGGACTTTAGAAATGGGGAAAAAATGGCTGCTAGCAAGGCTGGGAAAGTTATTATAAATTCTTGGCCAATTATAAAAACTAAAATGAGGAGTGTAAATAAAAATTTTACTGCCTTATATTCATTTGATGTATTGCCTTGTGTAGAAATGTTTAAAGGCAATAAATACTTTTCTGGTAATCAAAACATTGGACCATTACAGTCAAAACCCTTGATCTTGTGTTGTTTAAAAGCATGGAACTGTAATGTATTGAGTTGGAAAAATGGTTCAAATTTGCTGAAATATAGTTGAATCTATCCTCTTTCATTCCTTAGATGTAAGTCCCACTCATATCTAACTTGACCAAATTGCCTGCTAAAAGGCTACTTTTTTTTCTTTTATCCCCCCCCCCCCCCCCAGAATACCATGTGAGTATCTAGATAATAAATTAAAGCATTAGAACCCTTCAAATCTTGTCAAGCGATACTTTTTAGAGATGTGAATCAACTCTGAAAATATAAGCTTGATTGAACAAAGAGTTCAGAACTTATGACATTGAAATATGCCTGAATTTGCATCTCACGAGCTATTAGCATAGTCTTGCCAACTTGAGCATTCGAGATATCTTGCTGAAATTAGCTATCCCTGATGTTTCCCACCCTAATAAGCCCCACTATACCTCTATTCTACGTGGTTTGGAAGTTGTGTGCCCTTCAAAATGAGGAGGAACAGTGCAGGGGTGGGGTCTGCTTATTTTTTGGCTAGCCGCACATACTAAACTAAGAATATGTTGAGCGGGGGGGGGGGTCTTCTCAACTGAAAACTGTTCTAAGTTGGTCATATTTCCCTGATGGTACAAATTTTCAACAAAGATTCTGATGCAAGATATATATTAAAACTGAAATTTTCCTATGGTATATTCTACTTTGATTCACTGAAGATTTAAAATGCACTTAACGACGTATATGAATAATTTTTTTAGCTGGAATCAAATTTTATATTTTTCAGGTTATAATGTATACCAAAACCATCTAATGTCTTCAATATTTTCCATGTTTTCTTGAAATAAGATTACGTTCACCAGATTAAATGTCTATGTATTAAAATTGAAAATATTCTGAACTACTCCCAATATGTGGTGTCTGTCTTTTCCTCAAATTTATGTCTTTTCTCATTACTAGGAAAATGAAAAGTATTAAATTTGGTACCAATGTAGATCTTTCTGATGAAAAGAAATGGAGGCAACAGCTGCATGAACTCACCAAGTTACCAGTATTTACAAGGGTAAGTTTTGTGTGTGTGCACTGGTCATTTTATAATTACAATTTGACTGATAAAATACAGGCAGTCCCCAGGTTACGAACAAGTTCCATTCCTAGATCTGTTGAACCAAACAATAAGATGCATATCTAGCGTAGGATAGTTTAATTTTATTTTGGTATCTAGTACTTTTCTGTGCATAAGAAACATCGAAGAATCGATGATTATACAGTAATTATATTATTATTTTTATTATTGATTTTGACTATTTTTTCACCTTAATTTTTAGTTACTTTTTATCACAACTTTTTAGTTAACTCTCACCATCATTCTGCAGCAAAGAGTAAAGAGTGTTTTCTCGCAGCTGTGATGATGAAAAGAATTCAGGTTGCAAAAAATAAATGAGCTTAATGTTATTTTTTAATTCCGAAGACATAATTAATGGATTTTTGAAATTTCATTTTGTAGTTTTTTCTTGGCTTAGAAAGAAAAAGCCCAAATTGTTGTCTGAGGATGAATTTCCAATAAGTAGAATAGGACATTTCAAAGTTGAAGTTTGTTTACTTATAAATTATCAGCAAGACATGAATATGCGGTGTCCTGTTATTTGATGAACCAGCTAATGGAACTTATATATACGAAATTTTTAACATCATTCCTGAGGGCCAAGATTCGTTTTCTGAATTTTTTTTTCTACTAAGTTTTGAACTAAGGATTTTTTATTTTTTCAATTTTAGGTGCTTTCAATCAATTTGAGACCCTCTAAAACCATCCAGAAATTTGTTGGTCTTTAGAAAAAAGTTTTTTCAGCTTTTGCTTGGAGTTCTATTTATAATGTAAATATAATGCTATAGTTGGCTGGAATAGTTTTTCTAAAAATTAACATGTTTATGGTTGCTTCTGGTGTCTAATAGACTGAAAGCACCCAAAATGGAATGGGAGAAATGCCTATGCAAAAAGAAAACTAATCTCAAACTGGGGTTTTTGTTTGGACCAAAATTTGGACTCTCGTCTTTCTAGCAAAGCCAAGAAAAATGAAATTTTAAAATTCTAATTACGTTTTAAAAATATTATCTATATGATGAAATGACTGGCTCCTAACAGTCTGAGAAACATTTGGTGAAAAATCATTGTGGGGATGAACTTTTAAACTACGATTCAATCAATTAAATGAAGTTTTGAAAAGCATCCACCAAGTTTTCCGATGTTATTTATATATTGACAATGATAATGATAGTAATGCTAATGTAGTAGTAACCAAAGAGGATGTGTATTTTCATGAAAAATATGTCTAATTTAAAAACAAAAGGGAACAGGTGAGAAACTTTTTTCAGTTAACCAGCATAAGTTTCAGATATATATATTCTCATATAAAAATTATTTTTGTAAACAATATAAACTCTGTGCTGTAAGAACTTGTATTTAAAAATTCTAGCCCCAAATAAATACAAATTCAAAGAATTCTCCCCTGGAGATGGGCAATGTACAAACCACTCTCTGTAACATAATTGAAAGAAAATGATCCCTGGCTGTCCAAGTACGTATGTACAAGTTGTTCATAAGTTGGGTGTTTGTAACTTGTGGACTTCCTGTAGAGTATTTGTTTATTGAAATTTATATTTGATAATGACATGATTTTAGAAGATATCAAAAGAACTTCAAATTCAAAAACAACTCATTGACTCAATTTGAATTTCTTTCTTTTTTTCTTAATCTTATTTTATTTCATTATTTTTTTCACCCAACTCTAGCATAATGCTGAGTTTTCCAATTTTGAATAAACTTGGGGATTCTGAAATTTCGAAGGTTTAATCATTTCAGCACTAAAATAAAATACAAAAATAGATATGGTTATTTTTTCATTTAACTGCCGATTCGGTGAATTTATTCTGTAAAATCATCAAATGGTATAAAGGAACTTATCGCTACTCCTAATATTAC
This sequence comes from Thysanoteuthis rhombus, assembly GCA_963457665.1. Lineage (NCBI taxonomy): Eukaryota > Metazoa > Mollusca > Cephalopoda > Oegopsida > Thysanoteuthidae > Thysanoteuthis > Thysanoteuthis major. The sequence continues at coordinate 44,489,029 of OY735211.1, forward strand.
AATCTTGTAAATACATTCTAATGAAGATTACTTAAGTATAAGTAGGTATTATAAGCTATTATGTACTTACCTTGAAGATCAAAATTTTGTAAGCTTTTTACTGCTATGTTTTGACTATAATCCACTCGTTAGATGTTTTGTATAAGTTTACTTGCTCAGTTATGTCAGCTTATTCTGTTCATTTTCTAAGAGAGCTGATCACAGAAAGAAAATATTCTCAATTGAGAAAAGTGAAGTGGTTTTTCTTCCTCTTTAATCCTATCTTAGTTTGCCCCACACTACATAGTTATACATTTCACAAACCTGCAAAGGAAACTTAATTGCGCATTAAAATCAGGTATAAAAAAAATAATGCAGTGATAGGAGAATTCAAGGCCTTAATCATTGGAGATCAAAAACAATGTATATGCTATCTTTTCATTGATAGTTTTTCCTTTATCAATATTTGAAAAGTCCCCTTGTATAATGAGTGTGTAATTTCCCTTGTATAATATACACTTGTTTCAGAAAATTTTGACCTTGAAAAAATTCAGGTGCATATTATGTACGGAAACACGATCGCTGAATATTTTTCTAGCTCTGTTCTTGGGTTGTAGAAGGTCCATTTTGATTGCCACCACTGCCATGATGGTGATCAAACATCAATAACATAGAAAACTGGGCTCTTAAGAAGCCGAAACCAGATATACACCCACCGAAATTCTTTACAAAATCACTGTCTTTGTATAGCACCAGTGTATCTGTGGCAAAAAGAATTCCATCATAGTCGTGGCCATTAGACAATTATAATTTAAATTTGAACAAACAATATTTATGTACTAAAAGCAGAATGAATTCATTAAAAATCTACAAAGCAACAACTTTTTTGATACAAAACAATTTATCAACAATATTTTCATACCAAATTTAATACAAAATTCAGTCATTTTCATATGCATATTCATATTTATCAAAACAAAATTCTTATTTTTTAAAATTCATTTTGCATTTTTTTTTTCTTTTTTTTTTTTTTTTTTTTAAATGATTTAAACTTTTACTACAACCATTACAATAGAATAACCAAACTCATGCATTCACAGCTTGCATACATGCCAGGACAAAAAATACTACTACATGATGAGGCTTAGATTGAAATTGCCATTTTCCAACTCCCAACAAACATCCAACATCTAGAAGACTGATCAGATGAAAGAAGGGGGTGCAGGGTATACATTGGAAAATGCATTTTTCATTCAAAATTGAAGCTTGATTAGGGTGTGAGGATTATCTATGTATACACATTATACATGGGGAATCACAGAATATTTTTTTCATTCTTGATTTGAAAGGTCCTGATGGTGATATTCTTGAAGATTGCTTGTTTTTTTACTTTAAACTGAAGAATTATTTTATTTGTCTTATTTTTTTCAGGTTGTGTCAGCAGCAAATTTATTAAGCCATGTTGGTCATATAATCCTAGGAATGAATACTGTACAGCTGTATATGAAAGTCCCTGGTTCACGTACACCAGGTATGTTTACTCGTGACTTCTGTGAGACATTAAGTTTTGAAAAATTGACCCTTTATGAATTATTTGAATAGTATGGTTTTTGAAAGTTGATTCTTCATGAAATAAAAAATTTGTTTATTTGAACTTGATCAAATATCAAGTATTCAAAATGTTATGTTTGTCATATTTTATTTTCTTTTGTTTGATAGGACATCAGGAAAATAACAATTTTTGTTCTGTGAACATTAACATTGGTCCAGGTGACTGTGAATGGTTTGCTGTACCAGATCAATATTGGGGTGTTATAAATTCATTATGTGAGAAGTGAGTTTTGAACATTTTTTTCATTCTGTTGGAAGATTTGCAAAAAAACAATGTGCTTTGTAAATTATACAAGAACACTTTCTCAATAATAATGATTTCCTTTATTAATTGTAACTCCTTAAATGTTGAAATAATCTTATCCTTAATGTTATGATAGATGTTAGCAGAATTTTTGTCAAGTTCAAGTTTTGAAGAATAGCGTTGTTGTTGAAAACAAATCAAATAGAAATAATCTCATGGAAAGCTTCATTTTGATGGTAATTTTTAAAATAAAGATTTTGCTGTTGTTGAATTAAAAAATATTTGATCTTTAGCTTGGATAGTAAAAAGGAAAACACAAAGGGTTTTTTGCATATACTGAAAATGCCAATTTAAAAAAAAAATTTTTTTTTAAATTTTGAATGAGTACTAACATCAGAGAGTTATTTGAGGTAATTTTCATGATTTCATCTTACTTCATTAAAATTTGTTATGGGCAGAGTTTCAGAACTTTGAATAATTTTCAAAACTGCCAAAATCGAAAATTCTATCTGTACTATGATAAAATGAAGTCTTCAAGATTTAATGTTAGGTACAATTTGTTTTCATTATTTAGATAATTTTCTTTTTTCTTTTCCCAGGAATAATGTGAATTATCTGTGGGGATCTTGGTGGCCTGTACTTGAGGAATTATATGAAGCCAATGTACCCGTGTATCGTTTTATTCAGAAGCCTGGTGATCTGGTATGGGTCAATGCTGGCACTGTCCATTGGGTGCAAGCTATTGTAAGTATCTTATGTAATCTTATCTATTGTATCTTACTATACAAGCATTTAGTCTTTATTGAAATTATATGAAACATTTATCTGCTTTTTACCTACTTTGATTCAACTTTTAGAGGTCCCTTCACCACTCTATAAGAGGCTTTGTCTGTTGGTTGGTTTGTTCCCGTATAGTTTTTTGTTTGTTTCAAGTCAGATTTACTTGGAACTTGATAGAAAGGTGTGCCTTGATAACCTGCTTTTTACTAATAAAAAATTTTCCACTGTCATGTGATCTGGCAATAATGGCATTTAGACTTGTGAAATCAATTTTCAAACGATACTGAAAGGGTATTGTCAAACTCCTACTATTGGGTTTTTACTTTATCTTCCTATATAACAACCATGATGGATGACAATCAGACCAAAAACTGATGACAAATTCATTTCCACTTCTAAAGCCCAACTCCGGTCAACTTGTTTTGCTGAAGTTTGAAAATCCCATTTACAGGAACTCTTCATGAAGGTGTTGAAATGTGGCTCATAGTTTGGGAATAATATTGTATGGAGAAATGAGTTAATGTTAACCTTTTAGATATTTATGGTAGAAGGGAGTTTGACCCTAGTGCAGCAAAGCTTGTATTAATTTTATATCATTCACCCATATTCATTTCTACTTAATATCATTTAGATATCATTGTTACTGTGGAAAATTCTATTCATAAAAGATATTGGTAAAAATTCTTGAAAAAAGAAACTGTTGATTAACTGCAATATTCAAATGAAATATCAGCTGCTTTCAAATGTTTCCAGTGAGAAACTGTGGAAAGATGAAAAATGTCATGAGTGTTGAAATGTTTCCATTGGAAGAAGAAGAAAAAAATGGTGTCAGTGCAAGAGTCTCCAAATGTTTTCAATAATTTTGTGAAAATTATTTTGTGTCTTATGAAGTTTATGATTTTATTATGCTTTCTATCCTTGTTTTGGTTACACCCTGTCAGTTACTTGCACCATTTCTGAAACAAATGGCAATAAAAAGAAAAGGTTTATACTGGGGAAAAATGATTCTGAAATTCTTTTTCATTAGATTCAATGTATGCAAGTGAGTAATCTGTTTTAAATGAACCTAAGTGTCCTCACCTAACAAACAGCCTAACCTTATCAATACAGTGATGTCAAAAGAACAAACATAAGCACTGAAAATTTTCTTTTCATTTGTACACTGATGTTGTGATACAGGGTATTTTATGACTTGGACAGCAACTAATTCTGTCTAATCCAAAAGTTGCATGTGTGCATCCAATGAAAAACTAATAAAAAGAAATATCACATAAACGCAAAAGTTTCCTCCTTATATATCATTGATGGTTGAGCCAAGTCAGTGATGTTAAGATGAAATGCCAAAATCATTATCAGATTTACAAGTAGAATTAAGTCGCAGAACAAATGAAAAAAAAAAAATTTAATTAGAGATTTTGTCTGACAATTCTAAGGCAGAAATTGGAATAACTAATGGAAATCACAATCACTGGAGTTTGGAGTTTGAAATCTGGGAATCCAGTGGAGAGGATCTGTGAGGAGCTGGACTGGATGGATCTTTAATTTTAGCTATTTTTGACGTAGACGCAACCTGAAACTAAATCAAGATCAGAAATATCTTAATACAGAAATAGAATTACCTCCCTTGATCTTATTGCCTCTAGAATAAGACTATCGTTTCAAAAATGGAAGTTACACTGGAATGAGCCTGGACTTTGGTTTTCTTTGTTCATTCATTATTCTAGGGTGCATCTGGACGTCTGTGCTAAAACTGAAAAAATATTTTAGGGATTGGTGATAAATATTTGAAAATGAAGTTTTTGGGGGTTTTTTTGTTTTTTTTGTTTTGTTTTTTTTTTCCAAGAATGAATTTCATTTTTTTGTTTTTGTTTTTTTTTTTTAGATTTAGACTTTTTATTGATATTAATTGCTGTTTTGTATGCTTATTTTATTTTTATTTTTGCAGGGTTGGTGCAATAATATTGCATGGAATGTTGGACCATTAAATGCACTTCAATTTAAACTGGCATTGGACCGCTATGAATGGAATAAATTGCAAGCCTATAAGTCTATTGTTCCTATGGTTCACTTGTCATGGAATTTGGCAAGGAATTTGCATATATCAGAACCCATGTTATTTGAAGTTATAAAGTAAGTTTCAAATTGAAATGAATCTAATGTTTCATTATCTGTGGGAATCTTGTGTATCTCCTCCAATAACTTGAAACCAATTCCCACGGATATTTTTCAAAAAAATTATTCATCCCAGTATGGAGTCAAATTTCAGTTCAATCCATGGGCTTGGTGTTGAAAATGTTGAGATGCATATACTCCTTTATTGATGAGATTTCATTTATGCTCATGTAACTAATTTTGTAAAATGTTCCATTTCCTGTTCAACAATTCTGTATTCTCTTATCCTTAGCCTAATGTATTGCAGTCATTACTGTAGAAATTCTTGCTTGATATATTTGGCTTGAGGAATTAGTTCGGTTCTATTTCAATTCTTTAAGCTTAATAAGTTGAATACCTTCTACTGTGCAATTTCTAGCAATTATTTTACAAATGCACTTGAATATCTGAATATCCATGTTCAGTTTTGATCTACCATTTTCTTAATGACGTCATTTATAATGAGCTATGATGGTTTTAATACCATCTAGTAACTATTTTCAGTTTTTTCTATCTGGTTCTTACGAAGTTAGTTTGAAAGGCTGTTAATATAGTAAAATTTGCTGAGTTATTTTCTGAGATGAAACATTTATATAACCTCAATAGCATTAATATAAATTCTGCTTCATTCAGAAGCACTAAAACTTTGGCAACAAAACGCTTCAAATAAATTGAAATTGTTTATTCATTTTGTGAACAATTGAAATTGTTTGCTTACCAGAAAAAAAAAGGTTTACCTCAAATTATGCTTGCAAAGCTATTGTGAAAAATAGACTAAAAGTTCTAGCTGTTGTGTCCAAGACATTTTGTGATTCTTTTAGTTCAGGCATTATTAGAATTTTATGCTGCAGCCATGAGTATTACCAAATAATTCTATCAAGTGTAAAATCCCCCTCCCCTTACTATTAAGACAGAAACTATTGGATTTATCAAATTAGTCAAACTTGACTTTTCGTTTGCATTATTACTAAATTACAGTAGAATGATTTTTTATTTTTTTTTATTTTTCTTTCCCCCTTTTCTAGGTCTTTCTTAATGAAATCGCTGCGACAGATTCGAATGATATTAGATTTTCTTGAGGAGCTGGGGGTTGAGTTGAAATGGCATGGACGAGCATTGAATGAAGCTGCCCATTATTGCAATGACTGTGAGGTTAGTGGATTTTTCTTGTCCTGCAGTTTTGTTTTTCAATGTGCTAAGTTTTCATAATTGGAATGTTATTTCACTGAGGTATCATGAGTTACACTTTTGAATGTATGTAAATGTAATAGATTCATCTTACTGTGATTCATTTTTATCTATCTTTGAAACCTTGAATGAAATAAGAAAATGAATTAATTTATCGAATTTCAAATGCTATCACCATGAATTTGAGGTATTTATTATCCCTCAGTCTGATGACAAATATTGCTTTGAAGAGAAAGCGACAATCTGTAAAGGTACATTTTAATTAAAACCTCAAAACTGAAATATGATTTCATGGAATAAATTTGAAGGTATATTCAATATATAATGTTTATTTCCCTAGTTGATTTTAATTAATTTTATTTTCCTTTGCAGGAGGAAGTATTTGATATCCTATTTGTAACGGAACAAGATAAGAAGCATGTTGTACACTGCCAAAATTGCGCCTGCAAAATAAGCCCGGCTTTAGAGGGATTTGTTGTGCTTGAACAATATCACATAGAGGACTTAATAGAGATGTATGATAAATTCCAGCTTCATCCATCAATTCATCAAGTTAAAAGGGCTCCACAGACCAAACAACCACCAACACCTCAAGTAGTCACACAACCAACGCTACAAAAACAGCCACTTTCACAGCAACAACAACAACAACAACAACCAACAACCAGCAGCAACTCATCATCGTTAGCAGCATCATCATCATCATCATTGTCATCATCATCATCAGGCACAACCACTGCCAGCAGTATACCTGCAGCACAAGCTTCTTCCCCATTAGTTCACCACCAAACAGAGACAACGACAATGTCTGCTACTGCTGCTGCTGTACACATACCATCCCATCCACACATCTCAAACAGCAGCACAATTGCAGCCAGTCAGGCCAACAATTGATCTTACAATAACAGACATTATTCCTGGCCACTGTCAACTATATTGTTGCTGTTTAAACCAGATTATTCTCTACCATCTGAACTATTTATCATTTTCAAGACTGGTTCTCTACTTTTTAGAGATTCTCAGTTTTTTGCTGAAATAAGTGATCAGAAATACACATGTAAAACCTCTCCTAAGTATAATGCAGAATTTTCTTTTCCACATAATTTTTCCTCAAAGATGAAGGCAAAAATTGAGACTTGAACTTACTCTGAATTTGTGTTTCAGAAAAATTGTACTGAAATGACTTTTTCTTACAAGGCATTTTCAGTGTTTTATGTGTGTTGGAATTTATCAAGCTCTGATGATTTTCCTCTAAAATGTCTGTGGTTGTGGAGATTTTCTTTTTATTTTAACAATAAAGAACTAAAATAGAATTTTCCCCAAATCAGATTGGATTGAAAATAAACAAATTAGCCCTCATTTCTTAGAGCTTGTTTTTAATTAGACTAAATTCCAAGTTAGGCACTCTATCAATTAAAAGCAAATATTAAATCAGCAAATGTTTTTTTTCCTGTTCTGTGAGCAAGGAAATTGACCAAGAAATGCCCACTATAATTTTTTTTTTTTTTTTTTTTTTTTTTTTTTTTGCAACATCTGATTTGCACATCTCATTTTGATGATTTAATTATCCCTCCCATCTTCAGTGTACTAATGTGTTCTGGGCAGAAAGTTTAGAATTTAATTAAACTAACTTCAGTGATAAAATTTGGAATAGTAGCTTCAAGCAATATTCTTGAAGGATTTTTCAGAGTCAACTTCAAGTTACTCATTTAAAATTATTTTATTTTATTGTAAGTTATGTATCAAAATTTAGCATGCTCACAAATGAAGAAATGTTTTTGATGAGAAGTGATCTGATATTTTGAATTAGTGCTATACACACTGCCACTTTTTGATTGGTTGGTATGAAATTTTATAGAAAGGATTTACGATTTTACAAAATTTTCTCCTCGCAATTTTTTTTTTTTAACTAAAAGGTGACAAATATTTGCAAAAAATTAGTATATATTAGTCTTTGATTCTCTTCTCCTCCCCCCCTCCCTTTGTCCAAGTCTAATTTGTAATATGAGGATAGAGATTTTAGTGACATTCAGACCTATATAATTCAACTTGAGTTTCTTCAAAACATGAAGTTGTTTGAAACTGCCAACCATTGAAATATCTTTTACTTTGACATATGTAGCTTGGGATTTGTCCTGTTGAGTTTCAAATTATTTGCATTATTAAATTTTGTTACTTTTAAACAACTATGAGAAAAAAAAATTTTTTTTTTCTTTAGCTTTTCAATTGGGCAGTAGGCAGAATGGTTTAAATCAATCAATCAGTATGCATCTAGAATTCTTGCTGGTTAAAATCTAGGTTCATTTAGATTTTATAATATTGAAAATGAATGAGAAAGTTATACAAAATTTAAGAATGATACCTGTTTTTTTCCTGGTCAAACTTATTTCTTCTGCATCACCTCAGATAAAAAGTGAAATTGGATGATTTATCCATTTTTCATATAAAAAGAATGAATTACAACAATGCTGCTTACTCTTACGAGGGTTTGAAAAAATGATATTAAATAGTGTATCTTTAGCTAAGAAATCCTCAAGGTTATCGATCAGATATATGGTGCCTACAAACAATTTTTTTTTTTTTTTTTAAATCTTAGTTTAAAAAGATTTTACGAATGAAATTATGCCAGATGTGGTCTCCAATCTGTTCATTGACATTAGAGGAAATTTTATATATTTTTTTTAATTATTTTTTATTTATTTTTTTTTTTTTTGTTGATATTTTTGTCATTAGGCTATCAACTTCCCTCTTTTTTTAAGTTTTTGGAAGCGGATAATTACCTTCATTAGGAAAAAAAGAAATCTAATGCCTAATTTTTTGTTTGCTTTAGCAGTTTGTTTTTTTTTTATATCCGATTCATTAACTCACTCAAAGTAGAAATACTGTACACTTACATGGTTGGGGTGCGGATTTCATCCTTTTTATTCATTTATTTATTTTTTGCAGGGTTTGTATTTTTATATTAGTATCACTTTTACCATGACTAAAAGCAGCAAACTTCTTGATGCTCAAAGCATTAAAAAGTTTATGCTTGTTCACTTATCCAAAGAGTTTGCCCATATTTTTTCAACTAATCTAAACATTTGTCTCTTTTCAATGGAACTTGGTCTGATTCACCTTGAAATGCTATACTATACTTTAAGTATTCCACAGAAAAAATGTCTTGATAGATCTTGAAGAGATCTTTGTCATGTTAAACAGCATGTCCTGTCATCATCTGTGGAAATAATTGAACCTAGAGCAGCCATCATCTTATAAGCTCATCTTTTGTAAGCATTATTACTCACCCGTGTTAGTTTGTACGGCCAGAAAAGGTATTTCTATGCATCAGAGTGTCTTTTATGTTCTACTTCTTTTTTCTCTTTCTTTTTTTTCTTTAATAAGCTGTTAATGCCACCCTCAGACCAGGATTGAGTGATTGTGTATGCAATTTCTCTTCTGTTATTAGTGCCATATTTATTTTTTGTTCAGTTTATATTTACTTTCTGACATCCACAAAGCAGACCTTTTATGTTCTTGCAAACAGCCTGAAACTATTAACAACACTATAGACATCTTGTCACTTAGTAGCATGACCTTTGATGTATTGAGTGTGTGCATGTTTTCTTAACTATGCATTACTAACAAATTTTGTAGCATTGAATTTGATTTAGATATCATAATCACTATTGTACAGCAAATCTCCACTGCCTATTGCATTGAATTCACCTAACACTTTCTATAAGGATGACTGCCTTCAATATATAAGAAAATATTTGACTTATCATCTCTAAATTTAGACATTAGGAAATCTTGTGCACTCTTTCTGTGCACATCTCTCCGTCCGTACATACATTTGTCCACCAACTTTTGTCTTTGAGGAACCCATTCCATCAAAATTGTCATCTCACTGATTGGAATTTGCATAAAAACAACCTTTGCAGTAGTCATATCCCTTCATTCACAAACAATTTAGTGACCAGGGCTATTCAAGCATTTTTTTCTCATTGCTACCTTTGTTTTTTAAACCATTTATTTCACAGGATATTTTACAGTTGCTTCAGAACAGTTCAAGCATTCTCAAGATTTTATAAAATTAGAATATTTATTCGCTAATTTTATATCCTTCTGTGTTTAATTTTTTTTGTTATTATAGGTGACATCTTTCCAAGTTCTATTTCAAGAAGTTAGATTTGATGTTCTAGTTGAAGAAAGTAGAATTTCATCAACAAAATTAAGGGAAAATTTGGGAATCATAAGATTTATCTGGTAAATAAACCTCAAATTTCAGTCTCTTTTGGACAGATGAAAATTGCATTCACTTTTCTCTCCACTCATACATTTTCAATGTTCTGCTGTATATTTTTCCTGAACTTTGAAAATTATGAGTTGAATGCAAATAGCGAGTCTTTTCATGTTTTTGTAAAGCTGGCACCCCGTTCATTGCCTTCTGTCCTATGAGTTGATTCTTATTAGAAACTAAAAACAATTACATACAATTCTTGATGTTGGTTTATGCAAATTTAATTATAGGTCTGTCATTCATGACACTTGGCATCTACTGCCACAGTTTGATGGTTTGGGGCCATTTTTTCATTGTACTCATGATTTTATTTAGTTCGATCCCTCATCATGAAAAATGAGGTAGACTAATTAATCTATGATTTAATGATAGTCATAATTAAATCATCAAATATTTACTCTCTTATCTAATTTCCAAGAAATACTCTGATAAATCACTATCTGCTGAGAATACAAGTTTTTTCTTTTTTGCTTACATTGTGCATTACAGGATTGAATATTTTGAAATTTATATTCTGACTGGTAATGCTGTGGGTTTTGATACTTGAAGTATTGAGTTAGAAATGAAATTGTGATATTCAGTGTTAATGGGGACTCTTATTCATCATGAAATTATTTAAGAAGTAAGTTTTGAAATATCTGGTTGCAAGAAGCTGTCAGTCAATAGAATTATGAATTTATTCACATTATGATTTAGTTACCCTGAAATATGCAGCCCAGTCTCTTAGAATTGTCTTAAATTACTTATCTTTTGTATAATTTGCAATTCAATGTTAATTGAATTGAAAACACATTAAAATATTTTATTAGTTGCCTCTAAGTTGAGCTTGTTTCAGGACTTTTTTTTAAAAATCTCAACAAATTTGAGATTATTGATGGAATCTTTTTGAGGAAAGCCTAATTAATAGGACTGCTGCATTTCAACTCATTTTCAAATAAGGGGGAAAAAACCCCCAGATATTAGACCAAAAATATTTAATTTCTTATTGAATCATTACAAGCCTAAACGTGTATTGATAAATCAATCTACTTGAATTTTCTCTCCTATGAACTTTTTTTCAATTCCACTAATGCAATGTGAATTCTCCTTCAGCCTGATTTAAGCAATACTTTTTTCAACCAAGAAATGATGGATCTCATCACGCTTGAAATCTCTTCAAGTTTTGATTTATTCAGATGTTTGCTTCAGTTTCTTAAAAAATAGTAATTGGATCATAGATGCATCAGTTTATTTATTTCCCAGATATTTGGTGTGTGAATGCTTTTTTTTCTTTGTTATAATTTCACTAATGGTTGATAATACACAGATTATCATTTACTTTCTCATTTCTGCACTACATGAATTTTTAGTTTCAACTACTAAACTGATTTTATTAGGAACTGTTTAATTGATATTCATCCAAATCTCAAAGGTTTTTTTTTTTCTTTTTTTTTTCTTCTTTTTTTTTTTCAATCTTTTTTTGGGGGGACTAAAAGTAACTTTTTTAAATTGACTCAACAAACATTGAATATCAGTAAATATCATTTACTATATTCTTGCAGAAAATCTAAATTTATCAGTCAACTTGAATTTTTCACCTGAAGTATTTTGAAATTCATTTAGTATCATAATGGTAATGAGATTTATTTTTTGTCACACTTTGTTAATTATTCTCATATTTTCCACCATATAATTGGCAATGGCGCATAATACACACTCATGATTTTGCAAGAAAGATTTTTGGTTAAAAAATGAATCGGTCTTCTTTCAATTCATAATCTCTCTCTCCTCAACAAGGTTTTGGTTACAGCTACTAGGGTAGAGATAGCTTTATTAGTATTCTGTTAGTAAGTAATGAAAACACAAGAAATATTTAGGTGAACAGGGGCTGTGTGGATATCGGTTTTAAGAATTATTTTTTACAAAGAAATATGATCAGCTTTCTTTGATTTCGCTCAATCAGATTCTAGAATTTGTTTCTTTGATCTAAAATCTGACTGAATTTTTATTTTTTATTTTATTGTAATCTATTGTTTTCCTTTCATTTGCAGAACTGACTAGAAAAATTATTTCAGAAAGTTTTATTCTTTATTTCCTTCAAAATGGGAAAGAGAATTTATTTGCATTTTGGTTGAAAGGAATCTTCAAATATTTATTTGAACTTGATACAAAACTCATTAAATTTATATCCTTTGACAGTTTTGGTGACTTTCATTAAAGCATTTTAAAGGTGCATGCGTGTGTATGTGTGCATGACTTTGCAAATGATTTGCTGTTTTATATCAAAAATTTTTTGTTGCTTCTGAAGATTCAATCATTTATTTGATAAGAGAAATATTAGTTTTCTCTGGTTATTTCTGCTCTGAGGTAACTCAGAGGTGGGATGGTTTCCTTTTAGAAATTATAAATTTGGATGCAAATCGGGTTCTCTTACAGGGAAATATTTTATCAGTTGTAGTCGTCTATTTCTTTTATCTCAACAAAAGAGTAATGTAGTTTTCTTATGAGAACTATTCTTAGATATTCTGGTCTATTTTTGTAATTGTTAGGTAAGCTATAACAACTACAATAAATACATTTCTCCCCCCCTTTTTTTTCTCCCCCCCCCCCCAAATTTCAGTCGCCCAGTATAAGCCATTATCATCAATGTATGTAATATTACAAATGATGAATATTCTTTTGTGCCTGGCACAAAAAAGAAAAAGATATCAATGTCTAGTATCTACCAACTGATGAAATATTGTTGGTGTGAATGTGCATCAGAAAAGTGGTCAGCTTCAAAAAAAAGATCCATACTCCTCCTAAGAATCAAAAAGGTTTATTTCCATGGTAATGAGCTTCTACTCTTAAGAATCTTTTCATGTATTCTGTTCTCTTTACCCAAACTCATTTCTATCTCAAGAATCTTTTTAAAGTTAATTAAATCAATTATGAATCATTTCTTCTTCTTTTTCCTCTTAATTGTATTATTTCTCTCGGAGTTGCAGTGTCTGTCACTTTATATCCTAGTGCTTGCAGTCGGTGAGAGCTGCCAGTGGCTATTAAGTTTGACATTTTTATTTTCCAGCATCTGCAAGTGGAGATGCTACATGTGTATTTCTAGTTCCGATGAATGTGTGCCTGCAGCTCCATACTTGAATGTTCACATTTCCTTGACTTGTGCAGACTTACACCTGCACAGTCAGGTGGAACAGAAAGAAAATATATATTTACAAATTTCTTGAGTGAAACAGATTGATGATTATTTTTCTATAACCCAGATAGAGCATTACAGATTCATTCCTAAATTAATGGCATGCTATTGAAGCCCAGTTAACAGAAAGTAGGGAACCAGTCTTCCTACTATCTATCTATCTCTCTCTCTCTTCCACACACACACAAACACACACACATACACACACATTTTGCATGATGCGTGAAGTTCCCATGTTTCAAGCTGTCAGCTAAATCAGTTTTTCCTATCTTACAGAGGCTAGATGTATGTCTTCATATCTCCTCACTTTACATTGAACTTTTTATTTATTTTTACATTTCCTCTAATATGTATATGTATAAGCATATATATATTATTTTTATTTTATTGTATTTTTACTTTTTTCTCACATAAGTTATAACTGGGGGTGGGTGAAAACTTTTTGAAAATTTATAAGCTGGTAAGTTATTTCATTTTTTTTCCCAACATCTATTTGTCAATAAAGTGAATTATTTCTTAAATTTCCTTGTTCTTGTGTTTATTCCATTGATGTGTTTTGTACAGAAAATATTTCCTAGAATGACCACTAGACAATACACTGGATGCAGATCACATCAAAGAGACAGATTGGATAGAAATTTCTGAATTTATACTGTTGACATAAGTTGAGAAACGAAAAACATTGGAAAAAATTGTTGACTTTGTATTGGTTTAAGATTCAATGAAAAATCTTTACATCGGAGAAAATAATCTAAATAAGTAAACAGATCTTGGCTATAAGCTGACAAGTTTGAGTTCTGATGTAAGACTGCATTTTCTAGACTGCCAAGCCTAGCCAGGCTTTTGATCAGTCACATTACAAGGATAAATTGTTGGTAATAGGCTAGCAACTACAATACTTTTTAGCTGTTGAGGTTATGACCTGAATTTATCAGATTCGTTGGGAGCAGGTAATTTGATAGATGATGAAATTCATTCCAAACTTGACTTGCTGGTGCACAGGCCAGGGCTGTCTGTTCCCATCCTTTCAACACTGGTTAATACCCATGAAAAAATTTAAGGATATTGAATTCCAATGAAGTTTTTCTCTGAGAAAAAAAAGCAAATTTGTTTCAGTTGAATTGGTTCACAGTTCTAAATGGTAGGAAGGAGATAACTTTCTATCAGCAAAATTATTACCTGTAAGTAAAAGAGTGTTACAGACAGCAAACCAAGTAAATCGCACTATTCATTTTACAAGTATAATAATAGATGGTCTGATACTAATTCATGCTATGTTAAGGGATCTAATGAGGATTGAACCCACTAATGACAACCAGCAAGGTTGGCTTGCTGATCATTGTTATATCACGTCTGTTCTGATCGTTTTTTTTTTTTTCCTCAAATGATCTCATCAATCCCTGTGGAAAGTAATTCCCAGATATATTTGTAGTGAGATGTGGAAGAGTCCAAGTATTATGACCAGCGAACCAAGGAAATCACTTGGTTGTTAGAATTAATTCTTGTCTAGCTTTTAAGTGGAAAACAAATTTTGAGATTGTACCAACTGATGTACAAGTTCATTTTTTTTATCCCAATAGGAATACAACTGATTTGTTATATGCTTATTTGATTTTTCAAGCTAAGGTTGAAATACATTCATTCATAGAATAAACATTCATTCTGACTCTACTCTACTCATACAGGACTCTCAGTTGTGTCTAAGCAAAATGCTTTCAGCTTAACATTAGATGTACAGGAAGTAATGCTTCATTCCAGCCTAAGACAAACTTTTTTTTTACTTATATTTTAAAAAAAATTTTTTTTTATGTTATGAAATATCTACAGTCTATCAATTACATAATCATTGTCATTATTTAACCCAGTTGTCCATCTTGAAACCAATCCCATATTGTGAAAAAAGTTGGCTTTGAGGTTAAGGAGTCTGATGGCCTATGTAAGACTTCATCAATATTTCAGCATGGGAACTGGAGCCTAATCTGGAGATAGCTATTGGTTCATCCACTTTCTGTTAACATGAAAAACGTTTCTTGTCCCCAGTAACAATTTAATGAAAAAACAGTTCCTTTTTCCTGCCTGCTCCACAAAATGTTGCTGATTGTTGAATGTTGGACTCTGTATTCAGCAACAAATTTGCATGGAACTTATCTGTTGACCTTCCCGATCTGTTGAAGATGCTCTTGTACTATAGACCATGTTGAATTCAGATTTTCTGATAATTCTTCAATGGTTTGATGATCTTATCAACAACAGCAAGTTGTCCAGTTCCACTGGCTTTCCCAAACAACGGGCATTGAAATTGCCAATCAGAATTTTGTGAACCAACGCTGGCATTAACAGACATCTAGTGCATTGTTATAAATACTGCAAATTATTTTGGTCACCTTTGTTATTTAATCTAAATATTGGGCATTCAATGACAATTATGACCCTTTTCGATTGTTTTGTTACATATTTTTTTTTGTGGACTTGGAATTGTAGATTTATTTGAACAAGATCAATTAATAGAAAAATTATTTATTCCACCTTAAAAGGCAATACATTGAATGAATACAATCGAGAAAATTTTTTCATTCTAACACCCTTTTTTTCTAGTTTTCCCAAAATTAACAAACTCGCTAAGAAGCCATTTTTCTCATTTTCACTGACCAATAACTTCCAAACCATGTGGGATAGATGTACTGAAACCAGACACAGCTTATTTAGGTGGAGAACTATAGGAGTGCCAATTTCAGCTCGATATCCTGATAAATTGCAAAGATATGAAGTGTCAAAGTTGGCAAAATCATAATGCTTGTGGCATGTGAATTTAAGCAAATTTCAATTTATATTAACTCATGAGCCATTTATTCAATCTAGCTGAAATTTTGATTTTTCTCTCTGCAAGGTGTTACCAATTGGAATATTATCAAAATTTACAAGGATGGCAACCATGGGACCATTAGGTGATTTCATATGAAATAAAAATTCTGGGTTTTTCTATGGACTGTATGGAAAAAAAAAATGCCCTAAGTTATAGCAGGCTACTCCAGTACTCTTTACAGATGGATAGTACCCTTGAGGAAGGCTGTAGAATGGATTGGCCCAAACATTGCATGAACAACAAAAATAACAGGTCTGTTTAGTCACTTGGTAACCATCACGTGACCGTCTTTTTGTAGCACGCTGTGCTGGGATGATCAGTTGAAATTTGATTAAAGGGGGTTCAGAAATTACTAAGTTACTTCTCCCACCTTTTGTTGGACATAAAAATTATGAATTTTCAAAAAAACTAATGTGGACAACAAATGAGGATCAATTTAGCCTAAACTTACATTCTAAATTGAACCCCTATTAAAAACCTATTTTGGGAAAGAATTAAAAAAAGATGTTTTTCTATAAATAATAAAGAGTAAATGTTGAAATTTTCAGTCTGTATTTCCATTGATGTGGCTCATAAGCATCATACATACATAGCCAGCCAGCCAGGCCAGCTTGAAACCTGAAGAAACCCTGGTTGACACAGTTAACAGTTTCTAACAAAAAGAATGTATTCAATTGTCCAAATAACTCTTAGAATGTTTTACTCTTCTCAAAATTCTAGACAACATGGTGTCAGGATGTTCATCTTCTGCATGCATTTTTGATTGAAAGGATATAATATATATCAAAACTACAGAATGTAAATGAATTTGATAATGAAATAATACAAAATAAAAAGTGATACAGTTGTAATAGTTTTCCTGTTACTGTAGTTGCAGCAATGAAAAAATTAAGCAAAAAAGGACGAAGAAAGAGTGACAGGCCAGGGAGTTGCTTAACTGTGCTAAAGAACTGAGTCCAGATTTATAAAGCAGTTGTAGCCAACGCCCTGAGAAAAATGGGTGGGGACAGAAAGGAAAGGACGTTTTTGATTATGTGAAAGCTAAGAATGTGGGGGGAAAGCAATTGGCAATGTTTATGAATTATTTTTTTGTAGGAAATCCAAATATATAATTAGCTCAATCAATCTCAAATAATTTACCTCATTGACAGGTCGATGCTCTGTAGCCAAAACTGAACCAAAACAAAGAAAGTTTTGAGACTCTAGCCACTACAACCTTGTGTCTTCTTTTAAGAGCACATTTATGTGGATAAACCATGAAAAAATTGGTACTTATATTTCATGTATGAAATGTAGGTCATAGTTACCCCTGTCAATGAAAGTGGAGAGATTTCTGCATTCAGTTGTGTCTTTCATAGTATCTCAAAAAGTTCTCAATGAATTTCAATGAAATTTTGTGAACGAATTATTGAAATTTTAGGATGAATCTGTAATTTTTTTTTCATACAGAGGTATTTTTCTGTTGTTTTCTTTTCTTTTCAGACATTTTTGTATATGCTCATGACTATCCACACAATATCTACAAAAGTTCTTAATGAATTTCAATGCAATTTTGTGGAAGAATGGACAATAAGCTACAGAAGAAGTGTTCAAATTTGGGGGCAGATCCATGGAAAATAACATCTTTCCTATGTTGTAGTTATAAGTCCATACCACATGATATCAACAAAAGTCAATTTCTGTCTACATGATATCTCCAAAAATTTGTAATGAAATTTTGTGAAAGTGTGGGCAATAGGTTACAGAAGAAGTGATTAAATTTTTAGTGGGATCCATCCATAATTTTTTATCCTGACAATAGTGTTGGCAGAGGTATGTGCTCTCAGTATACTTTTGAGTTTTATGTATATTTTCAGCTGTTTAAAAAAAAAGCAAGTCACAATATTTTTTTGCGTTAAAGGTCTCACAGTTGAGCTAAAAAGTTGAACTTGTCTTTGTAGAAAGTTGAATAGTGATTTCAACAGTTAGCCAAAACTTACATATCTCATACAAACTTGTTTTTAGCTGATTCTTTTTTGTGGTACTTTGACGTATGAATATTATGGGCTCATAGCAAAATTCAGTTGTTAATAGCTAAACTGTATTTTTCAATGTAATACATAAATAACATAAAAAATATGTATCTTGCGTTGATATTGAAAGACCAATATTCCATTCTTTCTTTTTCTCCCCTTCTATTGGCACTCATTTAGTCTGATACAAACAAAATAAGGATTTGTATTCAGCCATATGCTCTATTGTCAGTTGTATATGTTTTATTGACGCTTATCACAAGAAGAAAATACATAGAAAATTTTGTATAGATCTTATTTTTTATATTTATGATTACTCATTTGAATTCTGTTTGACAGCATACTTAGAGAAAAGAAAGATAATATGCTTCAGCCATCAAGTGAATCATCATAGAATGTCTGGTAGAGGTGACACAATTTTACAAGAGTCCAAAAAAGATCCCTCTACACACAACATTTCTTTTTGGGGGAAAATGGCATTTTTTCCAAATACGCCTCAAAATATCATTTCTCAAAAAAGAATCTAAGATAATTATGTGACCTCCAATAAGCTGGAGGTGTCCTGACTCCAATTTTGAGATTTCCCTTGTCTAATAAAAAATGAATAATGAAATAATCTGTCAACTTTTTTACCTGTTTTGCCTGCTGGAAGGTGGTGTGTATATGTCTTTGTAACAACTGCTATTATTTCATCTGGAAAGCAGATTTGCAATGTTCTAGGGCAGATGGTAAGTCTGGCAGCACTGACACAAGATTAAAAGAGTAAACTCCACCCAAATTCCATTAAAATGAAAAGATTAAAAAAAACAACAAAGAAAACTATCTTTTAGAAGATGTCTAGCAGAATATTCACATGAATTTGCAAGTTTCTAAGCCATATGTTATGTCTGGGAGCACGGAAACAACAAAGACCGTGTGAAAAGGGACAAATACCATACCATTTGGCTTATTGCTCAGTCAGGTCAGTGATTGTTGCTACAATGATTCAATTATATCTCATACATACACATATGTATGCATTGGGAACCCTCCTCAAAATATTTGAACAAAAGTCCCAAACATTCAGTAACAACAAAATCTAAAACCTAAAGATATGAAAATTCACGTAAGAAAAATTGAAGAAAGCTCTATAATAATGATAACAATTAAAAAAAACAACCCTTGTAAGATCCTCTACAAAAACTAAATGAAAATATAGTCATAATTTTTTTCATTGCCCAACATCTGCTGAAAGAAAAATATGTCACTCATTTTATGCACACACAGTGATTTCAACAGCCAGCCCAAATTTTGGTATCTTATACAAACTTGGGTTTAGCTGATGCTTTTTTTGCGACACTTTGATATATAAATATTATGGGCTCACTACAAAACTCAGTTGTTCATAGCAAAACAGTACTTTTCAATGTAATACATAAATAACATAAAAAATATGTATTCTTTGTTGATATTGAAAGACCTATATTCCATTCTTTCTTTTTCTCCTCTTCTAGTGGCAGTCATTTAGTCTGATACCCACAAAATAAGGATTTTTATTCACCCAATTGTGTATGTATGTCCCCAACGAATACAATCTATCATACGAAATCAGGCATGTCTTAGATACAAGCCACATTTTGTAGGTGAGATATCACATGTAAAATTTTGCGAAGCGCCTCACAAAATCTTCATACATTCATGATGATATTTTTGCAACATTTCTAACTCGGAGAGGGACTTTTTTTTTCACCATAGCAGAATGTGTTACAATGTCACAACTATTAAAACAGATAAAATATTATATTTAGAAAGGTTTACTTCAACAAAGCTGGAAGTTTTTGTAAGTGAATATCAGGAAAATAGTTTTCTTGTTGGTGCAGAATAAAAGTAAAAGAAATATAGCAACAAGCTATTTAAAAAAATCATAATATTTGTGGTTGTCTGAGAATTGAAGAAAACTGATATCAATTTCAAATCTCTGAGGAATTATGTGTTTAAACGGATGTAATTAAAAAGAAATTAATTACTCATTTACCATCTTAGAATCAAAGACAGATCTAAGAAAACTGTTTATTCATCCATTTTATATATATATATATACGTATGACATTGCATCAAAGAGAAGGCAACTCTGATAAAAAATGCCTCTAAGCAGTTGCATTGGCAGTCTTGACTTGCTGAGCTACTGAGGAAAGGACCGAGACTAAAAAGTGGACTTGGTGTGCGCGAGCTGATCTATACTTCGAACAGATGGGAGGAGTGAAAAGCATGAATTTGGTAATGCGAGGGAGTGGGGAATCGAGTGGATCCCGGTAACCGCTTGAAAGACCAGCTTATGACGTAGTTTTCACTAACCCGAGCCGGCATTCATCACTTACTACTGGGTACCAGAAAGAAAGGCGAAAGGAACGTTAAAAAAACTAAAATTCATGTAATTTTTCTTTAAATTAAAATAGTAGTTTTTACTACGAAATTACGTTGTTATTCTTTTTTTAAATTCTATAAAAGCTGCTTAAAACAGAAAACAGTATTTTCAGATATTCTGTTAGTTTCCAGCAAAAGTTTTTACTTTTCGATGTTTTTGACATGGAAATATTTTGCAAAGAGGATTGAATCTTAGTGGCACCGGTCGCGGGAATAAGAACGGTTCAAAAGATGTCCGTCCCTATTCTTTGTTGATGCTTTTCTTTTTGCGGCTTCGTCTTCTTCTTGTCATTTAGAAACTAGTAAGTAAAAAACGCTTTCCATCTTTTGGATTATATACATCATTTTCTATCATTACTCTCTGGGATTTTGCTTTGTGTAACAGATGGATGCCTCTGCTTCAGCATGAAGTGTTAGTGATGAATCACTTCTTCATCGTTCAATGGGTAAGAAAGAAAAAAAAACAAAAAACGAAAACCATAGAATCGAAAGAAGGAAAAAATAACCAAGATTCCGATTTCGAGTTTGAATAACTATCAGTGTTTCGTATTGCTTTTTTCTGGTTGGTGCGAAGCTAAAATCTGTGGATTATAACAAACACGGAAAAGATTATAAAAGCTGGAATTATTTGAGTGAATTTTTTTATTGAATCTCAAAAGAGACCCTCTCAGAATTTTAATTGAAAATCTTGCACCTATAAACTTCACCTGAAGCTCTCTGTGTGTGAACTATTATGTTAGTAGGCGGACAATTTGTCTACGGACAATTCGATCGCGGATTTTTCTAACCACGGACAACTCTGTCGCGTTTTTCAAAGGTGAAAATTATCAACTAGATGGGATTTGAAATTAAATAGAATAAAAATATATAAATCTAATTCAATTTACAACAAAAATAATAAGTTGATTTATGTTTTTTGTATCACTGTTTTATAAATTTTCATTCAAACTTTTTTATTGTTAATTTTCTCAATCAACTTAACGTGAGACCTTAGCTTCTTAAGGAAATTTGTGAATTTTCGTGCGGCTCTTATTTCGGCTTATTTTTTCTATTTAATCATTTTTTCACGTATATGATCTTACTGAGTTGAATATTAGATTAGTTTTAATTTGAGAAAAATTATTTTTTCAAGGTGGAAGTTCTATTTACAATGTAACTCTAAGGCTAAATTCGACACACTTTTCGCTATTTTTAAGGAAGTACTGACAGAAAAACGCCTTTACATTAATTATTTTCCCTTTCTTTCGATTTTATTTGAATGCCTTGTGTTAACATTGAATTGAAGAAAAAATAAAGTTTTGCAAGACGGAAGTTTTCACGGAGATATTAAATTGCTACAATGCGATGAAAGTTTCCACTGACATCAGTTAGAAAAAAAATCAAGCTCTTTGTTTATTTGTCTTTTACAGAATTGTGGGATTATTAATATAAGTTTGTTTTTCGTGATTTTTTTTATAATAAATATTGATAAGTAGATAATTGAAAATACAAAAAAAAATCAAGTAATAAAATAACCCATTGTTGAAATGACTCAATTTGCTTTCTTTAATCATTTGCGATCAACTCAGCTTCCCTACATTTTCGTTTTTTGTTTTTGCTTATTTTATATAACCGCACTTACTTACCTAAAACAAATTGATTGCCAAAATTTCCAATGCAAATTTTTACGTTTTAACGATCGGTAAAACTTGCGCGCACGCCTAAATTAAAGAAAGAGTTGCCTCCTTTGATGGCTAAAAATGGCTATATTTTTCCATTTCCAGCTAACTTTATAGCTAAAAGTATTTAGTACGCTCGAAGACGCACGTTGCCATCTGATATCTTTGAATGTGTCAATTCTATTTTGACAAATATATTATTTAAAAAATCCAAAACATCTCTTGAGCCTTCGTATGATTTTCCCAATCAAATAAGAGAGAAGCAACAAATAACGATTTATATATTGTTTAAACAATATTATAACTTATGGAGCCATAGCATTTGTGGCTATGAGGTTAGCTGGAAATGAAAAATGAAAAACATCCAGCCTCTTTAGCCACCAAGGGAGGTAACTCTATGTAATAAGTACATTCATGCATGCAAGTTTTATCCAATTTTCATTTTGACAAGCTTTATGACACGTAGTTATTATCAACAGGTCAATGGTGCACTCTATTTAAGACTGTTTTTTATTTTATCAAATATTTGACTCGGTAAGATCCTAAACATTAAAAAAAACATTTTGATTGCAGTTAAGAAGCTTAGATAAGAGCCATACAAAAATTCACGAACTTCTGTAAAAAGTGTCTTACATGAAATAACTAAGAGAAAATAAACAAAAATTGATTATGAAAAATTGAAACAAAAAATTATAAAATGCTGAAACTCAAATGTGGATTATCTTAGTCGTTCCATATCAAATCATCTGGTGCTCCCCAGATCACTTTCTCAGATTCCGTTGTTCCTATATGATATAGAAATAAAATATTAGGTCTGTATCTTTAATAGTTTTGAGATTGAAAATCATTGAAATTTTACTCAATTTGATGTATTTCGCCAAATGAGCCTTTCCATCCAACCTTTGGCTTTTGTAGCTCTTTTGCCTTTAATATGGCGTGTACTGCTTTGAGTCTTCATGACTAGAGCTAACTTTTTTTCTGTGGAATTCAAAAATGTAACCAGATAAAGTGTATCTTATGTACTTCTCCTCATATACGGCTCTGAATATTACAGAAATCCCTAACATAAAAAGGCGATGCCTACTTGGAGAGTTTCTCACTCAAACAATATGCTAGATAAAACACTCAAAGTTTTTTTCTTATCATACATAACATATCAGTCCATGTGTATGCAGTAACCATATTCATTACTGTTATAGGAGTGTCAGAATAATTGTTTGAAATGTGCTTGATTTTCGGGTGTCCTCAAAATTGCCTTCCATGTCCTCATTCAGAGCATGTGGACAATTAATCAACGTTTTTGTATTTTTACTCTATATTCCTTTGTATCTGAAGATGATCTGACAAAAGTTTGGTGCTGTTTGTAGGTTTATGGGCGGGGGACAAATGGTAAAAAAAAAAAATTACGATATCAAATACGCGAAAAAGAAAATGAATTTCAAACATCAAAAACAAAGACGTACATGATCCTGCATTTTCACTTACATTGCCTGGGAATTAAACTTGAAATTGCTAAATATAGATTTCACCCTGGCTGACGATATGAGGGTCAGGAGCCCAGATTGTCAAAGCCTTATGTGTGATTATTGTTCAATTTGGATTAGATTTTAACTTCGTTGTGTGTTTTTGTTGGTCCTTGCAACAATCCATTTGTAGAAAGTAGCCGTCCAAAATCATGAACTTATTGGAAAAATAACATTTGAAGTGCTGAAATTCTATTCTTCTGCTATAACCCAATTGTTTCAACAATGAATATATTGGCATCGAACCAACTCATTTTTGACTAAACTGTGAATTCCTCATTTGTAAAGGTTGACATTTTCTCTTGGGTTAGATTATTGTGAGAAAGACCCATATAACTTTCAATCACTCTTCCTGTTAAATCATTGACGAGGCTATATTTCAGATGAATGGCATTGAAACAAGTTGGAGGACAGATAAGATTCATTGAAAAACAGAGTCAGCCTGTTATTTCATGGACTTATAAATTGAACTACCAAAGTAAATTAATTTTTAAAAATAGATTTGATTTTTGTACATCAGATAATTTCAACTATAGTTTGTTTTTGTTGGTCCTTGCAACAATCAAGTGGTAGAAACATAAACGTAATATGGCTTAGTGTCCCTTATCTGCCTTGTATTTATAATGCAAAGAAACAGGACCCTTGTTATGTTCACCAAATTGAGAAATTTCTTTGTTTTTCTGTTTCCTATAATATTCACAGGGTCATGTTACAAATGCCTGCAAAGTTTTATCTAATTCATTTTTACAGATAAGTATGCATCAACTCCTTACTGCAAAATTTTTAGCAAAAACAAAAAGAATAATTTGAAATTTTGCTAAAAATTTGTATTTAATGTTTTTCCAGAGCAATTTTTGTGATTTGATGAAGTAAAAATTTAACCCAAAATGAAATTTTCTACAAGATGATCTAGATTTTTGGAAATTGGTTCAGTTTTACAAGAGCTATTACAAAATTGAAATAGTTGCTTTGTGTAAAAACTCAGCTTAATCATATTAAGGACAATGTGCTATCACACTTGTCTGATTGTAAATTGAAACTTCCATTGAAAACTGGAAAAGGGTTGGAATTTTCGAAAAACAACTTGCTAAAAAAATAATCCAGGGTTGCATTGGTACTAAGCAAATTTCATTGGGGGATTATTTTGGGTAGTTTCTGAAATAGACTGTGGCATATGGACACACGGATGGATATTTGGTGAATTATAATAAGACTAGAAAATACCTGTCCAAAATGATGGGCTTATTTATGTATGGATTAGCTCTAGGAAGCCTAAAGTTATTGAGTAATTTCTCTTTGAATAATTCAAGTGTCCTTATGTTGTTTTTTTTAAGTCTCAACTCGACTGAAGCTGTTTCAATGTATTATGATCTGACAAGAAGTCTCAAGAGTTTCTATGACGTAACTTTCATTGTTATGTCATAATAGAAAGATAAATTAATCGAGACCTTCCTGATTGAGTGCAAACAAACGAATAGAAAAATTCTCATATAAGCTCATTATATTGTTAGATAAGATGAGATGCTGTTTAAAATCTTTTAAAAGCACAATTTTTTTTCCTTTTTAGATGTGCCTATCAGATGCATTTCAGTTAGTCAGTCTGTCTATTGGTTAATTCCTGTTATGATAAACAACAGAAAGAGGAAGGATGGGGGTTTTGTCTTATTTACCAGCTGCTACTATGTAATAAGAGGTATTAAAAGAATATCAATTTGGATTAATAGATGACATAGAAAGTTTTCTTACACTGTTGCTAAGTATCATTTGTTATTTGTTGCTAGAATAGTCTGCAATAATGGCTAGAATCAGCTAAACTTTTCAATTTCCAGCTATCTTTATAGCTAAACATGTTATATATACTCATAAAGCCCACTTATCAAATAAAATGAGCATACACTAAGACTCCAGAACAAATTGATAAAAATTATACATTTACTTCAATTTAAACTTACTAATTGATTTTTTTTAATAGTTAGATTTTCAGGTGAATATTTCTCTTCCTCCTGCTACAACACAACTAGAATTTGCACATTGCTGCACCGACAACAACGGGAATTTGTAAAGATTTTGAACACACATTTTCTTTTTTTACCATTTCTTGAAGGGATGGATTTGGGGCCCAGAACAGCCCAGGCAAACATCTAAAATCGGCCTATCAATGTAGGCTCTGATTCTGGCATGCACAGTGGACCTATACCAACGTATATTTCACGAATGCATTGGGCTTTAAAAATGCAATTTTTCTCAACCTTTATAGCTCCTGGGTTCCAGATCCCATCCCTGTTTAAGCTAAGCACCATTAAAATTTATTCTTAAATATTTAAATAAGGAAATTTATTGAAGTTAAAAAACAAAACTAATCTCAAGTAATCATAAATTAACTTTAAAACAATTTTTTCCCCTAATATAAGTAAGATTTTTTTCGATTTCATTCTTTATCATTTATTTATTCACTGGTTCTATGATAAATCTCTTGTTTTTTTTTTTGGTTTTTTTCACTTTGCTCTTTTGTCAATTCTAGTGCTAAAGCTATGACTGAAATGTAAGTGGAAAATGCTGGATCTCATATTAGTATTACGTTAGTTTTTTTATATTTTAATTTTGTTTCCCTTTTCACATATTTCTCAAAGAAAATTTTCCATTTAGAATCCATTCTGCTCAATCCAGCCCTGTTTATCAATTCAGGTAAAAGTTGTAATATCATCTTGATTTAATTTTGCATTAGATGGGGTATTATGAACTGTTATCAAAATTTAACAATAAAAAAGAATTGAAAATCATATTGGTTTGAAACAAATCAAAATACTAATTACATTCATAACAATCAGACCTTGACATAATATGTGATGTAAGCAAGGCGAACAAGTGGTGAAATCTGAAAAATGTGGTCCCACTTTGTACAATTGTTCTGTAATGTACTTTAATTTCAGTGATTAAAAGTGAAAGATTATTTTAAATGACTTTTAGTGTCTTGAATCCCTGGGTTATTTTCTCAGTTGAGGGAGGTAATGAAAATTATCAAAATTACGGAAGATTACTTCTTGGAGGTGTTACTAACAACAGGCATGTACCTTAAAGGGGTCTCTGATTCCATTGTTTTTTGTTTGTTTGTTTTTTAATGTGAAAAATGGCTGGCTGACCAAATGCTCCAACCACTGATTTTATGGGTCTCATTTGTAGAGGCATTTATGTTTGATAATTTTCATTAATTTTGTTTATTCCAGTATTTATTTAAAATTTGTTCCAATGGATTATATTCTAATAAATTATTTCCAAAAGATTTGTCCCGATGAATTATCTCAAAGAGAGATTTGTTCCACAAAATGAATTGTTTGAATGCGTTCCAATAAATCATTTTATATTGGTGTTTGAATTACTAAGGGAGGTAACCTTGAAGTTTCTTCTGATTTTTATTATCTTCCTTGACAGATTTCTTCGGGATTTAAGATGCTATAAGTCATCAATATCCCATCAATGCCCATCTTGATGAATTTTATTTAATGAAATTACGACTTTATTTTCCAGGATGCATCATATTAATAATGATTTTTACATGGCTTAATTCACTGAAGAAATAAAATCTGTTCCCTTTGAAAAAAAAAGTCAACTGGCTTGGGAGTACAGATGTTTTGGATTAACAATTGGAATTGGAAAACTGTAAAAGTACAAGATTGCTTTGTTTGGCAACTTGTCAGTTTTATTTTTAGCCAAGTTCTTTAGGTTTATATGTAAGAATAAATAAAAAATATATTTACTCTATAATTGTAAATGATGAAAAAGATATTGGTATCAGTCTAACTCTCATTCCCCAAGTCCATTGCTAGTGATACTACCAAGGTGGACAAAATACTGGAGCTGATCAAGCATAATTTTGCATATAGACAAGGAATTGTTCCTTGTATCTAATGACCTATGTCTGCCTGCACCTTGAATACTATGTTCAAGCCTGGTCACTGTACTTGGAGTAGGATAAAAATCTTACAGAAAAAGCCCAGAGATGAGCAACTAAGTTAGTACCAGGATTCAAAAATTTGAGTCATGAAGGAAGTTAATGTTAACATTGTTTAAAAAAAAGGAACGGAAAGACTTTATAGAAAAGTTTAAGATTATGCGTGGTATAAAACTAGTAGCTCCGAAAGTAATTTTCACCAAAAATGTGTACCAGGGACTTATATGATGGAAATGAATAGGAATAGATTGAATATCAAGAGTTATAAGTTATGAAATAGATTACTGGAGTATGTTGTGTTATCAGCAAATGTAAATGGGTTTATTACACCACTGCTAATGATGAAGATATTGTGTAAATATGATTATTTGTTGTGTGCTTTTGTATACAAATTGTATGCATTTCTTCACACTATGATAAAAGTTTTCAAATGTTTGTATTGATATTTTCAAAGCATACTTGAATAACTAGAAAGCACTCAGAGCATATACCTCGGCCAACTTCATTTGCATGGGAACTACTTTTTATCTCAACCATCCCAGCCAATTAAACATCCTAGCCAAAATTTCAAGTCAGGTAACTCTGTTATTTGATTCGCTTAAGGCTATCAGTTTTTTCCCTTCTTACTTTTCAGAATTTCAGCTGATTTTTGCTTAAAAATTTTTTTGATCTTATTTTCCATTTTTTTGCTTTTGTCTTTGAAATACAAAAACTATTAGAAATTTTAGGCAAAAACCATTCTGATTTAAAAGAAATGAATTCTGTTTACCTTATATAAAACAAAGTCATTGAAGTTTTGTAGAAATACCTTCAGAATTTAAAAAAGCTAGGAAGTCGACTTAAATATAGCATTAGTCCGAAACCTTTCGGTTGGTCTTATTGAGCCACTCTTATGGACTATGATGTGTTCATTAATAGAAGAAAGATTGCTGAAAATTATTCTCTAAAAAATATTCTGTAGACAATATGAATGAAACCAGAGATAACCAGGTTTGAAAACTTGTTTATGTTCACAAACCGGTGGACTAGTTGAAATCACATCAGGGAATTTGAGTCCAATTTTCACACACATTTTAAAATTCCACCCAAAATATGCTAACGGGCTGATTTGGGGGTAAAAAAAAAAAGAAAAAAGTTTACCTCACCCCCTATTTTGATTTCATAAAATTTCAATGAAATATCTTTCCAGATCTGACCATATTACATCTATCCCTTATCAGCATAGCCAAGAGAAAGTAAATCTGTCAGAATTTTATTTGATTTTCTGGCCTGCTGATTTTAAATTGTTTCTGAATTCGAAAATAACAAATGCCGAAAAAATCAAATATTTTTTGTTCAGGAAAAAAATGTTTTTGTGTGAAAAGAAAAGATATCTGCTGATATTTTTTTTTTCATTATGGTCTTCCAGAAATTTTCTCATCAGATTATTAGTGTTCTCTGGAACTTATGAATTTTCATTATCAGAAAGAATAAACATAAAGTTCTACGAATTTTGATGGGCCTGTTTTTTTTAAATTTTTTTTTTTTTTTTTTTAAAGAATTTTGATTATTTTTGTTTCAATTGCAGATGTTACCATTATTTGTATATATAGGCTGTAACTGATTATCTCTCTTTGACTCTGACTTTCTGTTATGTCACTCTTTTTTTTTTTCCTAAATCAATTATTGATCTGTAATGAGAAATTGGTCTGGTAGAATGATATAAAGCAATCACACATCTGGCTGTGTACAATTGAAGCTCAACCAGAGACTGGAAAATATGGGTTTCATCAACAGATAGTGACACGTATGTATAGTAGAATAGCTTGGGTATTATGCATTTTGAGTTGCATCAACCTTGTACAACAATCACAGCTGAGGTATTTTCTGCAAAATTTCTGAGAGTCCAGAATGTGTTTATCCAAAAGATCCATTCCTAGGGTGATTTTAGGACAGTTCTTTCAATAAAATTAGAAAATAACGCCATCACCAAGTTGTCTTGAGGTAAAGCACTGAAAGTCTATTTTTCAAATTACCATTAGATTTTTCCAATATCAGCTGTATAAACCCTATTTTGGGGGGAATTTGTCACAGCCTGCACAGTGAAAATCTTCTCAACCAACCAGATGGAGACTTAGTGAGCAGCGTTCTGAATTTCCTTCTGATTGTCTGGTTGCTTCTGTTTTGAGGCTGGTGAAATCGAGTATCAATGTTGTATTCTATCTGCTGCCAGCTCTAAATCCTCCTTCACAATCTTTCTCAGATACTTTTCTGACATTCTCAGCTCTTTCGTAGTTTCCTTCATGTTCCCTTGAGAATTTCTTCTCACTCTCTCCTACATATCTTTAACAACCTTTCCGGTGCAGCCCAAGTGATCTTTGTCAAGGAATGGCTTTCTTAAAGTTGTGCCACTCTCATTAGAAAGTTTTGTGACATTATGAAATGTTTCAGCTCTTTCCTCTCTTGATTTGGTTGCATATACACTTCGATGCCATGCTTGGTAGCAGTTTGGAAATTGTCAAATGAAACTTTAAATAGAGAAGGGACAAATGTTTGAGATGCTCTGTGCAAAACAAACTCCTAGGTCAAAACCCAAGTTTATGAGATAAAAATGCATGATGGGTAAATCTTTCTGAGGCACTTTATAAACTTGAAGTGTAAATTGAACTCCCTACTAAAAACTTAGGGGGAGGATTTAAAAAAAAATTATTTGCTAAAAACCTGCTCCAAGATCCTTTGACTTGACTTTTGCTAACATGGACAGCAAGCTATTTTTTTTCACCATGTAATTTGATGCTCCAAAGAATGTCTCTGTTTCAGCTATTTTGAATGGTGATAGTGATAAAATCTGAAGCTTTAGCTTGCTGTCTTGTGTTGTGTTGAACTTATCTTTAAGCTCCATAATAAGTTTATCTAATTATAATTAATTGAATGTCTGTCCGTCTTTTTGAGGCTGATTATGGTAGAGGTACATTTATCATCAATGAATTCTTCAGAAATCCAGTATCCAAAACCTGAAATAGTGATCTCAAGTAATCATTTATTAGTAAAAAATTTTTTTCAATTTTCGGATCTATCTGATTCCGAACATGTATACTTTTATAAAGCTACAACCAACAAGGAAAAAGTTCTGGCAATTTGGTAATTGCAAGATCAATGTTTGGCCTCAAAATGACCTCTCTCGTAATTTTTGAACTGTTGGTTGGACTTGTTTGGAGAAAAACTCCGAACAAGGAAAAAACCCGAGGATCCTGTTTTTTTGCCCCAAATCTAAATTTATGCCAAGTTTCAGCAAAATCCAAGAGGTGATATTGTCCATTGGGTGATCTGTCCTGGAATCACCCACCAGTCAACTGTAAAGGAATGGTGTGCCTTCAAGATAATATGCAAGCACATAGTGGAAGATAGGTTGTGAAGTTTTACTGAGACCCACTTATTAACTCAGCTCTTCATATTTAATCTGAGAAAAAGTGCAACAGAAGCTGGGCAACAAACCACTAAAACTAATGGTAATGATACATTAGGTGTAAGTGCATGTTGGCAATGGTTTTTGAATGATAAAGTTTGGGGAAGAAGAGTGCTATAGATCTTGGAACTTGAAAACTGATGAACTAGAGAAACCTTTAAAGGAAGATACAGCACAAGCAACTTGTGAACTTGGTGAAAATTCAGAGGTTAATTAGTTAACCTGTTTTGAATTTGACATTGGATCAGAAAAGACTTTTCTAATCCAGGCAGTCAGTCAATGACTTTGCTGTATGACAAGGCCTACCCTCATGTTGTGAATGCGATGCAGCAAATTATCATGGATTAGAAATGAGAAGTTCTTCCCTATGCAGTGTATTCTCCAGGCAGACTTATCCCTCTTGGACTATTTTGCACCATGCAATACT
Source organism: Thysanoteuthis rhombus (assembly GCA_963457665.1). Lineage (NCBI taxonomy): Eukaryota > Metazoa > Mollusca > Cephalopoda > Oegopsida > Thysanoteuthidae > Thysanoteuthis > Thysanoteuthis major. Next base: position 44,520,716 of record OY735211.1, read on the forward strand.
CCTTGTTTGGTTAGAGGTTCCAACAAGTTGAAGATATTGGAAAACTCATCACCCTACGATCTCTTGCTTTCGACGTTGTAAAGTATCCACTTTTCATCGCCCGTCACAATTTACTTGAAAAAAATAGAACATTTTCATTATATTTGAGTGGCAAATTCCACCAATATAACTGAGATGATGCAAATAATTTTCAGTGTTTGATTTGGATAGTTTGAGTATTTCCCACTTATAACATTGATTATTAATGTCTTCATTTGATCACTATCAGACTCAACAATGAGAAATCTCCAGCATACCTTCTCAGTACCTTCTCTGTAAACTACAAAATATTTTTGTGTTTGTTACATTTTTACCTTTCTTAAAATAGTATAATATACCAAAAATGTTGCTCATTTCCTTCTGTTCTCAATCTTAGAATCAATAAATGAAAATATGCAAATTTTGACAATTTTCTGAGAAAATGTATGCTCATATATCAACTGTCGCAATAGAATTGAAAGCAATCTTTTTGAATAAAGTTAGTTAAAACTAAACTCTCCTAACCCCATCTGATGACAAAAATAGAATGAACTTTTTAGGCTTTTCGGTATAATACTTGCATTAATGCTAGATAATGAAGTTTATCTGGTTTGAATTCCTTGGCTTTTCCCTTCAATGTTAGTTTAAAACTTTTTGTCCTAAAGCTAAAAACAAATTGAATTTTTGTTCTTACATTGGAAATATTTGCACAGGTTATCTCTGCATTCTTATTAGAATCTAAATTTGTCATGTATTTTGGTTCAAATCTTTGCAACTTTACTCTTCATGGGGAGATGCTGCTAGGGAACAGATGTCCAGCACTTATACAAATTGATTCTCACTTGAGAAATTTGAACTTACAAAGACTCGTGTCCTTTGTCTCAAGATATTTATTGTGAAGTGATAATATTAGGTAGTAATTTCATATAACTTGTAATTCTATAATTTTTGAAAATCCATTTTCAAGCAGGACTCTGCAATGTTGATTTGCATCAGTGAAACTTTTTCTGTGTGTCTTCAAATTTGAACAGATTTAATGCTGGTAAATTTTCAAAGAGCAGATTTCTACAAGTATTTAGTTGATGGCATGTATGAAACCTTACAATGCTATAATTGTCGGTGCAGCAATGTGCAAAACTGCAATCCTTTACAGTGAACAATTCTTTGATATCTTACCACAAAACTAACCATACATTACAATGTATTCTCTTCTGAATGACTTTATATACTTGAAAATTCCCTCTGCCAAGTGCCTTATCATTATATCATTTAATGACCAGTTTCACTTACTTAACTTGCTAACTGGTAGACACTGACAGAAGTTGCTTCTATGCAATCTACTGCTTAATAAGCATCTTGGTTATGAATTAAATAGTATGCTTTTTGAAAAAAAAAATGTTTTTGCTGTTATTAGAAACCATCCACCCAAGCTATTTACATAGGTTCCATCAGTTTTCAAGTCAGTCTATCTGGCTATGTATGTATTATGTGCACAGGCCACATTAATGGCGCTATAGGGCTGAAAATTTAAGCATTTACTCCTTGTTATGTCTAGAAAAAATGCTTTTTTTTTTTTTTAAATCCCCCAACAAAAAAGGTTTCTAGGTGGCGGGGTTCAATTTGCAATGAAAGTTTATGCTAAAATTTGTCCCTTATTTTTAGCCCAACAAAAGGCGACTGAAGTAACTTATCACCCTTTTTTTCCAATCTTTTAATTGATCACCCCAACACTGCATGCTGCCCTATTGGTCATGTGATGGTTTCTATTGAGTGACTAACCAGACATTTTTTTTGTCTTCTGTTATTCTGATTGTTATCAAGAATTATTAATTCCATTGATCTTATGGTATACTTTTTCATTGGAAATTGTGACTGATGATTTGAAACTATAGATTCAAAAAAGCCAACATAAATGAAACCTTTGAACTACTGCCTTACAAAGGAAAAAGTCCAAAGCCAATCAGTGTATTCTCCCTCTTTGATAGTTGTTTCTTGTATTCTGTTTCCCATTATTTGAATGAAAATTATTTGAATTTTCTGATCTACCTAGTCAGGTCTATTGGATATTTATTCCTGCTTGTAGTAATTCACTTACATTTTTTTCCCCGTAATCATCTTTTTCTCTACCTGTTATTGTCAAACTTTTCCAACATTACTGTATATGCTGGCATATAAGTCTACCCCAAAAGCAAGATTTTAATTCAAGTTTAGTCCAATATTCATTTGATCAGTTGACTCTCCAGAATAGGTCAGCACTTCATGCATCAGATTGTCAAGTTCGTAGGGTCTAAACAGACTGATATGATCCATTACGGAAAGTGCGTTATGCTTGAAAAGTCAACATATTCCTGTAAATATGTGGAGAGCAGAAAACATATCAAAATAATCTCTCAAATCTGAAAATTGCCTAATAAAGATCAAAAGTCTATTCTCTGAACTTCATGGTAATGTGATCTAGTCTTCTGATATTCAACCCATTGAATCTGAGGTGAATTCTTGAAGTGCAAATCTTGAGAGCATATTCATATCTGTTATTCATTATCTGTTTTACTTTAATTTCAATTTTTTTTTTTTTTTTCAGCTATTGAATTATGGATGTCAGACAGCGTAAAACCATGTCTGGTGGGAAAATCCCTAAATCATCCTCCCCCAGCAAGGAATCAAGGAAGTCTGGCAATCATGGACAAAGCAAAAAGAAGCAGAAGACTGAGAAGCAGTCATCATTTATTCCTAATTGGCTGGTCAGGGTCTGGCAATTGGCTGGATTATTAGCTGCTGTTACTGCTGGCTACATTCATGCCAAATACATGTTCACTCTACATGATAACTACCTTTGGTTTTCACACATTTCTGTAAGTATATTCCCCACATCAAACGGTTTTCTCTTTTCTTTCTTAAATCCAGTTTTGTAGGATAGTGGTAAAGTGCTGACATCAGCACCTGACTTCCGCTTCCAAACAGAAAAATCCTAATAATTTCCAATAGGGAAAATCTTACTAGTTTCTCCTTTCAGGTTGACAGGTTACTAGCTTCAGGCATTTTTATGGACATGACAATTTGTTGTCAAGTCTGTTGACTTTAGCACTTCATCTGCTTGAGCTTCCCATGGGGGAAAAAAATTTTGAAAAATCAATAGAATCACTGAAATGTACCAAAGTTTCTTATCCAGCATAAATTGGGTGCCTCATATTTACAAACTGTGAGAAATGGCAGTTGGAATAACAAAAATGAAACAAAAAAAAAAAGAAATTAGCAAAATTTTCCCCATGGAAAATAACTAATAGTAAATTGTTTGTCTGTCTGTCTATGTCTCTTGGCTCTCTTGGTCACATTTTTGGGGCTACAGCCTTGAAATTTGCATGAGTATGCCGCTAGGCATCATCTGCGAAAATCTTTTGTTTTTCAAAATTGCTTTTTGGGATTTTGATGGTCACTTTTGACCAACCAATAATGTCCTAAGTTAAGATGGTTTTTTTTTTTAAGATAATTTTAGATAAAAGACCTGTAAAAAAAAAAAAGAAGAATTTTAAACATAATTTTCAGATAATCGTTGTTGTACATGTGCGGGCGATGGTGATTCATTCATTCCAATTACAGATACTATCATTATTCTCTTTTTAGATCTTGTGATTGGTTAGTTACTGTTGTTAGTTTTTGTTGTGAATAAACTTTCTGATTTTTTTTCAAACAGGTTAAAACAGCCTTTCTCTTTTTGGTCATGCTATTATTTGTGAAGATTAGCAGTCTTTAGAGATTCTACACACTAAACTATTTTCATCAAATTCCTCCTTAATTACTGGAATGTAATCCACATAACTGTGAATGCTTATCATTGCCTTGAAGTTCTATACTCTGCTCTTTAATGGCACTACTATAACCAAGATAAGATGGTAGGGATACCACCCATCTTATCTTGGTGTGCAGAACAGACCACCAGGAAAGAGATTCCTTTCGATTACACAGAACCAACCCACTCATTCTATTCTATAACTGAACACTGCATAAACTAACTCACCAAGGAAGTGGGAAGTTGATGGTTGGGAATATAAAAGCTTCTGATCATGGACTTGGCAAAAAACTGAAAGAAAAATATTCTTCTTTTTAACATTTTTGATTTGTTCACAGCATCTAACCTTAACATTCTTGTGGTTGGGATGAGATCTTCTTTTATTCGGTCTACAAAGTGAATGAAATTCTGCATAATAGTTGAAGATGGAAGAGATAGATAAAATCCATCTAAAACCAGCTCAATTACTACCGGTTATAATAGAATACATTTCTTGTGAATCTTGTGAGAGATTATATATTTGATGCAATAAAGAGGATGAATATTTGTTTCTTTGTAACTTTGTTTTATAGACTCCCAAACAATTGTATCAACATAGAATAGGTGGCAGTGACCCATGGTGACCTCTAAAGGTCAATTCAGTTTCAGGTCAATATTAGCATTTTCAAATGTATGAGAGACCATTGCAACATTTTATAAAAATCTCTATAAAATATAATTTGCTTTCATGTATTGTTATATCTTGAGTTTTTTTTTAATTCTTTTTTTTTGTGTAGAACTAACTGGAAGGTCCTGGCCAGGCATAAATGGGGCGGGGGTGCATGAGAATTTTTTTTAACAGGGGGGGATGGGGACACCGGTTAGCACCCCTGGTATAAATATATTACGATAAATTGGCAAATGTATGTTTACTTGATTGCATGCATCTAGTGGGCTCCCATATGAGAGAAAAAAGTGATTTAGGGACGGATCGATACTCAGGCTTCTCCATGTCATTGCTATATTTCAACATCACACAATATTTCCAAAAGTTTCCTGACTGTCGACATATTTCCAAAAGATCGTTATGAATTTTAATTAAAATTTGTTGAAGGGTGGGTATGGGCTACAGAAGAAATGATTAAATTTTTCGGCTGCTCCATGCTCAGATACCCAGCCTTGATTAACTTTTGGGGCACGTCCAGGAACTTGTTTTGAATAAGAGATATTTTTCTTCTTTTTTTTCCTATATATTTGTATGTATTCACTCATGTATGTCTGTCTACACATTATTACCAAAAGTTCTCAATGAATTTCAATGACATTTTGTGGAAGGTTGGGCCATGGGCTAATGTAGAATTGTTTCAATTTTGAGATGGATCCCGGAGTTTTTTTGATTGAAAGATATTTTTTTGTATATTAAGACAATAGTCCATAATATTGAAAATCTAAAGTTACAGTTATTTCCCTTGTGTCATAACTGTATCTAAACTGATTTTCATTCAGTTTTTATGGTGTTGGCAGAAGTCCAGACCCCCCCCCCCATTTTTCTTTTTAGTGTTGGTGGTAAGGGGTATACTAAATTGATTCCTTGGTTTGCTTCCCCTTGTTTTTTTGTTTGATTTTTTTAATTTGGACTTTTTTTTAGTGATCACTGCCCAACTAAAGGCGAGAGAAGTAATTTATTCATTGATCATCCCTTTTTCCAATTTTCCGCCCTCAACATGGTATGCTGTTAATTGCATCACAGTTTCAATAGTTTTATTTCTGTTTGAACAAAAATATGGATTTTATGGACACCCTGTATTTTTCATCCTTTACTGATTTTCCTTTGTGTGTGTGTGTGTGTTTCTGTTTGTGTGCTGTTTTTTTTTGTTTTTTTACTATGTTATTCTTTTACCTCCCCCCACCCAGTCAGAGTTTTGATTTTTGTGTATATATTTTTTTTTTTTTTTTTTTTTTTTCATCTTTTTGATCTCAGTTATTTTCTCCCTTCTTTTTCTCATCTTTTTTCTTTTCTTTTGGGTTATTTTTTGTGGGCAGCAGTTTTTTTTTTATTGTTTGCATTGTTTTAAAAATCATGTACTTTTTGGGAAGATGGACAAATACTAATTCATAATTTTGCTGGAGATGTCTTTCTTTTTTTTTTTTTCTCTCTCTCTTTCTTTCACTTACTTCTAGAATTAATTGTGAAAAATGCAGGTAATTCAAAATTGAAGTAATGAATATCATTGTATCAAGTTAAAAATACCTTTTCCTAGCGATATGATTTGCTTTGCTTATAGAACAAGTAAAGAAACTAGTGATTGTCTGACAACCAAGACTTTAGTCTATACACACTAGAGTATCCGAAAACAAAATTGTGCTTATTCAAAACGTGCATTTTTAGAAAGGGGCCGCACATTATGCTGTGTGGAGAAGCCTGCCATAATTGTTGTGTAAAATAATTTTCTGTTCATTGTATGAAACAATGGCCTTGGAGCATTTCGGTTACTATCTCTTTGGTGTGGCCAATTTAGATATAAAATATCTAAATTTAGATCTTCTGCCAGTTTTGTATTTTTATATCTGTAATTTTAGATAAGAGCTATAATCTGTAATTTTCATTTTTCATTATTAAACTTGACATTGCAATGCCTTGTGTGCTGACTAATATATCTGGTGAATGTCAGCTTCATACAATGGACAGTTGTTAAGTAGTCACACTGTGTACACCCACATAGAGAGAGACAGAAAGAGATTTCTTCAATTATAGATAGTTTTGCACAGTTAATTTATTGTCTAGGGAATTGTTGATTGTTAATGTTATTTGATAAGTGGTGCTTTCTCTAAGAGAATGGAATCTAGGCACAGTGCAAGTCTATTTTTGTCTGTGCAAACCATCTGTCCATATTCGAATTGAGTGTTTCAGTATGTTCTTTCACAAATTCTTTTGCATGTATCTTAGTTTGAAGGAAGGTGAGGTTTCGGCTTTTTCGGAAAAATCATCATTACTTATTAAATAAAGGACAATTTCTTTTTTTCTTTCTTTTTTTCTTTCAAGAATTTTTCATTCCGAATTTTGATTTTTATTCACACATTGCTACTTACATTGATTTTTTACACATTTTTTTTTCTTTTGGTAGATTTTTAACTAAGAATCTTAAAAAATCTGTTTTATTGTCATTGGTCATGGCATCATTGTTGAGTATTTATTTATTTATTTTTCATTTTTGTAAACATTGGAAACATAGACTTTAAAGCAGTAAAAATTGTTACCAGAAATTCATGAAATTATTCAAATATCCTCATCTTTATTGTTTTTGCAACAAATTTTCAGACATTTTATTCTTTGATTTGCCATAGATATATATTGCATCAGGTAGTCTTTGAGTGATGTCTTGTATCTGGGTTTATTCTTTAATCTGGCTACCTCTTCAATAAGTACCATTAAGAGAACCAAGAATCAAAGCATTATATTGACACTGAAAAACATTATACATTAGTAAAGTAAGTGTCTGTCCCTTAAAAGACACTCCCAATGGAGTATGATCGGCTGGCGATGAAGTCTTGGTTTCTGTTGTATGCGTTAGCTTTGAGATCCTTGCAAGTTTTGAGTCTGGTCGAGACCTTATACCTACAAGTTTTTTTATGCAGGATGCAAGTCCACCAAAAAGATACCTCCACTGTAATCACACTGCTTAGAGTGTACTCGATTAGCTGCTGATGACGCAGATAAATTCGTCCTCCTGAAGAGTTTTCAACTCTGTCCTCTTACAAGTAATTGAACCTGGGACCATTACACTATCTAAGCATAGTATATATGGGAAACCCTAATCATCACTTTTTATCAACCCAATGGCTATCATTCTTAATCAGTTCTCACATGGTATTAATGTCCATACTCTGCCAATTTAGGTGATCTTTCGACTACTATTTCACCTTATGTACCTTCCAGTGTGGTTCCCTCTCTATTCAAATCTCATTTTGAAAAAACTGATGTATTGTCTTTTTCTCTTTCATACATGATCTCTTCTTTGATTATGAAATTTTGATGCTCTCCAATTTTGATCTTTAGGAATCAGCTGGTTTCTTTCCCATTGTACCTTCCATAACTACATGAGATGGTCATCGTCATATTTGCCTCATATAGAGATGGGGGGGGGTCTAATCTTTGTGAATCTATTGTATAGTATGGTTTTGCTATTCAAGCTACCTTGATGTAACGTAAAGTTTTGTGTAGACTTTTGTCCTCATCTTGGTTCATTTTTTTTAACACAATGTTGTACCCTACGGCTGTCTTCAGGTGATGAGTTGGTGTATTTTTGACAATCGAGACAGGGGGGCCCTTGTCACTGATCGTCTTGAAACTTTTGCATTCCATTGTCTAATATTAGGTGTGGTTGATTTTTATTTTTATTTTTATTTTTTTTGGTTCCCACAGTTGTTGGCTGTGATTGATGTCTAAAATTTGTGGTTGTCTGAAGTTGATCCCATGGGGGAGGGGGTCTTCGTCAAACACGGTCAGGTGTACTAGCTGCTATTTGTATTTGTTTGAAACCAAAGGCAGGTCACTTGTGCTAATGTTCTATAAAAAATGGTAATGGGGGGGGAGATTCAACATTGCAAAAGTCAATGTTCTTGACTGAGGTGGTGCAAGAGATGTGATTTTCGAATGCAGTAAACCCTCGGTTTAACAGATTAGTATAACAGTTTGGGGATTTAGCGGACAGTTTAATTGTGTATGCTCACAAAAAATTTGCTTTCAGCATTGCCAACTTAGATATTTTATATCCAAGTCTAAGTATTTCTTTATTGCATTCAGATATGAGAAATCATTTTTAGATATTGGATATCAGTCTGGATATTTTTTAATAAGACTCGGATATTCTTAGATTTTTTTATCTAAAATCCATATATTTTCAGATATCTGAAAAAGATCAGGCACTGACTTATGAGTAAATATACTTTGAGACTAATCAATTGATTCAGGTGTAACGAATTAGAGTATTTTTTTTTTTTTTTTTTTTTTCAAGCAATGTAAAATTTTGGACTGGGCTCAAAAATGGAAACTAAACTTTTTTATTTCCAGAATAAATATCAGTCTTATTTTAATTTTTTTTATTAGTGATGACGGTATAATTGATTTTTAACAGGTCTCATAATCTGAATGTATATCATCAAAGTTTTTCTGCATTCATTCCAAAAAATCAAGAAAATAAACCACATGGTATTGATTTTTTTATTGGACACACATTTTTAAAGCTTATCTTTATTTTTACGTGTCCAAAAATTGAAAAAAAATAATCAAAACTGTTTTAAATTCTATTTCCTAGTTAGCAAATCAATAAGACCTGGGGAAAAAATCACTGAAACAAACCAGAAAAAAGAATTTAATACTGTTTTAATTGAAAAGATATAATTATGTGACCTGTATTCAAAATTATTTACACTCTCACCAATTACTAAAAGTTTTGTTTTGTCTTAATCTAACCAAGGATTAATTGTTCGGCTTGACACTTTAACGGAGGAAAGTTTGTTCGGGGACATTTTGTCTGGTCACCTTTTTAGTGCAGTCCTTAAATTTTTGTGTCACCTTTATATTTTGATATAGAATGCTGTGAATATAGGTTTAATACATAGTGTATTTCTGGATAATTTCCTTGAATATCTAGATATGTTTGGATATGTTTTGCCTCAATTTTGGATAATTATTTTAGATATTTTCTGGAGCAACTAGATATTTTTGGATTTCTTTTGTTTCGACTTGGTCATCCTGCAATAATGTTTTGGCAGTTTTCGGGTTGCGATTTCCTTTGAAACTGTTATGTGTATGCAAATACATTTTGGAGGGTATCAGGGTCTTCACTTATGAGAGCCAAATTGGGTATGTTTCATTTGTCCACGCAGCATTAACATTTCCATTAGGTTGTTCACTAGGATGCTGGTCCATTTCCTTAAAGATGGATCTGCCCCATCAAAGGGGCTGCTGGAACTTGGAATATAACATTAAGCTAACACACATGTATGGTCTCTGAGAAATTCAGAAGATATTTTACTGTAGCCCATTGGTAACTGCCAAGGTTCGACATGTCATTGATCATTGATATTTTGTTTATCACTTGCTATCTTTCTTTTATCATCTCTTTTGACTTATGTTATTTCATTTTCAAATATGGGAGGCTTTTCCTTTCTTCCTTCTCCTCTCTAAACACTCATAAAGCATTGTCTCTCAACATCTTGTTGACTGCAGTGGAGTTTAAATGAAAGGATTATTTGGTCTTAAAATCTAAATATTGTAAAGCCCCAACAAATGAGATGATTTGGCTCTTCTTTGGGCTACATCTTCTTCATTCCTTAATGTGAATTCATGGTAAAGTTTCATTAATACAACCCTTGAGAAGGATTTCAAAAATCTTCAAGGTTGGTCTATTGCTGGAACAATCTCTGAAATTATTTGAATGATTTCTGGTGTGATGATGAAATACTTGCTCGTAACGGAAAAGTATAAGAACATCATTTTCTTCTGTAGGTTGGGTTCGCCTTATCCAAAATGTTTGGGACCAGAAGTATTTTGGGTTTTGGAATACACATACACTTCTGTCCATTTTCTCCAATAGCTTGACTTACTGTGCTATAGATAAACATACACACTCTTTCTTTTCCTCATCCTTGTTACTCATTGGGGTATCTGCAGTTTTGTTTTGTTTTTTAATTATTTGCAACTAAGATAATACTGCAGTCAGAATGAGGTAAATGCCTTGAAATTCAGCGTAGTCTCTCATCTTTGAATCATACTACAATGAGGTCTAGTGTAGAACTTTTCACTTGTGATTTTATGTTTGCTTTTAAAAAATTCCAAATTTTGGAGCTTTCCAGTTTTAGGAGTTTCGGATAAAGATTACCGTATTTTGTTGTTCTTATATTGTTTCATATTGAAGTGTTACATGTTTTTATAATCTAAACTTCTAGACAAATCTATTATTTTTCTAAAGCAGACATTATCTTTTTTGTACTTAACTCTCTCTCTCCTTGGTTTGCCTATCTCTATTTTCATTATGTTGGCTCTTGAAACTTCCTCTCTGTTTGTCATCCAATATATGAAGGGAGAACACAGACCAATACACTGGTCATCTTTCTTTTTGATATTTATTCTTTGTTTGTGTTTAAATTCCTCCACTTACCTGTCATTTATGCCCTACTCCCAGTATAATTCTTTTAGACATATTCCAACATTATCACCTCTACCTTTATACCACAGTCAGCATAGATAGTGGATATAATGTTTAAATTCCTTAGTTATCATAGCAGTCAAAAGTTATAAAACATTGCCAAGCTCCAAAAAGTCTTCAAAATATATAATTTGTTAAACTCTAAAATCTCATGCTTGTCAGAACTCTTTCCATTCAGCTGTGTCCTTTTTACTTAGTTTCATTGTTTTTTGGTTGACTTGACATTTTATGAGGTCAAAACCATCCTGACAGCCATTGTAAAACCTTTGTTCAATTTACACCAGAGGCTTCATCAAAATCGAAGACTCATATTTTTTAATACTTTATGTAAAAAATTTCAAGCATATATTTCTTTCTTAAACTCTATTTGGAGAATATCTTTAGTTTGTTGGCTTATAAAGAGGTAACCAAAGAATTGCCATTTTATTCTATATTTATTAGCAGGAAAACAAAATAATGATTAGTGTTCATAAAGTTATGGATGGTCCATGAAATGGAATTAATAAATTGTTCAAATAATTATTTTTGATTGTTGATGGTTATTCCTAATAATGACTTTGTAAAAGGTATGAATCGTAACTTTTCTGTGCTTCATTCTATCACCAGTCATTTTCCCAGATTTCTACAAAGTAGATGAGACAAGTAAATAATAAATAACTGGGCAATCTATTCTCTCCATTGGTTAAATGGTGGCTATATCCTTTTTTGTTCAGAGAAATAGATTAATGAACTGAATATTAATTGTGACAATGGTATCCATTGTAAATTTTGATTTATTTGGATATGTGGCAAAAATTGAGGGTGAACTATTTGAGTCAATGAAATGATAAAATTCATTATTTTTCTATGTGAAATCTTAATTCGATTGTGAAGTCAGCCACCTTGAATGTCGATTTCTGGCTATTATTTATTTACAAGTCATCTTTCTTGACTAGCCACCCATGTAGTTGTCATGCAATCTCTTCCTCATCTTGTCGTTTTCCATGACAAATATGCCAACATTCTATTCACAGACTTCAAGATTTTTAACTTCACTGGTGAGTGTCATTAACAGTCGGACACACATCATCTTCTATCTTTGATTTATTCTTTTTTGCTAAACTACGATGATTACATTTGTCCTTTTAATATTATTGACGCAAACCTGCTTTACTCAAGTAGCCAGAGAAGTCGAATCCAGGCACCAAGAACCTCTTGTGCTTTGAATTAAATCCTTACGGAGATAGTTGAACTATAGGATCTTCAAGGTAGCAAATAGAAAAGCTAGGGAGGCTCACATCTGGTTTGCTAAAATAGTGAATTTGATTTTTCTATAAATTATTTCAGGTCTTCATAGATCGTGTCTAGCCACTGTTTATATTCTGTGTGTGTGTGTGTGTGTGTGTGTGTGGTGCCACATTCAGTGGCTGAAGAAGGCAAACTATGGAATTTATCATGTGTTAAAATAAAAAAAAACCCAGGTAAACAGAAGAAAAGATAAGTGAAGAGGCAGATGAGATTTGGTGCATTTTATAAATAGTATGTCTGGAACAAGAACTGTTAGAGAGGAAATGGACTGCAAGGTTATGAATATTGCAATCAACCTTTCTCCCCCCCCCATATCCAGAAACGTAATTTCAGAGTTGAGAATGGAAGGAAGAAGGTAGTGTGCTGCTGTTGGTGAGACTTTTCTTTGGTCTGTCTCCTGCAGACGTGGCAACAACAGTAGCAGCTGTGATGATAGCTGGGTGGGATAGAAATTCTTTCTCTAGATAAATCAATACATTTTACATTTTTACAATGGCTTGAGTGTGATGGCGGTGGTTGCGAAGGCAACTGTAGTAGCAGACCATTTGCCACCGATGTAACACATCAGAACACACTTTTCTCTTTCCCGTCTAACCTACAGGCATTTGCTTCTTTTGGATTATTATTAACTTGATTTTCTCTCTTTCTATCTATCTCGAGTACGATCGTAAATACGTCAGCCTCAGGAAGAATCCTGCTTTGTTTTGTTTTTAAATTATCTGCAAACACGTGGATGGCCGCTTTCCATTTCTTTTTTCTTTAAGAAGACAATCAGAAACCATAAAAGAAATCCTGATACTCCCAAGGATAGAGTGTTGTCACTTTTTGCTCGGCTTGATTTGAATTATTATAGGGGGAAAAAATTTTAAAAAAATATAAAATAAAATAAAAAAACCCTGAAATTATCAACCCCTTTTTCCACTTCTACACTCTCTGGAAATAGGATTGAAAAAAAAAAAAAAAAGTTTATTTTCTGACTTTTTCCATTTTGAGAAAGCAAAGAATTTACAGTGAGTCAGTCATTTCCATGAAGTGATAGCATTGGATTCTTACTAATCAAATGAAGACACGGAAAAAAGATGATAAAAAAATAAGATACTTTTGGATCGATCAATGTGAAACTGGATCAATTCTCATTCTCTACACTCACCTTAATAAAGTGAAAACTTACTAACCACTTTTAGTTTTGACTAAATCTTTGGTCAAAGTTGACTTCAGTCTTTCTCTATTGGATCTTGTAACAGTTGTCTGAGAATGCCAGAGATCAGACAACGTCGCAAAAAAAAACGTGTTGATAATGTATTGACTAATGGCAAGCAGCGTGCTGATCATTTGGAACCTGATAAGAAACATCCTGCTATTTGGTTTTGGATAAATATATTTATTGGATGCGCATTGTCTATCTACTGTGGATATAAACATGCACATTATATGGCAGATCTGCATGACAACTTGCTTTGGTTTTCCAATATACAGGTGAGTGTCTTTTAGGCACATGTATTTATACAATCAGTCCTTCTCGAACCGGAATCAACCAAAACATTGGGCGGGATGTGAGGGGGGGGCGGCTGTTGGCTAAGTTGGAAATTTTTCTTCTTCCAATCTTACCAATAAACACAATCCTTAGAAATATTTTCCTATTAGGGATGAAACTTTCAACAAGTTAACAATATCAAAGGAAGAGAGAAAGAAAAAAAAAACTAGGTGTAAATGAAATCGCTTTAATCAAAGGCTTGGTAGTTACTCATTTAAGTTAGTGTTTAGGGTCTTGTGTGTGTGTATATATAAGTTGATATATCACCATCGAAGTATATTTTGGGGTCAAGTCAACACTTGTTTAAGTTTGTTTTTTATGCAGATTCTATTGTTCAGTTCCAAACGTTGCTATCATCTTCTATTAAAATGGTGTTAATTCTTTCACAATAAGATGTTTCTTAACAATTACTAATTATGTACTTTTCCCTTTGTTCATTAGAAGACTGTTGAGTCCAACTACTTTTGCTATACACGCGTATATTGCAAGTACAGTATATTATCGGTTTGCTATAGATTAGTGTCACTCTGATGATATTTTTTGCCAAGAAGTCTTCTTTGTAAAATATCAAGTTATATTTCTTTTGCCAAGTTAAGAAATCTCTTTCACCTGGTAATGGGGATTTAACCATAGACAGTGAAGCAAACATATCACATCTGTACCACTTATGTATTTCCACAAATGAATAATCAGATTAGATTAAAAAGATGATCTAAATGTAATATAATAGAAGTATTGTGGAAACGTTTGGCTTTTGATATCTGCTTGGACTTCTATTGCGTTTTAAGAATGTTTTTATAGTTTTAGGTTGTGTAAAATTATCATCTTAGAACAAGAATATAATTTAGCAGATAATAGTTGTCAAAAGTATCTCTAGAAAATTTCTTTGCCCCATCTGCAAAGAAAATTTTAGGTTACGATTTTGTAGTAATCCTTGTTATAAACAATCTGGAAAATCATTTCTATCCGGAAAATTTAATCTTCTAGGTCTTAAAAATTTGTCAAAATATTTTTGTTTCTTTCAACATAAGAAACACTTGAGTTTGTGAAGACAAAGTTGCTCTCTACTGAATGTGTTCATTTGGATTTCCTACATTCCTCTGTCATTCTGAAGTTTAGATATTTTTAATATAAACTTTTTCTTTTATACATATTTCACAAATTTCATTATTTTTCAGTATCATCAAAATCCAGGTATCCAAATTAAATTCCACTTATTCCACGCACTTTTCTCATGTAAACTTTGAAATGATATTTTGAATAAATCTGACCGGGGTAAGAAGTTAAGAATTGTTTTATTTTTAAATATGTATATGTGTGCATTAATGTCCATATAAATAAAACTATAAATTTATCTCGCTGATAAATGAAAGTTTTTGTAGCTATCTAACAGATTATGGTGTAACTCATATGGTTTGCATGTTTATGAATTAATTGTGTAACTTAGGATGGTGCTTCATTGGATTTTTTTCTCTTTGTATGTATGTGCATGCACACACACACACACAAATGTTCGTAGTAATTCATAACATTTGCTAGGTTTCGTCAACCACATTTCTTTCTTTCCAGTGATCTGTATTGATATAAAGACTATCATTTCACAATTTGCTTGTAAAGATAGATTGAGCAAGATAAAGAAATGTTCAAATTTAATAAGTTTCTCTCAAATACCGACACTCCTTCCTGGCATTATTTAGAAGAGATTTTTCTGGTGATTTTATCACTTCAGCCAATTCCAAAACATATTCCTCGTTTTTTACTTATAGCGTAAAAAATTGTTATACATTTGCATTGAGAAAACAAAACTCAAAAAAAGAGTGGTAAGGGACTTGAGATCTTACTATCCTGTTACAGAGGGAATAACAAGCTTGAAAGTCAGGCCACAGATGTGCAAGTTCTCTCCCTTGCACCCCAAAAGGAGCTAGATTAGCAAATTTTGTTTCGGTGTGTGAGCCTTTCACTGAAGGCCATCGGATCTAGAGATGCTGACGCATCTAAAAAGTAATATTTCCTTGAAGAATGTTGATAAACAGTTGCCAGGCCAATGCAATGAAATCATTTGCAGCAAGAACAAATTAATTTTTCAGAAAAATCTACTGTATAGAAAGTTTATAGGATATTATTGGTACTTTGGCTGCAGGCATCTTTTCTCTTCTCTCCTTTTATTGCTCATGTTTTTACAGGGTTTTTTTCTCTTTTTTTTTTTTTTTTTGCTGATGCTTTTAAATACTCAATCAAAATTATGACCTGCTTTTTTGTATTTTGTTATTTTTGTCTTTTGATAAACATCTGTTTACTGCACGGCGTCTTTTTTCATTTTAGAAGACTGTTCATTAATAGTAATTAAAATTTCAAGTCTTTCCAGTTTAATGAATATCTGACTTACCTTTTTTCTCCTAGAGGTGGGTCATTTAATTCTTTTGTTTTAATCCAGGATCAACTAGAATCAATTACCAGAACCCATTTAGAAGGTGCCTTTTCTTATCTTCTTGTTGTAAAGGTTTTTGTTTCTTAATCTCTTTGTGGTCATTTAAATCATCACAAGGAAAATGATAATGAAGGAAAACCTTTGCAATACTGTTGGTTACTGTTTTCAGGATCTAAATCCAAATAGAATTCCATAAAACAAAAAGTATCTTGAAATTTGCTCACCATAGTCCTGCAAATGCTTAGTAAGAGATTCATACTTAATCAATGGAGTCTCTATGATTAATTAGTATCTTTAGTAATGATATTAGTGTTGATGCAAATGTGAAGAAAGTTTTAGTTTTTTTGTTCTCTATCCTCATCAAAGGTTTTCTGCCACAATCTAACTTCTGTCTCATTTTCACCTTTCCTATTCTCTACTGTAACCTCTTTTCAAAGATACTCATTATTTCTCTCCTCAATTCATTGCAAGCTTAGAGCTAGGCTCTTTTTTTTTTTCAATAGAAACTCAACAAAATTGACAACATAGGTTTCCTCAGTTTTTAATTGAACCTGGGTTGCTATCTATGTATCTATCATATGTATAGGTTACAAGAATGGAGCAAGAGGCCTGAATGTTTATTTATTATATCAAGAAAAAACAATTTATTTTTGTTGCTGTTTGAAACCCCCTGGTTTTTAATGGTTCAATTTACAATGTAAGTCTATGCTTAATTGGCTACTTAGTTTGTGTCTGGTAGTGTTCACACTTGTTTTTTTCAATTTGAACTTTTTTAGTGATCACAGCCCAACATAAGGCGAAATAAGTAATTTATTCATTGATCACCCCTTTTTCAGATTTTTTGATTGATCATGCCAAAAGACATTGGCCGTGTGATAGTTCTATCAGTTTGAATAATTAACCAGTTATTTGTAGTTTATCTTCTCATGAGGAAATAGATTGAATAACTTTACCCCTCTTCCTTATTTACCATAAAGGACATTTGTCCAAGTCGCTTACTTTAGAACTGATTTTAGTTTCAGCCATTGATTCAGTCATAAGTGCAAATAGACACTATCATCTACTGAGAAATTCTTCAACTGTGTTGAATTTTGAGTGGTAACAGCTGTGTACATTTACCAATTGATTAGTTATTTTTTTCTGGACAGCTGTGGTCTTGAGAGAACCATTGGTTATTTGATTTCACATTGATGATTCCCAGTTGTGTACGTGATACTTTACCAACTTCTATGACATCTGTTCTTAGTGATACCCTATCTCTATTGTTTATTCTGAGATTATACATCATGTTCCTCTCTTGGGTTGGCAAGGTAAAGTATCTTATCTGTCAAGAGACTACTCCCAATGAAGTACAGAGACCAGTGATTAAGTCCTGGTTTCTGTTGCATGTGTCAGCTTGGTGATCCTCGCAAATCTCAAGTCTGGTTGAGACCAGGACTTTATTCCTACAAGTTTTTATGACCACCCCCCTTGGCAGAATGCAAGTCCACTGAAGGGATACCTCCTACCTTAATAATACACCTTACAGTGTACTCAATTAGCTGCTGAGTGCACAGGGAAATTTGTCCAAATGAAGAATTTTTCACTCTCTTTGCTTATACTGGGGATTGAAGCCGGGACTTTCAGTGTGTGAGACAGCAGGCTAATCATTACTTTTCCTGAGTGCGACTCACTTCTGGAGTGGGACAAACCTTTTCTTTTTTTGAGTCTACTCAATTCCAGAATCTTGATTTACATGATTAAGAGGGAAAAAATTCATCGACAAAAGCACAGTGCCCACTTGCACAGCTGGTTGGGCGACATATGATGGGCATTTATCTAGCGTCTTGGTATTTTAGTATACCTTCATGATGATGGTAGCAAGAACAGTTACATTGGTTTAAAAGTGGACAGTCTCTTATACTATATTTTTGAGACTGAACACTCAGTCTTTTCCAGGTTCCATATCTTTCAGCATAGGATGACACGATGGTTATCTACTGTGTCAAACTATGGGATGACGCTTGGTAGTGTTCTCTGTATACTTACAGATTCAATGAGATAATCATTTCTGTTGTTTTATTTTACACTTGAATAAATTGCTGTCTAAAGATATTCCCCAGTAATACTGATGTATTTTCATACTATACAATCACAAAATATACTTTCTATATCATTCTTTAACTTCGCACAACAAAAATAAAAATGAAATAAAAACAGAATATCAAAGCTTGTTCTCTTTCAAAAACAACTGTAAATAGATATTGTTAGATGAGTTCACTTGTAGAATACATTGTATTCTTAGTTGTGTTGCTTAGTATTTGAAACAGGGCTTTGAAGTTGTGGTGTCTGAAGCAGTTATTTGAGTTGGAGTCAGTAAAAATATGCCAGCACCAACACTAACTAGATGTAAATTGTAATACGGTCATCCCTTTTATATCTTGACTGATGGGGTCCAAGAAAGCCAACTGCGCTATAACCGGGGTTACCAATTCAGCTATTTTGGAGGTAGATTGATATTTTGGGGTCCACCATCTACCTACATTATATCACAAACCATGCTATAATGAATCGCATTATAACTGGGGAGGTTTGTATAATGTATTGAAATTTTTTATTTCACTGATGCTAATTCAATTAACCTACTTTTTCTTTTTAGGATATATTTCAATTTACATGGAAGACTGATTACAAGTTTATTGCCAATTTCAAAACATAACATATTTATCGACTTCATAATCCCTTGCAAAGTCACAATGGCAAAATGAGTTTCAATGAAGTAGGCAGCTTTTGAACATTTTAAAAACACAATACTTGGGAAATATTATCTGCAGCATAGTAGATGATGGTAATGAATAAGTATGTGATGCAAAAATCAGCAGTTTTACAGGTTCCCAAAAAATTCACCCACAATCTCATCAAATTTAACATAGATAACATTTCAAAAATCAATCTGTTCAAAGATTATCAAGAAGATCAGGAATCTAATGGGAAATAATTATCAAAATTCTTTACTACTGACTATGTTAGTGTAGCAACGACATCAGAAGTTTTAGAATCCCATCATCAAAATGGTGATGAGTAATAGAGCATCTGTATTTTTCTTTTTCTTTTTTTTTAAATTTAAAAAAAATTTTTTTAAACCTGTTTATTTTTTGGCCTAAGTAGAAAAATGGCTAGAAAACACAAGAATTTCTATGGATGGAAAAAGTACAATGAGTCTGGTAATTTGAGCAGCCAAATATAAGAACTTCTTCAGATAAGTCTGAAGGGATCTTTTGTACATATCAGATTGAATGCATGCATCTATCAGTCAATTATTTTGCCAACGATGTACAATTTCTCGATGAAAACAATGAAATAATTACTCGGACATGGGAAGTAAAAGACACCCGGGCACATCACATCAGCAAATATCTTCAGAAGTCAGTGGAAGGAGTTTTAGTTGAATATAGAAATTCTAAAAGAGCATGTATCATATCAGATAATGTTTCAAACATGTCAAGTGCAATTAAGAAAATGATTGAAGCTAACAAAGGAAGTACTCGAATAAAAAATTATCCCTGCTTATCCAGAGGTTATTAGTGTTGTAGATAGAACTGTAACAGCAATGATGCCATGCTCCCAACTTGAAAGACTGCAATGAAAATAATAAAACCAGATTTAAGGGCTTCTATGAAAGAGGATCTGGTGGAAGCAATTCTGTTTTTGAGAACAGGATTTTAGAAAATTTTTGATTCAAATTTTAATTTAACCTTAGTTCTGTTGCTGAAAATATTTCTTTGATAAATATTACATCCCAATAATGCTTCAATCTTGAAAAGAAAGGATTATTTACCTGAGTTTATTTCTTATAGAATGATAATTTGTTCAGTTGTGTTAGTGTGCCTATTATTGCTCTGTAAAGGTTTCCCATGAGAGCAGAATTGCTAAAATCTCATCTGGAATGAAAAGTTGAACATGTCCATAAAAGCCGGAAATGTTTTAATAGTTTTTTGATTGAATAGAACATTAGTGTACTCTTGAAATTCATTTTTTCTGTTAGTGACATTTTCAATTCCCACCTCCAACTGAAAAGATGTTTGGAAAGGGAAAAAAATCCTCCTAATTATTAACAAATGCCAGTACTATTAATTTTGAATTTCAAACAAGTAATAGCCTCTTGTTTTATTAATCTAGCTGCCTCTACATAGGTCAAAGTGTGAGATATCTGGTTAATGTTAAGTGAATGAATCCCAACTTTATCCGCAAGTAAATATCATTCTACTTACTAACGATCAACTTCAGATATGATTATATCTTTAAATGATGCCAACCTGAGCCAATTAATTTAAAAGCTGTATATGTTGTTAGATTCACCAACATCTCTAGCATCTATTGCTGTCACTGACTGACTTTACATACCAAAATGTTAGTTACATCCCTTGCTCAGCGTTGTCAATTAAGATGACTTTCATCTAAATCTTAAATAGAGATGTTTTTAGTTCCGTCTGATTGTCAGAAATTGCTATTTAGATGATTTTGATAAAATAAGTAATACTTTTATTTAACTTTTGACATTAACTTTTAACATTTTTGATAAATCAAGTTTTATTTTCATAAAATAAATTTTCAAGTTGAAGTAACATTTAATCTATCAATATGTAATATACTTTCTAGATTTTAGATATCTGGAGAATGTTTCTAGGTGTTTCAAGATGTTTTTTGACTCAAATTTAAGTGTAAACTTGAAAATAAAGTTGTTGCACCTTTGCTAGATCTTCACACAAGAAAAGAACTAGCCCATTCATGGTCTGACTTACAGTCTAGTTATGAACTAACCTCTCATCATTTAATGTTCATATTACATCAATATCAGATTTGTGAAATACAAGACTGTCAGCAGAGCCTACGATGTAACCTACAACTACTGGCGACTCTGCTCAGTCTTGAGCTATCCAGGGGAAAGACTGTCATATTTACCTTATGAGCCACTACACCAATTCCTTAATAGTACTGTAAGTGTTTTGTTATTAATCTATGCAGAGATCTGCAGGCCAACAGTTTTTCCATTGCACTGCAAATGTCAAATCCTTCTAACATCAATATTAAACAAAACACCAAGCAATAGCTATCTAACTCTCAGGAACAAATTGGTTGATGTACTGATCATCCCTGGATCAAATGTCATTGGCCGTTATTTCAAAGAAGATAGCAACAAATATCAAGTGCTTACTGGGAGCTTTGGCATATTCTTTAAGCCGGCTAGAGAAGCAATGTGTTTGCATAATGAATGAGAAAATTCAAAATATTTTTCATTTTGCTGATCTATCAACCTGTGATCAATTCTTGTGATTGTTTACATTATTGTATTTTTTGTGTTGTTTTCAAAAAAAATGAAACAAAATAAACCTCTTTATTCCGTATGAGTTAAGCTGCTTGGATTGTGAGTCTTTGGGCTTCATTAATTGGAGATCATATAACTTACATGTTGGCAAATGTTCTGCATTGCTACAAATTAAGATAGATGATTAGTACAAATCACACTCTCTAACTATAATGTTGTGTATTCATAAAAGATTGCAAGCCTGAATGCTGCAGGGTCAAACTCGGCTTCTACTTTTCATTGTCTGCTAGTGGGGATACATGTCGTTGCCCATGGAAAACCGAACCTCAAATTAGACAAAACGGTAGAAAAGGTGTTTTTCATTTCTTCCTCGACCAAACACAACAAATGGGAAAACTATTATTTTAACTGAGATATAAATCTTTTCTTCTAATGTGTGCTGTTTACTGACTGTTGTAAATTGATGGCCTTACTGAAGTAGTGATCAAAGACATATTAGCCAAAAATCAAAGTGAAGTTAAACAATAGACAAAAATTAATAATAATAGAAGGGGTTGAAGTATTTACAATACTTCAACCATTTTCACCCCCAACCCAAATTAAAATAATTACTTTCAAGTTTATCTTATATAATGACCTGATTCAACTTCACCCCTATACCATGTTGCCTTCACTATGAACTGAGGTATGTTGATTTTTGTCAAAGAGAAAAGGGTAGAAGGAAGCTTCTCTTCACTATGAAATGAATTACATTGGATTTTTGTCAATGAGAAAACAGAAGGGGTAGAGGCAGAAACAATCCACAGACTTGATAGCTGTGAAACTAATACAGTCTATTACTGTGGCATTGCCAGAAAAGCAATATCTGACCTATGATACCAATACTTGTTCAAGAATTGATTTTATTGTAAGATAAATACATGCCTTTTGTAAGAAGACTTGTATCATGGAATAAGAATGAATCATTTCTGATGGTTAGAATCAAAGATCGGCTAGAGAATTACCTCTGGTGACTTTGGAGGTTAGAAATTGATTTTTATTGATTCTCCAAGCCAAATATCAGGTCAATTGGCCTGGTAGTTTTTGCAGAGATGAGGTACAAATGAACAAACAAGAGGCTCTAATATTAGTGAAGACATAATTGATGAAAAAGATATAAAACTATATTTTTTAGTATAAATGTGTTCATTTATAAAAATGAAAAAAGCCCTTGCATATCTGTAAGATAAATTTCAAATCATGTATTTATTTAAATGTATTTATTCATTAGAATGAAATTAGCCCTTGCGCATTTCTAGCATAAATTTTGGTAGATATGTAAGACTTGTCAATTTAGTTCAGTTGGTAAGAGACACAACTATCAATTGTTGATCATGATTTCAAGTCACTGTAGGGGAATGTCAATTTTTACTGTCCTAAATTTGGTGAGGATTGTTCTTGTTGTTCTTGATATGGCTGAAAAACAAAGTCAACTCTAGGTTTGAACTTGAGTTTAACAAATTTGTTCCTTTTTTTTTAACTTTACATTCATACTTTTTTTTTTTTTTTTTCCAGGAAGTGGAACGAGAAATTTCTTTCAGAACAGAGTCAGGTCTTTACTATTCCTACTATAAACAATTAATCAAATCTCCTTCAATAGCACAAGGTATGTTCACGTTTATTTGTAAAGTGTCTAGCTTTTACCCTGTTAGAGATTTTATCCTCTGTTAGGATCGTTTCATGTGATTTTTAAGTGTTTTTTATAAATAAGATGCTGATCCATTTAGTGGAACTGATGTTCAAACAGTGCACTGGACTGAAATGAAAAATGGCAAGATTATGATAATTCATAATTTCCCTTGATTTCTTCATTTTTTTTTAGATATATTGAGGCAAGCTATGCATTAAGCTGATGAAGAGCTGAGCTCTACCAGTTGAAACAATATCGTCAATAATTATTTGAAAAAGAAGAAGAAATATAAGTGATTTATACAAATAATTATAAGCTCTAAGAAAACCTCTTAGTTAATATTTTAAGCTATAGAATGGTGCCCTAATACACCTCCTATTAGGCCTTCTCATCTGGGGCAAGGGGTTTGGAAGTTGGAACGATATAATCGATAAACAATAATGGTGCAGTATAATTGTTTTATGTAAACTAATTTTTGAGTGTAAATGTTATATTCGCTGGTGCTAAATCCATTGTGTCTCCATTGGATCAGTTCATGTCTCTATGTCAATAGCCAAGTGCACCATCTGACCTCTGGATCAACTTGTGCTTGCTTACACTATGAAGATCAAGTGGAATGGCTATCAGGTGACAGGATTGCCACTAAGATATATGATCGGATTATACTGTTTTGCCCCCCTTTCCCCTGAATACAAGCCTGTCCCCGAAGTTGGGTGGGGTCATATATCAAACACCCATGACTATTTGCCTACCTATTTTTTGGTAAGAGGTTCCAATTATGGTAGAATTCACTTAAGTAAATTTTAGTGCCCCCGCGGCTTCTAGGTCAGAAATTGTATCCATCTTACAGTTATCAGCTACTGAGCTCTTAGTAAGAACAATTGATTTCTTGTCTATATTAGCTGGCTCCATATTTACAAGTAAATCTCTTCAAAATGTTATTTCTCAGGATTGCCTTTTTGTATATGAATAAGCAGGGCGCTTGCCAGTGTTCTCACCAGCCATTTAACAGCTGATTCCTAAGAGAAACCTAATTCTGAATTTCTAGGTTTTGGCCTTTTTTGGAACTTTTTGGCCATCTGTTTTTTGGGGGGTCGGGGATTTTCTGTCTTTTTGAAAAGATACAAAATAAATACAAATATGAAAATGTAGACATCAGAAAACTTGCCGATACTATAAAAACAGTGTGGAAACCTTATTCTTGGCCAACGCCCGATTAGAATAAAAACAAATTCTATATAAGTAGGGTAGGACTATCATTTTTCCTGATATTTTATATATTTTATGGCCCCATTTTTCACTGACAAAAGTCATTTCTATTTCACCACCCTCGGTTTTCTGTTTGTGCAGGTTGGCATGATTTAAAGCATGACAATATCACAGAACATCCCAGCACAATCAACATTATAGAAAGAATGAACGTCCACCAAGAAATATTGCTGGCATCTATTTATAAAAGCTTTTCATTCATTCAAGTAAGTTATAGTTTATCCAAAGAATTTTGCACTTTAATAATTCAGAGGCTGGAGCCTTGGAATGAATGTTATGGGATTTGAGGCTCTATCTCTTGTACTTGATGAACTCTTTTCAAAATAAAATGAGGTAACCATGATGAATTTCGGCAATGGCTGTGCCAAGAACTATATACGTATGCATGATTAAGGTTCATGAACACAGTTTCTAACTAATAAAGATAATCAAATAAAACAAGTTTGTTCATACCTACTATTTATTCATGATTTAGGCTTATAACTCTACAAATCATGATAGATTGATTAAATTTCATTCAAGTGACATCTGAGACTCTAGGACATTTACAGATAAGTTCACATCCTGATAATAAATGGTATTTTTCTGCTAAACAATCAATTTTCAGCCTATTTAAAATAGTATATTTCTTTCAATCATTTATAGGAGATAAAACTATAGCCAAAAATATATTTCTCTTGGCTGTAGATGGCAATGAAGCATTTTCTTGTTAAATAAATTTAAATCTCACAGAACACAATTTAATCTTCCTTGTAAGACATAAGTCAGCAAAGTCTTATTTATGCCACATGAACTATTGATCTGTTACTATTTTGCCATTTTCATTGTTCATTTTATATGAATTAATATTCTTTCTGTATTGTTACAGCATTCATTTCAGCCCATTTATTTCTACATCAACACTATATTCACTCTTCATGCCATGTTAGTGAGTTGTCTCTTTCTCCTCGCTTGGATGCTGAGTAATTCCTGGTTGGCTGGCATTCTCACTTCTTGCTTATACATCTTTAACAGGTAACAAACTTCAGAAACATTTTCTTGTTCTCCATTCAATCTTGATTGCTATCTTATAGATTTTCCATATTTTTCATTGTCAGATAATCCATGCTTTTCTATCTAACTTGACCTACTCTCAACTCTTTATTGTATTATCGTTTAATCACCAAGACAGAATTCAATCACACACAAGCGAATTGATCATTTAGATTTGCTGATTTTGTAATATTCAATATTCATCTTCCCAGAGAATCATTAAGTATTTATTGAATTTAGTTACCTCGCTAAAATATAGCAAAATCACATTTTCTACTATTTGGTATTCATACAACTATTGTCCTGTTTATGGGATATCCTATAAAAAGCTGAATCCCAAAATGTCTCGATAAATTTGCATATAAAAAAAATGATCCAATAGTATTGATCGATTATGTAATGGTCAATATTCATCTCTTTGTGAATCATTAAACATTTGTCGAAAGAATTATATCATGATTATACTATAGGTACTTTTTATCTACCAGTAGTTTGAAATATATTGCAACATAAGCTTGTTTCTTTAAAATCAAACCCTTTATTCTAGAAAAGCAAACTTATATATGCCACGTTTAAAGAAAGGCTTAAATATTTTTATAAAATTCTATTGTAATGATTTGATTAAAGCTTTCCTTGGTCAACCATCTGACCCACCAAGCAGCCTTAGATAAACACTTCTTTTCCCTTATACTTGAATGTTTTACCATAATTTTTCATGATCCAGAATCAAAATATTGTGTAAATTTTCCTATAGCAGTTACATGAATTAACGATATGAAAATCTTGGTACTATAGTGTCTATCCTATTATATCCATTCATACTGCATGAAGTTGCAAATTCCCAAAAATGCCTCTCAAAAATAAACTTAACCAAGAAGAATAGTATCACCGTAGAAATTACAAGTCCTTTAATTCCTATATTCTCATTTATTCATCATGATTTTTTCATCCATATGTTTTGAAATTGTTTTCTTTCTTTCAGAATAGACACAACGCGGGTAGAATATGTGATACCTTTGCGAGAGAGTTTCTCTCTTCCATTCTTGTGGCTACAGCTGGTGGCTATATCATACTTTTTACGAAACAAAACCAACCCAGTTGCCACTGTAAGTGAATATATATAACTTTTCTCATTCTCTTCACTATCCTCAAAACAAGAGAGAACATTATATTAATTTTACATTTCTTTTTGTCAATGTTGTAAGCCTGTAGGACCATCAAAACAAGTGGTAAACAAAATGTAGTTACAAAATACATCTCTCTACAATATTCTCTCACTATAGCATTCAAAAAATTCAGAGGGTCTTTTAGTGAAACAGGTTATCTACCAACCAATTTAATGAGACTGGCTATCCACCAACTAATTGTGTTCATATGGATTTTATAAAACTGACCACCACTTAGAAATGCCTTTTTATTTTGATATTATTAACACAATCGTCTAAGTGAATATATGAAAACAAGTCTCTTTAACTATGCACAAAATATGCTGGTCTCTTAACTTGTCCTTAGCTTCTATAGCAAGTGTTTTTTTCATTACAACAGATAAGGATATTAATTCACATAGAATCTTGAATTACAATTTGGCTATTTTTTTTTTTTTTTTCCCATCTACCTCATTAGTTTTTGATATGGTCTTTCACTTTGGATAATCAGTTTTAATTTTCCCCTTTTTTTTTGAGATGTGACTTTTTGGAGAAGGATTTGACTAACTGATTCTTAAGTTCAGAGCAATTTTGCTCAATATTATAAAAGTACAAACCTGACTAAAGAAAAGTCTTCTGCATGTAAATGTGTTATCTTTTTAAAATCTTTTTTACAAGTGAATCAGTATTTATATTTCCATATTTTTGTGGATTCTCTAAAAACAAGAACAACTTAATTTTTACTTATTTACTTTATATTCTATTCTGCATACTTTTATCACTTGATTATTAAATTTTACCATGGCAGATTTTTCCCTTGTGTTTTATGGAAAGGAGATGGGTCGCTTGTACAATATTTTTGTCTGTTCTGAAATGAACCCACAGTTCATTTCATGTACTTAGATATTTAGTAAAAACTTGAATTTTTGCTTTTAATTTGTGAGTGTAAACAAATTTTCAACCACGATTATCTCCAGGTTTATATTGTCCACAAAAATAATTTTTAGTTGATAATTTTCTACAATCTTTCTCCTTATTATTAACACTAAGATTATTACAATACAATTAATAGATTAAAAGTTTTAGATGTTTCATTGATTCATGTCACTGTGTAACAACCACATCAGATATGAGAACAAGATCAAAATCGAAGACACAGAACTGGAGAAAGTAGACCACTACATCTACCTAGGACAACAAATCTCCATGAAATCCTCAAAAGAAGAAATCGAGCGAAGAATCACCCTAGGATGGCAAGTCTTTGCCAGAGCAAGCTCAACCGTCATAAATAACAAAACCAGAAGATCCCATTAATCCTAAAAAGAAGGGTATACAACCAATTCATCTTCCCAATAGTCGCTTATGAAGCTGAAACATGGAACCTAACCAAGAGACAGATGCGCAAATTGAGAACCATGCTATATGCACATGAAAGGATTATGCTCAACTTCACATGGAGAGACCATAAGACGGCACAGTACATCCGGGAGAAGACAGGAGTCAAGGACATCATAGAATCCATTAAAAAACTCAAATGACAATGGGCTGGCCATGTTGCAAGAATGGCAGACAACCGACGGACATGGCAACTCACGACATGAATCCCCAGAGATCACATGCACAACTGAGGCCGGCAGAGTACTAGATGGAGAGACGAGCCAGACAAATTCAATAAGTACTGGCTCTGCAACACCCATGATAAAGAATTGTGATGAATCCTGGGGAAGGTCTATATCCAACAACGGATGTTAAGAGACTGATGATGATGAAACTTTTTATGTTTAGTTGATATTGTTCAGTGTATTTTCTATGATGTGGTTTTTGTGGTATGCTGCTAAACTCTCAATAAAATTCCCATTAATTATTTATGACTGAACCATGAATAGTAAACCTGCAAATGGCAAGGGGGTAACTGTAGTTTTGTTTTTACCTTTTGTATTATTTGAAATAATAATGATATTAATAGAGTTTTGCAAAATTTTTATTTATTCATTTTTTTTTTTTTTTCCTCTCCAGAAACTTTCTATTGCTGTGATTGCTCTTAGTACATTTGCGTTCACATTATTTTGGCAATTCAGTCAGTTCATCCTCCTGCTTCAGGCCTTTTCATTATTTGGAGTCTGGGTTCTTGATTTTGTCCCTTCTTCAAAGGTTTGTAGTAATTTACCTTTTTTTTTTTTTTTTTTTTTTTTTTCCCAGAAAAAAAATAATCTGAGAAAAAAGATTATAGATTTGATGTATTATGTGATGATAGGTTTGGTCTAAAGAATATGATCATTAGTAGAGAAACAGTTGTGAATTTTAGGGGTAAGCAAATTAGATTAGCTGTGAACACTGTATCACACCAATGAATGTCTCATGTTTCAGTAACAGTTGCTAAAAAATGATGTCCCATTGCTGCCAAGGAAATATACCTTTAATATTTAAAATATTTTCCTCTGAGCTATAACCAAACTAAATGTTTTCAAGTGTAAATAGATCCGTAAATAAATTGTGCACTTTCTTAGAAAGAAAAAACAAACTCTGGTGCTTCTGATTAGTAAAATCTATATTCCATTTTTTTAAACTGGATATTTAGGTTAGATAGATTTGAATTAACTGAACTATTATAAATTATTGCAATAGATTTGTCTCTGTTGGCTTTGCGTATCTCAGAGTGTATATAAATGAGTGATATATATATATATATATATATATATATATATATATATATATATATATATATATATATATATATATATATATATATATATATAAAATGCAAGATCTGTATAATTTTAACGACAGGTTTTCAATAATACCATTGACTATATAAGAAAAATTGATACATAGAAATGTTTTCTCCATTACATTTTCATATTTGATATTAACATTTCTTTCTCCATTGTAACTTTCAGATAAAGACATTATTAATAATGCATGCAGGTTCTGTTCTGCTTGTGTGTGTCCTGCAGTTCACCAACAAAATGTTACTTGGTTCCCTTGTCCTCAGTTTCAATCTTTCATTTTGGCTGTTGATCTCATTCAGGGTAAGTAAAGAAACAAAAAAAAAAGGATTCAGTATCAGATATGACAGCACTGCATTGCAATTTTGCATTAGTGTTTTCTCTCATTTAAATCCTTCTTTGCATTATAACTTCTGAAAAAAGTATTATAAACTATTGATCTTTCATATGGTATGATATACTTACCATATTAATTCTAAAACTGAAATTGCCTTTCATTTGACATTCTAATTAAAATGTTTCTTTAGTTTATCATTTTAAGATATTCACTGTCTATTGTGACTCTTTCCTTTGTCATATAGTTCTTTTATTATTTTTATTCAGTTAATATCCTGATTTTTCATGTAGGTATATACGCATATACATTTAATATCAAATTTAAGACCAAAGAACAGCGTTCTAAGATATTGCTTTGAATTGCCAAGTTTCTGAGTAATAACTTGTCTCTCTTGATGAGTTGCAACTCCCAGATCTAAATTTTCAGTCAAGATGGACATAAGTCTAATATAAATTGTTGATATTTCAACTTGGAAAATACCATTGATTATTGGCTGGTTTCCATATTTTATCTTATTTTGATCATTTGATTAAATACTACTCAAATTTATTTTTAATTTTAAGTTTTCAATGATTTTCGTTTGATTCAATTTTTATTTTCAGGGAAATTCTACACATTCAAAAAATATTTTTCTCCAGTTGTTGAAGGTGACTGCATACAGTGTAGCAGTCCTGGCACTTATGGTAGTCATTAATAAATTAATTAAGGTAACATGAATGATTTTTTCCCCCCCTTTTTTTTTGCTCTTATAAAATGAAAATATTTACTAGAAAAAACATCATGGAAGCATCTTCTTGGAATTTTACTCAAATTCTCAAGGATCAGAGTCTGGCATTAAAACTATTGATGACTTGATCAGTTGCTGGGAAGTAGTGCTGCCTCATAGTTGACTTCTCATTCTCTGTGGGGTTCACCTGTAAGATTGGGTTATATACTATAAGGAGTGTAACATAGTGCTTATTATGGAGTATGAGTTCATTGGAGATGATGTAGTAAAGATGGAGGTAATATAGTCTGGTTATGATTTTCCAGCAAGCAGACTTAAGTCTTTTCACACCTTTACAGGTGGGTACTTTGGTGTAATTCAACTACTTAGAAAATGTCTGATGGCTAAGGTAAGCCAACTGGGGGACGAGGGTCGAGCTTTTTATAAAGCCCCTCCATGTGTGAAGAGAGGTAGTAAAAACTGTTTGGTCACTCAGGGTGTTGCTAGATGGTATCATCATCTCTAGATTTAACATCAGGCACTACTCAAGGACTTTGGCTTCAGGTACCATCTTCCACTTACTGGATTGTTTTTTTTTTCTTTGCTTTTTCCATTGTTGTAGGACTTGTTGGAAGGTATATGGCAAACCTTTGGGTATTTTGAAATTGAGCTTCAAGTGGGGTAAGATATGCAGAGTACTGATCCCACTCTTTAAACCCAAGGGTTGACCATAACAATGTAAGAATCTGACATGACCCGTCAAGGCTAGAGAGATCTGCCCTCTTGAGTGAATTATAGCAATGTTTCACAAAATATGGAGTGGTGCACCCAGGTCCACCATTATTAATCCTAACCAACTGGATACCCTTATCTAGTTTAGCCAATTTGTTAAAGTATCTCCTATGGTGCTGCACCTATACCTACAGCAATTAGAAGCCCATGGGTGAGGTCTGAATGCTGTTTAACTAAACTAGTGAAAAAATCACCTGAAAAATCCTGCTTTTATCATTCTCATTATAACTGTTCAGGATGTTTTATGATGGACTCTAATGAATGAAATGATGTGTTGGGATCTACCATGTTTCCTTATGTCATAATAATTTTCAATGTGTTTTACAGTTCCTCATTGGATTGGAAGCAGATGAACATATATTCAAATTTGTTCAGAGCAAATTTGGTTTTGGTTATTCAAGGTATGTATTTATTTTATGTATCTCATTATTATGTCTGTATTATGAAAAATCAGTTGCTATCAGATTTTTAAATGTATTGAGTAACTGGGATATTTTGAAAATTCAGAAAGAAAGAATGAAAAATAATTTATCAAATTTCTGTGATTCTGCCATCAATGGTGACACCTCTGTCTTTTCTTCTTTTGATATCTGCTGCTTGTGGGCCTTCAAATGCTCATCCCTTTTACATCTCTGTCACCATCATCATCAAGGGAATAGTGGCAGTCACACCACCTTCTATACCCAACAAACATTGCTGGGAGAATGTCCTGCAATTATGTTTCTGTAGATAATTCGCACCTGATATTTTTTCTAATTTTTTTTTGGCTCAAAATTTTCAGAAAAAAGTGTGATTATACATGTATCCATCTTTATCCATGTTTGCTATCTAGTTATCATTGCAAAAGGAAAGTAATATTTTTGCATGACCCATATGTGTGAGATGATTATATTTCTGTATATAAAAAAAATGTAAAATTTTCTTGCAGAGACTTTGACTCCAGACTTTATCTGTGTAATGGTGCTTTTGGTTTCCTAGAATGGGAAACTTTCCTTCGTCTGAGTCGAGGTTTTGTGTTTCCTGTCTATGCTGTAAGCCATACAGTCCTCATATGTCTGCTGGCTCTGACCTGTTTCAAATATTGGAGGTTAGTGTGTCAACATCTGCCATTTGCGTTTTGATACAACCCTGTTCTTGGATTATTATAGAAAATAGAGGCATCATTTCATCGTTATTAAAGAGTAAAATTTTGTCAAAAGTTTTGTTTTTTTTTGTCTAGACATCAAGTTTTTGTTTTCAAAGATTGCATTAGATCTGTTTCATTCTCTGTTCCTCGTCAGGTGACATGGAGTCTATTGGGTGAAAGTTGATAGATTAATACAGCTAACAATTGTCTGTTTAGGTGAAATTTTTGTTTTAAATGAGGAACTTCTCCTGTTGCAAAATTGGTTGTCTCCCCAAAAAATGTTTCCTCATCTGAAACAATTTCATACAAACACATTGCTGTTCAAAATATTTTCAGCTTTCAATAAAACACAGCAAAACACACTCAACACATGTTCACTCTGGCATGTGTATCTCAAAAACTTACTCATGTAGCTTGTTTCAGTTTTTTTATACAAAAGGTTGAAGTCACAGCTACATGATATTCCTGTAATTAGCACTCTGAAACGTCTCATTTGTGTGTTGTTTTGAAAGCTCAGTTTCTTTATTGACAGACCTCTTATATAATAGAATAGAATATCTGACAAAGTTAAATTTAAAACACATAACAAATTTCCTTTAATAGAAAGATTTTTGGTCATTTTCCTTATACATGCCACTAAGGGATGTAAAATATGTTTAATGGAATTCATGTCAAGAAACCAGCTTATCTTTTTTGAACATACCATTCTTGAGTTATTGTTTTTCCTGCATGTCTTAGAGTGTTATCATGTATGAAAAATTTTTCTCCCTTGTCCAAATAATCTTCAGGGAATATTAAAAGTTCCTCCTTAAGAATGTATTCATATATTTCTATATTTCTGAACTGATATTCCTCAATCCAGAAACTCTGAACAACTAGTGCTCTGAATGGCTCCACAAATCATAACCGAAAATTTGCCATATTTGTTAACCCGAAAACTGTCTATATCTGCTGCTTTGCAATGTAGATCTTCGTTCAATTTCTTGTCTTATTGCACAGTGGCTATTAACCAGCTTGATTAAATGAATATATGTATGCAAAAAAAATTTGTCTACCCACACCAATGAAACTACTTGATTTGCTTGTTTTAACATGTTTTAGAGTTTTATTACTCCTTTTGACATATTAGTGGGTAGAGAAGGGGAAGAATCAACTGCTGTTGACAGGAACTTTATATATATATATATATTCAAGTGAGGTAACTCATCCATTGTAAGCTTATGCAATGCTCTTCCATAGGAATTGAGCACTCTGGTGGATGAGGAGTTTCAGCGTAAAATGAATATATCGCTTAAATTCAGCCTTACTGACCACCCAGTTCTGTGGTCCAGAGGTAGGATATCGGCCTCCAGGTCCGACGTGAGGGTTTCAATTCTGTCTCGCGGTACTGTATGGGATAAAGTCTATAGCAACACTGAAGAGATGTAATACTGCGAAACAACTGTCTGTGGATGACACAATAATATATATATATATGTATATATATATATAAAAAACACACAAATGTATGTTTAATTATAAAATGCATTACTTTAGTACAGTTTTTGGATTTTATTGACTGAAATTTTTTTTATGCAGTTATTGAGTGATTTTTTTAAATAAGGTTCTGAAGAAAATCAATATGTGAAATCTCTTACATTTAAAAAAAATTTCTTTTCCAGCATCAGTCCTACTTCAGATGCAACACAGAATCAAAGTTTGCTAAGATCTCGACCTGATATGGCCTTTCACATAGGTTAGTGGAATTATTGTTACACAAATAAACACAATTATTTTACAGTAATATAGAAACATTACATTAACATAAATGAAGATAAACTACTAAATCTTAACCCTTGGAAATCAGTAGGTAAATAAATGTTAGTTTCCAAGCACATCGTCTTGTCTCTTTTCTGTTGTGTTGTGTTGTGATAAAGATGTTTATGAGTTGCCGAACTTGATATGATTTTCTTTTATTTTACAAGTAAAAATTAATTTCTTAAATTTTCATTACCTGTCTGATCATTAATGATCCATACTGAACTGTTACAAAGATCTTATATAAAGCCTACATTTGTCTTTTTTTCTAAGAATATTTAGATAAGATAAATTTTGTATCTTTAAAAATCAATATAACTTATTCTTGAATTTACTGCGATGTTATAGCAACTTTACTGATTGGATTGTTTCTTTAATAGATGAAAATGGGACAATGAAAAAGTAAATATTCTTTGTTCCTGTCAGCTTCTCTTTTCTCCTCAGAACTTACGTGGGAGTATAGTTACTTTATTGACTGAAATCAATTAAAATCAGTGAAAAAAAAAAAGTTAAATCAATTTTCTTTAGAAAATTAGTATTAAGATTTTTAGAATTATTTTTTTTCAATATACTCAGAAAATTAAAATTTTCAATAATGAAATTTCATCTAGTTACTTATGTTTTGGATATTTTATAAAAATATCTTAGAATACTTTTTTTAGGATGTATTAGTATTTAGATATTGGCCAATGTAATTTAAGAATTTAAAAAGGGCTTTTTTATAATCTGTAAGGTCAGTCCAGAAAGTATTTAGCCATTTCAAATATCTTGGGAACTGGTTGTGTGGGTTTGATGTAACTTGGTAACCTATCAGAGGGGACCTTACTGCACTTGCATGAACTCTCTCCCATAGGGTTACTCAATCTGCAGAGAGATACCATTTAGTGGTTTTGCATACTGCGTGACTATCACAATGGGTATGCATAGTCAAAAAATGTATAAATAAAAAATAAAAAAAGAAGGTAAATATGTAATTTTAATTTGATCAAAAAAATTAAAATTTTCATTATGTGTCTTTTCATTAATGATTCATACAGAAGAAAACCATTATAAAGGTTTTATACAAGACTGGCATTTGTCTTTTTTTTTTCTCTTCTTAAGAATCTTTGGATTAGCTTTTTAAATTATGTATTTGTATAAATTAATATAACTTATTCTTGAATTTACTGCAATGTTTCGCAACTCTACTGATTGCTTTGTTCCTTCATTGAATGAAAGGGAGACGATGGAAAAAAAAAAAAAAATCTTTGTTCCTGACAACTTCTCTTATCCCGAACTAAAACAACTATTTTTCACCATCAAAAATTTATGTAATCAAAGTTGAATCAAACTTCTTTTCTATAAAAATGATTGATATCAAATTACAGATAGGAGTTATTAACAATTAGCTGACATTAACCTAAATATGTTTTCAACCCAACTTTGGAAGAGATGAGCAGTTTCGTTTTCTCTGAAAGGAACATCTCAACATCTCAAAAAAGGAAATGCATCTCACTTTTTGTGAATTCTTTAAAAAGTGTATTGAGGTTTATTAAGTGTGGCTTTGAGTTTGTGAGAAATTGTTAAATTTAGAATGTTTCATAAATTAAAAATGTGTAAATATTGATAGTTCGAAAACTAATACATAATTGTTGACCTGACGCAAAAGTCCCTCCCAGATCAAGCCAGATAGTCTTATATAAATCCTTAAACAGTATTTGTGGCTGGATGTGTACAGTCACTCACAACAGAATTCATGTTATCATCTAAAACTGCGAGACAGAGAAAAAAAATAAAAGAAAAGGCAACAGTAAATTATAAGTTACTTATCCAACGTCCACAATTGGCAGTAAATAGTATATCTCAGGCTGAAGGCTCCCTCTACGGTTCTAGGTTTAAATTAGGGTTCTATATTTCTTATTTGTCAAGTGTCTCTATGTATAGTGTTCAACTGTAATGGTTTTCATTTTGCCACTTTTAGTGCAAGCTGCTTTCTTTGGGATCTTGGGTATGAGCACATTACGGATGAAATACTTGTGGACCCCCTACATGTGCATTTTGGCTAGCGTTGGACTTGCAGACTATAGCTTCTGGAAAACTTTAATTTCAAAATTCTCCAATAGAGAATCAGTTGTAAGTTTTGTTACTTTTTTCTTTTCCTTTGAATGTCACTCTATTTTCATTGATTTACTCATTACACGGGTAATTATTTATGAGGCTATTTGAGTTGATAATCTGGATTATCTAAAAGTCCATTGATATTTCCATTGTATAATCTTTGGTTTTTTTAAACATGAAGAAATTGTTTTATCTCATCAAGAAGTTACCAACCACACTAATGTTTCTTTCTCCCTTATGTGAATGTGGATAAGCAAAGCACAGAAAAAAGAAAATCAAGTTGCCATTATTCAGTACTAAGAAATTTTCTAAAATAAATTTTATTTAATCAAATTATTAGTATAATTACTACTGATTCTCAAAAAACATACATTGACTAACATTTTTTTAATCTTTGTAATTAGATAAATTTTTAAAGATATTCTTTTTAAATTTTCATTCTGGTCCCTTTCATATCTTTGTAATTCCTCACAAATATTTTTTTTTTTTTTTTTTTTTTTTTTTAGGTTTTTCTCTTACGCCATCTTGTTACAGGAGCGATGCTTGCCTCTGTTTTAGTTGCTGTAAGTATCTATCTCTGACTTATGTGGTTAAATTAATCATTTCCTTTCCTAAGTATGCACTCTTGCTGTCTGCTCCGTTCAGTTTTCGACAAATGACATGACTTTATAAAATTTATTTTCTCAACATTTATTGCTTTTCTCTCAGTTTTTGCCTGGTGTCTACAGAGAATTGGAAGATTTGAAAGAATTTTGGGATCCTGATACAGTTGAATTGATGGAATGGATTAAGTAAGTTTCTATTTTCATTTGTAAAGAATGCTAATATATTAGTTATATTGAGTAAATTGTTGTGAATAAATTCATATAATAAAATTGTTTTAATGGAGAGGTTGTGTACAACTCCCGTGTTCTCTTTTGTTTCCAGAGCCAATACATCATCTACATCTGCCTTCAGTGGTAGCATGCAGTTGCTGGCAGGGGTGAAGCTTTGTACAGGTCGGCCCATCACCAACCATCCCCACTATGAACACAAAGGCCTTCGGCACAAGACTAAAC
The DNA here is from genome assembly GCA_963457665.1 of Thysanoteuthis rhombus. Classification (NCBI taxonomy): domain Eukaryota; kingdom Metazoa; phylum Mollusca; class Cephalopoda; order Oegopsida; family Thysanoteuthidae; genus Thysanoteuthis; species Thysanoteuthis major. Next base: position 44,558,019 of record OY735211.1, read on the forward strand.
GGGTGAGCCACTATTTCATGAAATTGATAAATTTGAAATTTCCATGGTAAAAATATAACTCAATGTTGTTTTGGTTCTTTTAAAAACTAAAAAAAAAATTGTAAAAAATTTAAAGACGTTGCAAAAGTCTGTACATTACTAAGCTTCTGTTTTTTGCAAGTCACATAGGTTATGTTTACAAATGAAGTTAATTACATTCCAATTCCCATTGGTAATTTGAGTAGTAGCAACTATTTGAATACAACTACCCAATCCATTCTCTAATTATAAATGGTCTGAGAAATGTTGAAATTCATAACCAATGTTGATTGTAAACTAAAATGTTTATTTTCTGTTATAAATTTCAATTCCAAGTCTGTCTTGAATTTTACTTATTTCTTCTCAGATTTACCAAATATATGGCCGCAAGCCCCCTGCTGATGTATATTCGATCCTAAAAAACTACAGGACAAATTACATAATTTTGGAAGATAGTATATGTCTGGCACCCTCACGGGATGGTTGCCGTACACCTGATCTTATTGATGAAGCTAATGGAGAGGTGAGGCTATTTGAATTGATTGTAATGGAATGTTGAGACCATCTAAACCTTTTTCTTGTGTGATATTATTTAAAGTAATTTTCTTCTTAGGTGGGCATGTTTAAAAATGCAACATTTAAATGGAAAAAAACTCTTTAAAAGTAATTAGAGTTCCTTCCCTTAGATTCACTGTAAGCATTTTCCTTTTAATGTTGTATTTTTTAGCATACACCCTGTAGTAACTAGTATCTACCACCAAGAATTTTCTCCTTAATTTAAATTAATCTGCAACTTTTCTGTATATGAGTCATTCATTCATTTATTGTTATTGCTTATATTATTGACTACTTGAATTAGAAAATTTTGTTCACATAAATTGTGAAAGATTCTCATAGGTGATTGTCTCTGGTTCAAGCTTAGCTAAGTGTTGCAGTTTCACTTCATGATGAGTGTGGCAATGAGCCTTAAACTCTTAACTGCTAATTTAGATGTGAATGTCTTATGATTTTTAGAATTTTTTGCTGACTTTCATATCTGATTATTATTTTCTTTTCCAATCAACAGATTCCAGAATTTGGGAAAAAAGAACCTGGCTTAGTTAGAAACACACATCCAAGATTCTGCCATGAAATCCGTTATGGAAATGAGAATTACGCTAAATACTTCAGACTTGTTTTTGAAAATCGGACATTTCGTGTGTATAAACTATTATAAAAAACAAAAAAAAATCCCATCCAACTTTGGTAAATCACCGTGGATACTTTTTAAAGAGCTGCCCCTTTCTTTTTGTAATGGTCAGCTGGAGGTGCTACTTAACCTGTATAGTACAGTGTAACAATGGCAACACTGAACCACTAGTAACAACAACAATGCATTTTTCATTCATACAATAAAGAATACAAAGACTATTTGTTGGTATTTTTATAATTGTTAGATACCAGTTTTAGAACTATTCAATATTCCTCGTTGTTTTGTTTAGCATCAAGATAAGAATTGACAACGGTATAAAACTTTTGAAAACTTGTTTATTTTCCAGCTGGTACATACTTGGCATAAAAAAAAGTCTTCCACCAGAGTCTGACTGGAAATCAGGTTTCAGTTCATTGTAAAAATTGAGTATAGGGTGATGGTCCCAATTCATCTTAATCTTTAGTTGTATAAAGACAACTATCAATTCAGGCCTTTTTTTTTTTTAATGGCAAGAAATAATGTGATCCGGAATAAGTTTTCAGATTATTCCTTGCTGTTAAACAATAGCCTGAATTGATATTTATATAAAGACCATTAAAAATCAAGATGAAGGTAAAAAAAAAAAAAATGGGTTACAATACTTCAATAATAAGAATAAATAGATTAAAAAAAAACATGGTGATACTAGGAAAAAAAATGAAAGCATTTCAATGCAAATCGAGGAATTTGATTGGTTAGACCCTGAGCCATGTGACTATTTGGTAGAGTCTTAATTTCTGTATTTCTTAATATCAATAGGTGAAATATTTGACCATTCATAGAGAACATAAAAATTGAGAAATGGACTTTGTATTCGTTCCACCCTTTTTCAGCAGCCATTGCACATTTCTTTTTGCCTCTTAAAGAGCCTAATGTATATCACAGCATTGAATCTCAATTTTCCTCTTGTCAGTGGTTGAAACTCTTAGAAAAGTTATTCCATGAGAGTTCTTGTCAATAATGCATTTTGTCTGTCAGCAGAGATAATCATTCAATTGAAACCCAGGCTTTGTAGAGGGAATCAAACTAAAAAATAAGTAACTCTGCTAAAAATCTTTGTAAATTTTCATGATTCGCATCAACTTTTCTTTGATATCACATAAAAAGTAATCAATTTCTCAAGACTACATAATTAGTTCAAAGGTTAACACAGACAAATGCTTAAAACTATCAATTTGTTAAAAAAAACGTTTACTATATATTTTATTGTTGAACATATGCAAAAAAATAGTCAAATTAAAAGTGATAAAATTCTAATTTAGTATAGAAATATTTTTACCTGAATAGTTCCTTGTAAGTATGCCTCACTATTCTCTACTTTATACCCTCTTTGACATTGTTATGAGACTAGATACACGCTGACCATCCCTTTCTATCCAGGCTCAACAGTTCAACTTACGTGATCAAGCTGTAATCCCTTAGCCTTGGGGAGGGTCCTTAATGTGTGATGAGGCATTGTGTTCAATTTCAAGTCTTCGGTCTGACTTGGTAGAAGATTGGACCGCAACCTACTGAATTGGAGGTGAGCACTATCACAGTGATCAGTATGGATTGTTCACTATCCTAAAATTATTTTTTACTGATAATAAAAACCAAATTTTGAACTTGCATTTTTCAGGTTTTGGAAAAAAAGATTTTTAACAATGTTCAATAGCTTTATCATGATTAACAACTGCTAAAATTAATGACTATCAATCCCTGTGAAAATTTTTGGTAATGTTTCAATTTTTCATTTTAGAAACAAGAAACTACTGGATTTTAGTGGAAGAGTTCATTGTTTCAAAGTGATATTTTATCAGCAAAATTGTTACCATTCAGTGGAAATGTCTAAAGAAATTTTTTTTTTTCTCCCCAAGCAGATTGAGAGTTCATTAACTACATACTAGTCTCATGACGTTGCACAGAGTTAATGTTTTAAGTCTAGCTTACAGCAATGAAAAGATTACTTGACAAAGAAATACTTTTTATAAGAGGATTTATCTAAAATGTAAAATTAATTTTGACTTGTCTTGGGTATTAATTTTAAAATATCAGACATTAAAACTACATTTATTATCAAACCTGACCTTTTAAAAACGAAGAGCATCTCAATATGAAAAATACTTGCCTAGAATTTATTCAAGTGTTCTTATTTCCCAACATTATAGATGGTGTGGGTGAAGTATAGTAAAAACATAGGATGAAAAATATAAACCTTTTCTGATCTTATGCCCTACTCAATGGGAAGATATGGCTTGGAATGGGCTCATTAATATTTCAGTTTTCGGAGTAGAAAAATTCACGGTTCACATTGATTATCAATAAAGATATTGATGCTTCTCGTGGTGTGTAATGTAGAGAAGTAATGTTTTTGAATTCAATTTCATCTCCAATGTGATGGCTCTTGCATGTGAGTCCTATTTTGAAACAAGATTCATAAATATGCACTGAGAGCAAAACTGTTGCCATAAAATCCCTCCACTTGAGATTAATAATCTCCCTTGAAACCTCAGAGAATACGAATTTAAATACTCTATAGATTAGCTTTTCCTAGTATAGTCGATCAGAAATGGCTTTCAAAAATAAACTGTACAGTAAAAGATTAAAGCACCAGAACATAAAAATCAGCTCATAGTTCCCCTTCCCCCCTACAACTTTTGAATGAGCTACACCTATCATAATCAATGTTGGTCACTGCAAGTTCAGGAGAGCCAGGCTGTAGATAGAAACCTTTCTTTCTTTTTTTTTTTTTCTCTCTCCGGGTCCATTACAATTAAATAGTTTTTCAAAAATAAAATCTAATAAAAGAGGAGATTCTGCTTACAGCACCTGATATTAGCAAATGGTCTTCAGTCTTCCATTCCAGAAATAGATAAATATTTCAAGGGACAAGCAGGAATTATTGTTTCCAGCAAGTCAATTGCACACCCACATATAAACATGAAAAATGTTTTTCTTTTATAATTGTCCTTTTTTTTTTTTTTTCATTAAGATGTTGTGTTAAAAAGAGGAGATGAAGTAACATTGAAAAGGGATGAATTGTTCAAATGAGGAATTGTAGTTACATGCGGCTTGGTTGTTTCAGGATGCAAATAAGGCAAAACTGAATAATAAATGTCGTAGCCAATGGCAAACCCAAAATACAGAGGAAGTGTGTAGGTGAGAGGCACCACCTTCTTCGGTAAAGGAAGAGGAATCTCCAATTTGCTGCAAAAAACAAAAAAAAAAGACAAGGCATAAGTGTGGATTGGAAAAGCTGACAAAATAAACATTTTCTTATCTACACTAGTATCGATTTTGGGCGAACAGGAAGGCAATTATTTGATTAAAAGCAAATGGCAAACAATTTTGGCCAAAATAAATACACTCAAATTTTTAGTTCTGTATAGATTTATTTTGTTACAATCTTACGACACCTGCAGTTGGTTCACAAACATTTGAGTTTTTAGCATCTACAATGAGGCCAAATTAGCCCACGGTGTTTGTTTACTTCTTAGTATGGATCCAAAATAATATGGAAAGCTATGTGTATCAACAAAGATATTTACAAAAAAAAAAAAAAGGTTTTCTGGTTGATTGAGTTACCATTAAAGAAGAATCTGAAAATTGCCATAAAACTGAAAAAAAGGAAGTGGGGAAGCCTCCCTCCTTTAATATTCAAAAGATAAAGAGAAAAACTGAAGATTGAATTGTTTTTAGTACCTGTTTTCTTTGCTTCTCGTACGCAAAAACATTGAAAAAATTAGAATATTCACTATGTTTATAGCACTTGATGTAAATTTCTCCATCATAGAAAGAAAGGCCTGCAAAGAAATAATCGATATAAGCCAATATGTATAAACAGATTAAAAATTTGGCAATCAGTCAGACTTCTAATCAACTTTCTAATGAGAAACAAACTTCCAAGATCTATTTCATGTTTTTTCTTGTCTTTTTCAGATCTGATTATTAACAAAACAGGTCTGGTTAGTCACTCAATAGAAAATGGCATGTGACCAACCTTTTTTTTGCAGAATGCGATGTTGGGGTGATAGATTGGAAAAATTTGAAAAAAAAAAAGAATGGACAATTATTGAATAAGTTACTTCTGTTGCCTTTTGTTGGACAGAGATCACTAAAAAAATTCTGAATTGAAAAAAAAAAAAAAAGCAAGTGTGAATGCTGCCAAACGCAAACCAAGGAACCATATTGAAAATTGACCCCCCCACTATATACTTATTACCCACCCCCCTCCTTGTTTTTTCTAGATGAAACAAAGAGTAAATGTTCAAATTTTCAGCCTGCTCTAGCTTCATTGGTGTAGCCTGCAGGATCGATAAATAAATAGCCAGCCAAACCAATTTGAAAACTGAAGAAACGTACGTAAATGTTGACAGTTACTAAAAATTCAAGTCCAACTTTAAAGATTCACAACACAAGTAGTATTGTTTTAACAACACTTTAACAGAGGCAATATATTCGGCATTATCAACTTGAATAATATTGAGTGCAAAATGTTCGTTCTGCAAGATCAAAATTCATAAAGCCATGCATACAAGTTGCTCAAATGAGGGATGAGATTCAAATATTGCCCACAAATTTTTTGCCTCATATACTTCTCTTGGACTGAAAACCATTTTACTTTTAGAAATTCAGAAATTACTGAATGCTTGTAAATATTCAGTTGAATCATCTTCAGGAAGATTCTGAATTTGCAGTTTGAAATTATCTTTCAAAAAAAATATGAAGCTTCTGAATTGAAACTTTGTGATCCACAAACGTTTTTCCACTTATAATATAAAGTGGTATTGGAAATTTCACAGATTCGGTCGAAAAAGAATTTGGAATCTTCGTAAAAATTAATATGCTAAAGCATGCACAGTGGTCCCATAAGTAACCTCAGAAACTTTGGTGGCCATAGCTCTAGCAGTCCTTGAATTATGCTATGGTGGACAAATGAACAAAAAAGACATTTGGTGAATTATAGTAACTCTTGAACTGGAACTCAACCATCCTTGAAAAGTGCATACCGTTCAAAAACCTGTGTCCAATCTAAAGAATCAATGAATGCCAGTAGCCTTACAAAGCATTTTGAGGGTCTTGGTTGCAGATTTGCCAAACTTTATGTAAAATTGGATGCAGATATGTTCTCACACAATGTCACAAAACCTTGTGTAATGCAAGAATATGAATAGATAGCACAAAGTCTATTTGTAGACTGACCCAGGGGGGCCAGGTAACAATGAACATTAGCTTTGTGTGCATTTCCATTGAATGGTACCATCACAGCATGCAGAGTCTGGGAACCCTTCAATATCACCTCATACAGAACATTTTAATAGAAGGAAAAGCCCAGGTTTCATAATCGGACCAGGTTGCATAAACTCCAATATCAAATGAAAGACTGACAGAAAATATTGCCAATATAGAACTTAATAGAATTTATTAAAGTACAAAAACATTTTAAGACATTATAGTATTGGTCATGGAAAACATTTGATCTAAATAATGCAATCTAATTTATTTATCTAAAGTAATGAAGAAAAAAAAAGAAAAAAAGGATTATTTTTGATTAATGATGGTATAAGAATGGCCGAACTATTCAATGTTCTTAGGTTGAAATAGTTCTAATCTTGCATCAGATTTCAACAGGGAAAATCGATCCAGCATGTCAAAACCATTTATGAGGAAAAAAAAAAAAAAAAAAAAACTTCCCTTAAAAATGTTTGGATGACTCAAAATTATGTTATAGCCTTAATATTCTCCTAGGAGTTAATGGCCAAGAATCAAAAGATTTAAGTAAAAGTTTGTTTTTTTTCCTTTAAAGCAATTCAATCATTTTTTCATTATATTATAAATCAATATCCTAAATTTTTGACTCTTCACCTTGACCTTAATTTTCCAGTCAAGATAAAATATTTAAAAAAAAAACAACTGAAAAATTAAGGTCATGGTAAATAATGGTAAAAAAAATAAGTAATAATGAAGTTTTTTGTTTGTTTTTTCTTCTCCACAGATATATTCACTTACCTTTGGGTTCAACATAGCAATTGAAAATATTATTCCAAACAGTAATAATGATATAAAACTTGCGAGACATCTGGAAGAGAATGAAAAATTCACAATAAATGATGAAATATTTTGATACAATTATCAAACCACTAAAAGTCACTTTATAAGAAAGCGTATAGTGTTTTGCCTTTTAAAATTGGTCCCGTACAAACTATGTTAGTAGAAATGAAAGAATAACTAAAACACGTTTGGTTAATCACTCAATAGAAACAGTTACATGACCAACGTCTTTTTGCAGCGTGCCATGTTGGGCATTATCAAAAGATCAAAAGAAAGGGAATTTTCAAGAAAAAAGAATGAACGCTGGTGGGCACAAACTAAGGGATCAATTCAGCATACATTTACATAACAAATTGAACCCTTCCTGTGCGAAAATCTATTTAGAGAAAAAAATTTTCTGGATAAAAAAAAAGGTTTTTTCTAGATATAAGCAGTAAATGTTTAAATTTTTATCATTGAAGCTCCACTGGAGCGGCCTTTACACATAATACATACACAGCCAACTTAAAAACCTATAATTACAATATTTTAATGATATCATCAATCTTCAATGAAAAAAATCTTCAAGTAATGTATTATTATTTTATTGTTTTTATATATATATATATATATATATATAATGCTTTTCCAACTCTGGAATGGAGCACTCAGGTGGATGGGGAATTGTGCATAAGTAAATATATCCCTAAATTTCGGTCCTACTGACTGTCCAGTTCTGCTTAAGGCAGAGGTAAAATATCAGCGTCAGGGTCTGAAGCAAAAGTTTTGATCCCACCTCGTGGTACTGAAGACTTGTAATACAACATACATGATTTTATACTTAATTTATTGTTAATCATTTTTATTATTGGAAGAAATAGTCATACATTTTTTTTTATTGAATTTTTATTTGTTTTCACCTTTATCCTAATTTTTGTTTAAAAATGACTAAAAGCGAGATGAAGGTAAAAAATTAGTCAATTTAAAAAATAATTATTATTTTATTGTAGTTTACTTGGATTAGGATTGACCACTGTAGCCAAATGGTAGAGTGGTTCCTCACACCCAGTTTGGTAAGCCATTGTTCAATCCAATACCTAGTTATACCAATGACTTTAAAAATGGTACACAATGCCTATCCACGAAGCATTCAGCATCAGAACTAGGATTGCGGAACCTCTGTCCAAGGCTAAGGTGTTAAAGCCAAATTGTGCTGGATACACTAGATCTCATATGATCACTGAAGTTAGGCAACGTCAAACCTGGTAAGTACCTACATGGGTGACCATTGGGGAACACCAGGTACTGTAAGCAGAGCAAAACTTCAACTGGCCAAGCTGAAGTGAGTTTTACTAACAATTGCCTGTGATAGGGGTATGAGCACAGAATGATGATACATACTTGGATTTGGGTGTGTGGGGCTCTTTGATGAGAAATCTAATAATGAGGGAGAATAAAACAAAAGAACACCAACTCACTTTTTGCCTATATCCACCTTTTTTTTTGACAAAGAACAGTCGGGAAAGCAGGATTCAACAATGCCACAAACTGAACAAAACAAATAAAAATTAACAAAAACAAGTCAAGCAAAAAAGAAATAACAAGAAGAAAAAAAAAGATCAAAGAAAACGGTTTCAAAGGAGAAAAAAATCTAATGAAAAATTAACAAAAAGGAATGAAAATATAGAAATAAAAGAGAGAAAAGTCATCAATGAAAATTAAGCCATTTTAAAGTCAATAAGCATAATGTTTGCCGCTATTTGACAATGGATAACAGTAACAATGAAGAAGGAAAAAAGTATGGCTGTGAAATTCTCAGCAAGATTTTAATGGTTACTTACTGGTATGATGCATGGCTGTACCCATCGTCATGTAGGACACAGTGATGCTCATCATGATAAACACTTCAACAACGATGGCTACCCAAATGAAAGAGGGATGTTTCTGACGAATGATCTGACAGGGAGAAACAGAAAAACAAATTGGCTAGTAATAAAGCAAGATCAAAATTTGGTAATAATTCACATCTTTTTGACAAGCCTAGAATTTCATTCAGTTCATTTGCAGAAGACAAAATTATAGTTGACACATATATCCAGTGGGTTCCTTATTAACCCCGGTCTAAAAATGAAAATAAAAACAAAAACTTTAGGATCAGAGAAGCAAGAAATTTCTGCCCATTGGCCGAGAGACCAAATGTTAGAAATTTGCAAGCACCAAGTTTTCACAATAAAAAAAGATTTTTAAAAAAACAACAAAAGATGAATTCTTTGGTTTCCATAATGACTTAAAGAGAGCCTTATTCAACCAAAAAGTAGTACGTGTATCAAAGTATTTGTGTGTGTATGTCTCTCAGAGAATGTCTGAGTATACATCAGTAATCAAAATAAGTCCACAATAGTTTAGAGATATACAATAGTAAAGCTGATTCTTACAGGGATTTGACAAAAATTCTTGAGAGAGATGGGAATAGGGATTTTCACAAATTTTAATTTGTTTTTTTTTCCAAGTATTATCTTCAGCATTCTGGTAAGATTTGTAAAATATTTGAAGCGAATAGCATTTTTGTTACATAAAAGGTACAGGTGTGACTGTATGTGTGTTTGTCAAAGATTTACACATATCAGCTTAGATGAGAGCAATAACAAATTAAAAACCTTTCAAAAGAGAAAAAAATTACTCACAAATAGTAAAAGCAAAATACAAGCACAAATATATGTATAATCTTACTCATTATGTATTGTATCTTATATAGTAGTAATGAAAAAGAGAAAGATCCTGAGTACAAATGATAAAAGAGAGTTGAACTAGTATCAGAGTTCTAACGCAAACACAGACCCCACACTATCATTATTCAGTAGCAAATCACTTGGAATATTTTGCATTCTTCGGGTTAGCTTCAATTCAATACCTCTGATTATTACATGTGCCAGTTGGGCTACTTAGAGGTCACATACAGATAAACAAAATCAAATTTTTGATTTTACATGTATGGAAAGCAGATCATTTTTATCAGAGTTAGTGTGAATGCTGACTTTGAAATTTTATTTCTTGAATTTTCAAAAATTAACATGCTGAAAATATGCTCTGAGTCCGGTCAATATTAAAAAACTTGGTAACTATTGCTCATGCCACTATTGAGTTTTGCTAACATGGACTGATGGACATTTGGTGAATTATAATAAAAAGATGGTAAATTTTTAGGTTATATGACCGATTTAGCATAAATTTACATGGTAAAAATCATGAGGATAAGGGTTTCGAAGACCTGCTCCAGGTTCTCATTAGTAACTACAGAAAATTTGGTAGTCAGAGCTCTAGCTGTTTTTGTGTTTTGCAGTCATGGACGGACAGACATTTAGTGAATTATTATAAGAAAGAAGAAAATAAACAGAATATAATCATTATTATTATTATCTACTGTAATAGGTATATAGGTGTACATGAATGTATGTTATAAGCAAGTAAAGTGTGGAGGGTAGGACTCCGAGAGACTCATTTAATACACAAAATTCAATTAAATTATCTTTATTGTAAAATTCACGAACTCCACAAAAAATGGTCATCAATAATTTTAGCCAACTTTTTAAAATCCTTAATTTCAATGTTTAATTTTACACCATTTGTTTGTAAGACTGACAGCAAATCCATTGATATAATTAGATTTCAGTTTTGGTAAAGAGACACTTGAACACTCAAAAACCTTGACACTAAATCTTAGGCAGGACTTTCACTCAGATTCCACCTGCTTTTTACATTAGATATTTCTTACCAATAATATCCAAAATATCAAAGAGAAACAAACTCACTTTTGTTAGTGGCTCGGTCGAAATTTCTCCATTTACTTTTGCACTAGAGAGAAAAGAGAGAAAGAATTACTATTTTTTGAGAATTTATCATTGCAACTAAAAATTTGCTAGAATTTCAAGTGCCCGCTTAAGAAAAAAATCAGGTGTAGCACCCTCATTCTTTTAGTTAGGAATTGAATACAGAAGTCTTCTTTTAGCTAGATATCAAAAACGTCACTTCCTCCGACGACCCCTATAAAACCCCTGGACACACATGGTCCAATGCTCACTAGCTCCAGCAACCCTAGTTAAAAGAAGAGTTTCGTATTCAATTCCTAACTAAAAGAATGGGGGTGCTACTCAGGAAAGTTGAGAAAAGAAGATTTGTTTTTGTTTTTTCTATTTTTACCTTTCCAGTGAATTGCATGTATCTGATGACTGGTTAGTTCCAACCATGGGTGGACAGTGCTGGGGTACAATTTCAACCACAGCCCAACACCTGAAAAATACAAACAAATAGACTTGAGCAGACAACTCCTACTACTACTTGCAAGTATAGCTCACTGGTCGAGTACAGGTATACACAACACTAAATTCTATGTCAAGCTCTATAATAGTGACTTTTGTTATCTTAGATTTACAGAAAAGGAACTACTACCGATTTTATGAATGAAGTTTATTCTTATCAGATATCCCTAACCAAAACTGTCCACTGATCAACATAGGTTTCTTTAGTCTTTAAATAGTTCTGTCTGGCTATCTATCTATGTATGTATGTGTCATGTGTACAGGTTACACCAATGAAGCCAGAGTGCTGAAAATTTAAACATTTACTTATATCTTGAAGAAACTTTTTGTTTTTTGAAAATTTGGTCTTTTAATTGATCACCACCTATCAATATCAAAATTAATCACTCCTAACATGGCATGCTGCCAAAAGACAGTCACCTGATCCTATTGAATGATTAATCAGACATTTGGGGGGGGGGTTTAATCATTTGATTCTAGGAGAATGGTCTTCAAACTTCAACAACTCGGGGGAACCTTTCTTAATAATTACATTTTCAAGAGAACCTCTCGAAGAAGTTTCATTCTAGCAATCTATCAAGTTTAAAGTCTTCAATTTCAATCGGGTTCAAATAACAGTTCTTGATATAGTGTCTCAATAGAGGATGGAAAAAAAAAGAAAGTTTCAAATCAGGATGCCTCAGAATTTTCTATCAGACAGATAAATAATATAGTAAATAATCCTTCATTCTGCTGAGCCACAGCTAATGAACATGACTTATTCATTTTTCATTTGTGTGTTACCCAGAAGAAAAATGTTACATACAGCTGAATGTATGTTTTATACATCTCCTAACACATATTTATTTTTTTCAATGTATTTATGAATGAACATAAAAAGAGAAAGAAACTCAGAATTCAGGTTGCAGCATCAAAACTAGAAAATTCAAAACTTTTCAGCTGTTGTACTCTATGACCTTCTTTGGGTATTTTTCATCATCAGGACAGAAAATGCCCATCTCGATGGTCACATGAAAATGTTTGCATTTCATTGTCTTATATCAGGTGTGTTTTTTTTCTTTTCCAAAGTAAGCTTTTGCTCCCCTCCCCCGGCATCAAGTACTGACAACCACAGAATTTTTCCCCCAATTATAGCTAACAACCTTGGAAACAAAAAATCAGTCACACCTGATATCAGACAATGGAATGTGAACGTTCCCAGGTGAGCGACAAGATTTCTGTCCCAATGATCAAAAATACATCCATTAATATGGTACAACATTTGTATCAAAAAAAAACAAAACATTGTATTAAAAAAAAAAAAACCCAAGATGAGGACAAAAATCTACAAAAAAACTTTACATAATAATATTCCCTCTTCTAAAAGACAGAAATTAAAAATGCTAAGTCAAAAATAAATGTATTTTGCCTATGTCTATCATCTACATCATACTTGAAAACTTTTGTGCACATTATTTTAACAAAAACAGAAACTAAACCTTGATTTAGAATATCTGGGAAATACTTCTGCATGGAATTGAATGACAAATAAATGCATATCTTTCTGTTTTTCAATTAGAACAGTAACAAATGAGACCCCTACTGACTACTGCTGATAATGTTAGCTCATTGCTTGATTTAACTTGTACCATTCTCACCATCATGTGATAAAATATATGATTTGTCATGGCAACTATAATATTAAATATTTAAAACTTAATAATTTATAGCTAATAGAAATTAATGATAAAGAATTGATGTGTTGTGCAAGTCTCCCTCATTACAATCCAATAGACATGCAAACTTAACCCAGTATATCTCACAGAGCAAACATTAATATAAAGCTTTGTTTTTGTCACAGATGAAAACAAACATAAAAAAGCATACTTACCATAAAATATTTAGAATTGTACATGTGACAAGACCCATTATAACTGCAAGTCGATATTTTAGAATCTGAAAATGGATGCAAAACACTGAAGTTAGAGAAAAAACTTTTTCAGATATAACATCCACAGGAATACAGAAATACTGATGATATCAGGAATTGAAATATAAATCATGACTCAAGCAAAAATGGAAGAGTAAAATTAGAGGCATGAACAGATGCATTTACTAACAGCTTCATAAACTACATCAGTAAAGTGAGAGCTTAACTCTTAGTTTCATACAAGAAAATTTGAATGTTAATATCAAAAAATAAATAAAAATACTTTTATTTTCTTTTCAATTCATTTTTTATTCTGTCAAAGTAATTTTGAGGAAACTTTGTTTCAGTCACAGGAGAATTCCACTGTCAAATAGGAGTAGTATCAAGTGGTTTATGACATCAAGAGTTGAATTTTGGATGAAATTCCATTTTAATACATTAGTTGCATGGATGAAATTCCAATTTACTACATCAGTTACACCCCTTAGCATGACAGAAGACATCTGCATATTGGTAATTATTATGTATGTCTTTTAATGTAAAATAGTTTGAAAGCAAATATTCTTATTAGTCAAACTAAACTCAAACATTTTCCTTTCCATAAAGAACAGATAGAGAAAATGTTTGTATGAGCAATAGATATTATGACAATGAAACATAGCCCGCAGAACATATTATAAACAGACAACAACACTGAACACATTCACCTACAGAAGACCAGAGAATGGAACAGCCAAAAATGTTTGAGGAATAATTAAAAAAATAAAATAGATTAATAAAAATAAATAAATAAAATCAATAATCAAATAGAAGTAATTAATTGCCTCTACTTGGAAACCTCAACTGTAAATTATGATCCTTATCTGATGAGCCTAAAATATTTCATAGGTGGGTAGACACTATGCAGAACTAAGCTTAGTAAATATCTAAAATATTTCTTTGGTAGATAGGTAAGTAGGTCTCAGTGTAGAACTTAGGTTAGCAAATATCTAAGATATTTCAAAGGTTGGTAGGTAGGTAGGTAGGAACTGAGCTTAGTAAATATCTAAAATATTTCTTTGGTAGATAGGTAGTCTCTGTGCAGATCTAAGCTTAGTAAATATCTAATACATTACAAAGGTGAGTACTACACTCATTCAATAAAAGACAAAGATTTTTCATCAAGTAGAAACAAAAGAAAATACCTGTGATGCATCATCTTCAATTTTTCTAAATAAAAATGGCATAACTAAGAAACTTCCACCTGTAAGAAGTAGAAAAAGAAAGAGAATTTCAATGAATATTGCAATAAAACCTCAAAGTCAAAATCTAATTGGCCTAATTTTTCTTTAAAATAAAAGCAACAGCTATATCATAAACATTAAATCATACAAAGTTATTTTATTATTCAAAGGAAGTTTGATATTTTAGATTTTCATTCCAGCTTTGAAATAGTATCCCTTTGAAACATGAACAATTTTTATCGATAAAAGAAAAAATAAAAGGTATTTAATTTAGTTACCAAGAGCATCAGATAAAGCTTAATAAAGACATTTTGCTTACATTAACATTGTAGCACCCCCATACTTAAGAATTAAATACGAAACCCTTCTATTAGCCAGATATCAAAAGCATAACCAGCTAGGAATGCCGGCATCTCTGAGCGTTTGACCATGTGCGTCCAGGGTTTTTATAGGGGTTGTCATAAGAAGCGACGTTTTTGATATCTAGCTACAAGAACAGTTTCATATTCAATTCTTAAGCAAAAGTATAGAGGACGCTACAGTTACTGTAGTGCCCTCTATAACATCTTTAATATTGAATCTTCGATTTTTTTTTAAATTTATAGAAACAAATTAATTTCTTCTTAGCACACATTCTTTTTAAAAAATAAATCAATTTTTAATTTCATCGAGAGTTGATAGTTCTCTGAATGCCAAGAAGTTTTCCAATCAGACCAAAATTGAATTGGTTAGTAGCATTCATAAGAAAAGAAGGATAGAGAGAGGGGGCAAAGAAAAAAGGAATATTTTTTCTTCTTTATGTCACACCACATCATATTATTTGCATCTTTTTTAAATCATTTCTCTAGATAAAAAAAAGTATAAAGTACGAGAAAGAAAGTAAGCAGACTATAGTTTATAGATCATAGTTTATAATAGATGTATACACTTCATATGTATTTATACCTTTTTTATTTATCAATGAAGTATATTGCATTTCCAACAATATTGTTTATTTTATCCTTGAGGCAATGATTATTTTTTGTTTTGGACATTTGAATAGGGCTTAACTTGAAAATCAATAGTTCACAATTGTTTTATTATAGACACAAATGTTTTCAAAAATTGTGCACACGTCATCGCAGGTTTTGAACAAAGTCTGTTCTTTTTCTTGTTCGTGAAGAAAAAAAAATTGCTGACCAGAACAAGGGAGACAATTCATGTATTGGTAGATGGGGGGGATGCAAAAGCAATGAATCAATGCAAGCATCATTATTTTCCCTTTAACTGTAAACAATCTATCAGTAGTTATTTACTAAGCCCAATTTACCTGGGTATAAAGCCATAACAGTGGAACACCTATGTAGATTGAACACACCAGCAATGTTTCTCACTATTGTTACATGCCGGATGCCCTACACAATAATCAGTAGATTTAGGTAGAAATTTTGTGAGGGTGGGTTTGAGTCATTTTTATCCCCCACCACAATGTTTTATCAGGTTAATTCTCCTGCAGTCTTTAGATTAAATCATTGCTATTGTAGAGCGTTGTTGGTCAGTTAGCTTCAGACTATAAAATTGACTAAGGGATTAACCATGAAAAACAATAAAAAAAGAGGAGATATTCATTGAGTAAGTTAACTTTACTAGATCAGATTTGTGAAGTAGGATCAAATAATAAAGTGAGGATCAAATTCAATAGCAATAACACATGATACTTGAATGCTAACCACAGCTCAACAGCAGGTCAGCTAGTAGATTAGCAAATCAGATTTTTTTATAGTATAAAATAAATGCCATTTGGAAAATTCAATTTTTGTTAGGATTTCTAATAATAGTTTTTTTTCCAATTCATTCCAGTTCCTGCTCTACCATCCATATTTTACAAATAAAACATTTTCTCCTTTGATGAAAGGGGTTCAGCAGTCAACAAAGAAAATATTTCTTTCTTACATCTTTAGAACATCCCATTCATCAAAAGGGAAAGTTTTATCCCAAAATATGGAGGTTTGACAGCAAATCTTTATTCTTAATCGAATCAAACTCTTAGAGGTTGAAATTTCTTTTACAGTTATCAAGTAACACTTTTTATATTTTTAGTTCTTGAATCAATTCTCTTGGGTTCAGCAATTCTAGGCTACACTTGACACTCACTAACTCTACAATATTTTCCCTATTTCATCAGAAGTGTTGAATATTTTTCTCACCTAAAGCCACTGTGGTCATAAGAAAAGAGTCTTGAATATAATAAAAATCATCTTGGACATTTTCTAGCACTTCTGATGTTACAAAAAATGTCACAATCACCTAAAAAGAAAACAAAATTCAAAATTAAAAGTGAAATATAATCCTATAATGAATGCTTTCATAACGAAATTTCATTTAAAATATCTAATAAACAATGTCAAACTAACAACTCAAAATGGAATCTGTGATTACAAGAGTGAGCAGATGATTTCTCTAAAAGGTTAAAAAGGTTCTATAAATAATCGCAGTCATTAATTCTTTATATTTTAACCTGAAAGTATGTTCTATTCTCAGGGTTGTACAGTGGCAGGCCTTCTGGCTTTGCATGAATCCATGTGTCTACTGCAGCAAATACAAGCAAAGTTTGGATGAGTAATTCTTTATCATGTTAAGCATCGGTTTCCTTGGAAGTTTCAATGTTATCCCTTTTAGAATTTTGTATAAAATGAGTCATAAGTTTTGATGAGATTTTTTTAAAGAAATTTATAATAAAAAAAAAAAATCAATGTTAAAAGTTTGATATAAAGTTCTTATAATTTTAATAAGCAAAGTTCTAAGTTCTGGCTTGATGTGTATGATTTTTTGAAGCAAAGAGGAAGTTATATAAAAGTATTAAAACCTGTTTCAGCAGAATTATGCCAAAAGACCAGATACTCTCAAATAAGCTTTTGATCAGGCTCTGGAAATTGCACTACCTTCACAGACACACATAATATTGCAGCTGGCTGTATTCATCTTCATGGTTACAATAAGTTTATTACAATCAACCAACATTTATATGACAGCTTACAAGCGAAGCCATTGAACAATTATCTGATCTCAATCTCAGAAACGACCACATCTAGTTGGTTGATTAGAACTGAACTTGATATAAACCCACCTGTGCTACAGAAGGGTCAAATTCCAAACCTACTTCTATTCTGATTGAAAATGATTACAGCAACTTTTTATTGTATATATATATATATATATATAACAAATAAATTATGAAAATTTTTTTTCTGGTATAAATGTATTTATTCTAAGCATATCTGTGAGATAAATTTTTGTAAAGATGCAAGACTTGTCAGTTTGGCTCTGTCAATAAGAGAGCCTGCTACAAATCAATTTCAAATCAAACTAAGGGAATTTCAATTCTATAAATGTATTTATTTATTAGAATGAAATAAAACCCTTGCATATTTCTACTATAAATTTTGGTAGATATGTAAGACTAGTCAGTTGAGCTCAATTGGTAAGAGACACAACTATCCATCAAATGGTTGTTATTTCAAATTACAGCAGGAGGATGTTAATGTTTACCCACCTAAATTTAGTGAGGATTGTTCTTATTACAGAAGAAAATCAAAGTCAGCTCCAGAGTTGAACTGGAGTTTGAAAATTATATAATTAATGGCCCCATTCGGTCAGTAATGCTCTCATCAATTCCTGACCATTGATATTGCCTTTCTTCCGAATTTTCAATGCACAACATATAGTTCCAGTGATGCAACTAGCTCAAGCAAATTTTAAATAAAAAATTGCAAAATTCAGGGGTCAAATCAAATTCCACTTTTAAGCTCTAATGAATGACTTCTGCTTACTTGCAACAAGAAGAAAACTCACCAATTCTTCTGTGAAAAAGGAAAATATATCCTTTGTACTTTTTAGGTATGTCACAGAAGTTAATAAGTTTCATAGCAGAAGATAGACAATAATTTTTGAGTTATTAATATTGTACTTGCCAAATATACTATGCCAATTTTGCCATCTGTTTACTTACTATATACAATTTCAGTATTTTCTATCTCTACATGTAATCATTAGATTGATATTTGTTGAAATAAATCTTACATTGATATCAGAAGATACATTTATATAATTATCTAAATATGCTTATTTGCTTTCACCATTACAAGTTATGTTGAATCTATATCTAATCATTGATATTCAAAGTCTAACACTCAAACTATGTTGTATAGTATATGACTGCTAATCTATTATATATAAGCTCTAGATATTGGATCAAATAACCCAAATATTGAAATAAAACAAAGAAAAGGAAGTGAGCGGCAGCTCCTTTATTTTTAGTTGAAATTAATTACGAAAATAAATGAAGGCGTGAATACAAGTTTTGAGCTAGAGAAGAGGACATGATTGAACAGCTGAACGTATAAGAGATACTTTGACATCTGTGAAATGAAATGAACAATGTTTAGAACAGTCACTGGTCACAGTGAAAAAAACATTAGGCCAGCAAAATGATACCAATCCCAGAGAGAAGAAAATGAAAAGAGAGAAATAACTGACTAAGAAAGCCGCGGCAAATGAGAGAGTGAACACATGCATTCAGTGCTCTTATAGGAAGTAGATAGAGGAAGTGACATTTTGTACATGGAGGTTTAGATTTAGGGTTTTGTAGCTAAAACTATTACTTATTTATTTTTGTAATTAATTTCAAAAAACGATACAAGCATTTATATTTTCTAAATCTAGTATCATTGCAGTCTAAGGATATTTCTGAAGTAACATTCCTTCCTATGTAAAATTCATTTCTTGGTATATGAAATTTACTTCTTTCTCATGAAATAGAGTAATTATTAAAAAAAATATGCTTTTTAGAATTTCACAAAAATCATGTCAAATAACATAATTAGCAAAATATCAAATACAAACATTCTAGGATGTTATCCTTTAACATATAAAAAGAAAAATTAATTCAATAAAGCTGTAAACATTATTCATTCTTTCTAATGATACCAATTATCATCAATATCAAATCATAAATACACACAAATTGAGCACAAAAGATTGATGTGCAGTAACCAAATTAGATGTATGTCCAATTTGGCAGCTTGACAATTTAAAAAAAGATGGGGGCTGAAATGACAAATAGAGTGAATTTTCAGATTTTGAAAGAAAAATAAAAGAGAACAGCTTTTGTTCTACTTAACTAACAAAGGGAATTCTTTCACTTACCTTTATCTTAAACCCTCTGTTTTTTAAGTGTTTTAAGATTTGATCTCAAAGTTCTTTTGTATACTTTTTCAAAACCAGACAGAACCCAATCACTATATTCTTATTTTTCTAATAAACAGACATACTATACATTGCAATAAGCTAAAGAGAGTCACAGTGAAATAAATTTGATTAGATTATTTTACAATTTCAATAACATGGCTCAAATATTTCCAAATTCATTGCAATGTATGAATATGAAAATCTGTCACTAAAACAGTTGAAAAAAATTATTCTTACAGGCACAATTATAATTACACAAATTCTCCCAATTTCCATAATCTATACAGTCACAATAAATGGACCAACCAACCTAACGGGCTTTCTTGCCAGTTTAAATGCAGTCTTAGTTGGCTCCCAACAGCTTGATAAAATTTTCTCTATCACTCCAATAATAAAAAGGGTCCGTGAAAATATAAATGCATTTTAAACAAGAAAAAATCTATAGCAACAAAGTTCAGAGATTGCTTAGTCTTTCATTTTTTTTTCATTTGCCTTTTCTATTCCAAGTTAATCTACTTTGTTAAATTCATAAAAGGATGATACTTACAGCCATAGTGAAAAGGCTTGCCTTGATGAAAGTAAGAACCGAGACAATAGGTTGGATGAGGTTGATAGCAAAAACTATAAGGAACGCAAGACACCAAGTGAATACAGGAATCACGTATATGTACCTGGGATTAGAAAGAAAGAAATGAAACTATGTAGTAAGTAGGATCTTATGCAAAATTGATTTATAGGCATATTTATATATGTATGTACAACACAAAATCATTAAATTCTCTTCAAAATTAAATGTGATATATCTGCACCTCGCATAAATGAATCACCATAGCTTGCTCACATACCACGATTGATTATCTGAAAAACAATATATCTTTTATCTAAAATTATCTAAAAAATATCAGCACAAGATTCGGGCATTGTTGGTCCCAAAAAGACCACAGAGAACCCCAAAAAGTACTTTTTGGAAAAAACAAAAAATTATTTTTAGATGGTGCCAAGTGGTGAACTCCAGCAAAATTTGGAGGTTGTAGCCCTAAAAATGTAACAAGGAGCACCCAGAGAGACACACACGTGTGTGTATACATATATATATATAACTCAATTATTAATTATTATAATTAATGTTCCCTTATTCAGGATTGACCACTCTTTAAGTAAGATAACTCATTCATTATAAGCTACTTTATCAATGCTCTTCCAATTTTGGAATGGAGCACTCTGGTGGAAGGGGAATTGTGCGTAAGTAAAGTATCGCTTAAATCCGGTCCAAGTGACGGTCCAGTTCTGTGTAGAGCAGGGGTAAAATGTCAGCCTCTGAGTCTGAAAGTTTCGATCCCACCTCACGGTGCTGGATGGGATAATTGATAGTCTATAGCCATGCTGAAGAGTTGTAATACAACGAAACAGCTGTCTGTGGATGACTCAACAATTAATTATAAATGAATATGTATATATATATATATATATATACATATATATATATATATAGACACAGATGAACAAAGAGAAAAGAATTTGTAACTTACAAAGCTGGTTGGTCGGAGTGACCATTATAAGACTAGGTTTGATACCCATCACCACTAAGAATAACAGACCATATTGTGGCCTACCATTTGATGCTTGAACTGCAATCTGGAGTGCATTGTAAATTACTTTTTAAATTTATCATGTTAAGTAATATGATATATTCCGGATACAAAAATATATCAATCTTTGTTTAGCCGCATTCTTTAATGCTTACAACATTTTACTAACCATACTATTACAGTTAAGGGGTTTAATGCATAAATACAACAAGGTCTGAATGTCATTGAGTGGATTTCAAGCAGAAATTTTGTTCTTACAAAAGTTGCAATGACCAATAAAAAAACCCTGAAAAACAAAAGTAATGAAATGAAAGAATTTTCATACTTGATTCTAAGTATTTCACCGTAGGCTTCACTCCCTGCAAGTGAATAAGCTACCAGCATAGTCATCCTGAAAATATAATAAACAGAAAATTCCATCAAGCTGTAATAAGAAATAATTGCATAGCTACATCATACTCAAGTATAAAATGAAATAAAAAGGAGAATGTCAAAATGAAACAAACCTGCAACCTATAGGGTAGCCGATCAGCAGCCCCATTTTCTTTGATTATTCATTCTGCTTACGTTGTTTAGACCAAATGATACATTCACCATGTAATAATGGAAGATCATTTCAAATAAGAGTTCCTATATATATTTATATATATACATATATATATATATATATCATACAGGATCGTCAAAATTATTGTACACTTTTTCAAATTTGACTTACTTCATTTTTAATACCAATTTGAAAAACAAAGATACAAACAGTAATACAGGTTCTTATGCATTTCGGAATCTACATTCATTTTAGTTTTCTGTACAAGAATACTGTATGTATGTTAAGAAATTAATATTTGTGATCCAACAGAATGATTATAAATTGCATTTTATCAAATAGAAACTGATTTCCCATGATTAAACAGTTAATATATCACTCAACAGAGACAATGCAAACAGAACAAACGATTAAAGAAAATAGGGCTACTGCTGGAATTGAACCTGCCACCAATAGAAGCAAATAGACAGAGAATAAATGAGATGAGAATTAGGGTTGAAAGCGGTGACTGTTTAGTTCAATGATAAGAGCATTACTACATTAAAGCCGCTACCTTATTGGTGGCAGGTTCAATTCC
This sequence comes from Thysanoteuthis rhombus, assembly GCA_963457665.1. Lineage (NCBI taxonomy): Eukaryota > Metazoa > Mollusca > Cephalopoda > Oegopsida > Thysanoteuthidae > Thysanoteuthis > Thysanoteuthis major. The sequence goes on from OY735211.1 coordinate 44,580,664, forward strand.
TACAGCCCCATTTTCTTTAATAGTTTGCTCTATTTGTGTTATCTAGGGTGAGTGATACATCAACCGTGTAACGACGGGAGATTATTTCAAATAAGTTTCTATGTAATATAATGCAATTTATAATCATATATATATATATATATATATATATATATATATATATATATATATATATATATATATATATATATATATATAAAATTAACACACACACTGTGTATGTTCTGATCAGAGATGAAAATAGAGAGGTGGAGGTGGTGTGCAGGGGTACAGCTTATACCTACTTCTCAATTTCCAGGGTTTTTGTAGGTTTAATGTCTACTAATTCAATGTCTACATTACCATACATCTACTTCTTAAAACTCATTTTCATCGCTGATTCTGATAGATATTATGTCTTTCAAGCAGTTATTAAGTGGTTGATGGCATTTCTTTGTGAATTCAATTTGTATTAAATTTAAATTGATACATCTATTATTAGTAACCTATTCCCAATGCAACAGCTATATGTATGGTTTCCACCACATAAAACTCAAATACAGTTACTGAAACAAAAGAATAAACTTCAATCTAACTTTAAAATATTCTAGTGGAATATTTTCTGAACTTGAAAACATTTTGATGAAACAATATAATCACATATAATGACAGATTTTCCAGTTTGCTATGAAATTATTTATCAATCATATTAGAACTTTTCAAAGTCAAATGAAATTGGTTCTAAGTCAACATAAAAGCATTACTAACAAATTGTAGTTATTTCGTATATTCAGATAAGAAAGTATTTTGAGCAAATAGATAATTCAAGACCAGATGTCTCCAGAATCCCAGTTAAGCTAAGAGATATTTTTACATGTCTGCCATCCATTCTACTCATATTTCACTTTATACAACTTATTGCTTTTGTACATTTCCTCCTTTCACGTTGATCAAACCTTTAATTTGGACAGAAACCTTGTGAGATGCATAAACTACCACTGAAAGTTTGGTTGTGGGTCAATTCTGGTATCTTAGGCACAAAACAGAAATGCACTTTTATGTGAAAAAATAATTTCACCATAAAATTGTCCTTCCTCTACTAGATTAGTATTTAAATTTGAAGTATTTCAAAGGAAATTATTGAAATTTAATTGAATGTATATTAAATGCCTTTCATTTTTCTGTATTCTTGAAATATTTCACTTCTTATGTGACTTCTAAGAACCAGAAGGCGTCTATATATACAATCAAGTAAAAAATATCTACCCTGTTTTGTAAAATGAGCTGTTTCAAATCCTTATTTACAGTTATGTGGTTATTCCATTAACTGGGAATCAGTCCAACTAATTGTTTTGGTTTCTCTTCGGAGGTGATAAAGTCTAGTTTTCATAAATTTTCTAAAGTTTTTGTCAGTATTTTTTGTGAAATAATGTGATGACCACCTTAACACACTGAAATGGGATCTAAACAAAAATTAATTCAGCAGGATGTTTCTTGTCATGCATTCGATTATACAACAGTTGAAGAATGAGAAAATAAATATATTGTCTTCAAACGTCATTTTCTTTTGTCAAGAAAGCACAGTTGGCCCAGAATGGGAATGGCAGGCTATGAACAACACAAGAGATAATTTCATTGTTGAGGAATTTTAAGGATTCAAGTAAATTTTGGGTTGGTGTTTCAAAAGAAATACAAATTCTTTTTTTATCTCTTTGGACAAAAATATTGTATCTTGCAAATTCAAGCACAAACACATGTTGACATGTCAAGGGCATTTGAATACCAAAATAACTTTTGTTTAATGCCACTTCTCACTATAGAGCAGGACCCATGCCTAAATGGTTCTTTGCTTATTTTTTTTTCTAGAGGAACCATTGGACAGAAGAGGAAAATCTGAAAAATTTTAAATATTATACGTAGACAAGCATGTAACAGACATAGAAATAAATTGATCATAAAACTATTTCACGTACAAAGGTGGGCTGAAAAAATTACAATATCATGAGAACATCGCATATGAATTTCTTTTTCGACATACAATTCTGAATTTTATAAGAATGAAATTTCATTTCATATCTTGTATTTGTCTTTTTCTTTGTTTTTTTGAGATTATCAAAAATTGATTGATTGAAGAGTTATCTGTTCCTTATTAACATTACAACAACTATTGCTCTATAGATTGATACTTACAGTTCTAACACAATGATGGTGTCAAAGATATGTCTGATACCATAACATAGGAACATTTCCCCTAAGAGATGAAGGTCAGGTGACCTTATGCCTTTCTGTTTTGAAAGAATGACATGACCTGCCAGAACTGGACCTGGAAAAAAGAAATACACAATTTCTTAAGCCACACAACATTGAGCTAAAAAAAGACACCTCGCCATCATGGTTAATAATTGAACAACTGTAGAGTCAAAATTAGAAGTCATGTAAAAAAAATTGCATCAAATAATAGATATAGTCAGATTGTATTCATGACATCACTGACGTTTCCCGCCAAAAATCATCTAAAACAGAGTAAAAAACAGCTAGATTCCAGATAATCTGGATGTTATTAATAAACCTGTCAAAATAAAGTCCTCAAAAAGGTCAAAAAAGCTTTTAAAAAATTTGACAAAAATAAAACTACTTTTAGAAGAGGTCTAGTCGAGTAGTGATGCCAATTTTCAAGTCACTAGACAAAACATTATAGTCAAGAGAGCTGGTACATACAAGTACACATAAAAAGGAATAGAACTATTTGTCACCCTTGGTAGTTACAGTTGTTCCATATTGATTAGAAATAGCAAGGAATTCATGTCAAGGTATTGTTTTCAAACTGATGAGTAGTAATATTGATTAGGAATAACATTGAATTTAAGTCACAGTATTGTTTTTTAAACTGATAAGAGGTAATATTAATTCAAAATGGCATTGAATTTAAGTCAAAATATTATTTTTAAACAGAGGTGTAGAAACATCTTCCGAAAAACAGTAGAAAGCAAAAATGCAAAGACTCTTCCAGCAACTAGTGTAGTGGTTCCCAACCTTTTCAAGGTCATTCCCCACTTTTATCAATAAGATCACTAATTCCCCAACTTCAATTCAAATTTCAGCAAAGAATAATTTCAAATGATGTTTTTTTTTTGCGCAAAATTACTCAGCTTTATGATAAGAATTAGTTTAATTTTATAGTTCATGATGCTCCATTTTGCATAACTGATTCATACTACCCTTAAACTAAAAACATTTGACTTATATTTTTACTAAATGGCCTTACCCTCCACCACCACCCATCTGCTGGTTGAAAGCCACCGAATTAGTGCGTCAAGGCTTACCTCCATTCTCTGGTTGATCTTCCAGCTCATCACAAGTGTCTTCATCCAACATCTCCTTCAAGGGCAACAATTCAATCTGGAAATAAATGAACAGGACTTCATTTATTTTGGAGAAAGAATCTCCATGAGATCCTCAAAAGAAGAGGAAATCAAGTCAAGAATTACCCTAGGATGGCAAGCTGAACCATCAAAAACAAGAAGATCTCATTAGTCCTAAAAGAAGTGTATACAACCAATGCATTCTCCGACTGTCATCTATGGAGCTGAAACAGGGAACCTAACCAAGAGACCAATCCATAAACTGAGTACCATGCAATGTGCACATTAAAGAACCATGCTCAACCTCACATGGAGAGATCACAAGATAGCACAATATATCAGGGTAAAAACAGGAGTCTGAGATATCATAGAATCTATTAGAAAACTCAAATGGCAATGGGCTGGTCATGTTGCAAGAATGGCAAACAACCAATGAACATCACAACTCACAACATGGATCCCCAGAGATGACATGCACAACTGTGACCGGCAGAATACTAGATGGAGAGACAAACTAGACAAATTCAGAAAGTATTGGCTCTGCAATGCCCACGATAGAAAGTTGTGGCGAATCCAGGGGAGGGTCTATGTCCAAGACAGATGTTAAAAGATTGATAATGATGATGATGATGATGTGTACCACTCAATAGATGACTGCAGTAAATTTCCATTCCAGATTCAAAACTTTTTGTCAGAAATTGTGAAAATCAGACGCCTTCCACCTATGATAACAGCAAATGAGAGAGAGATAGATGCATAGTTTTGCTGATAAGCCAAGGAAACGCAAATATTGTATTGAAAGACAAATTCAACCAATATTCTCATCTGTACTGCATTGACTGATGTATTCTCAAGTCATTTTTAGGGGATATTTTTGTTTCTTTAAAAAAATTCATCCTTTTTAAATGGTTAGCAATAAGGAAGAACTTTACCTAAAGTATCTAAAAGAAAGGAATATGAAACATGTCATACGATACAGGGATTAAACATTGTTATAAAAACAGTGAAGATAAAGCTCAAAAAAATCTTTGAAGCATGATGAAAGCCATTCTCATAGTAATAAACATTATACCTGAAATAAAAGAAAAAAAATCTATCATTACTTTTAGATTTTACACTTACATTAAACCCTCACTATAACGAAGAAATAGGATGGGTGAGTGTTAAGGCTGAAATTTCATTAAACCAGATGTTTGCCTCTAATTCGGTAAATAAGGGAGTTTAGTGGTTTGCTGCATTCAATTAGCACTTTTCCATAAATCCAGAAGGCAGTTCAATTGCCCCTTGTTCTATTTTTGAAATAAGAAAGTTTGGCACAATAACATTTTCAGGGACCAAAATTTCATTCATCTGAAAGATTTTGGGGGACACTTCACCAGTTGTGAGTGCAAAGTGTCACATGGTACATTGTTTATCTTTCAACGGATTTTTTTTCTAATTTTCTTTTGTTCACAAAATAAATAAATACATAGTTTTGATTTAGGCTAAAAACTTGATTTAATCAAAATGAGTGATGTGATACCTTTATTTTTAGTTATAATTAGATATGAAAATTATTAGATATTAGCTTTTGGTACAAAACCGTAAATTTAGCTACATAAAGAAAATATCACTTCCTACATCTACTCCCTATAAAGACCCTAAATGCATCTATCTATTCGCTTCTTAGCCAGTTACCTCCCTTTACTTCTCTCTAAACTCACTATTAAGTAGTTTCCATTCTTTGACCATTAATACACAAAGTCTTTTGTCACTAATCTTTTCTTATAGCTACTCAATGCAAACAGCACGAATATTGCACTTATCATTTCCCCTCTTAACTCCTTGCACCCAACCTGAACCAAGCGCTTTTTGATAATCTAGCTTGGTCAAACATATCACTCATTACAAATAGGCATTACTAATCAGGCTCCATTCTATAGATAAACAAAATGACATTCGATCCATTATGTCACGCATTTCCCAAACTAATCATTCTCTCCTATATTTCATTTTGATTAATGGGAATGACCATCTGAACTAAACAGGTCTCTCCTCTTCACTTCTTTTCATGATTGATTGTATTAATGTTTCTTTACAAGTATTTTCTTTCAGTCTTCATTCCTGTTTTGATTAGATTAAATTCAGTACTATCTATTTACTTATTCTAAGTGATACTAAAACAATTGAATACTAAAACAAATGAGTCAGTTATTTAAAAACTAATCAAGAGTGATAAAGTATCAGTGTTGAAATATTCAAATATACAGTTTTTTTACAGTCAAAATAATATATGTTGGTATAATTAAGTAGGTATATATATATATATATACATATATATACACATACATATAAATAGTGGATTGTGGATTCGCTACACAAACTAGCTCATGTTTCTACCCTCTTCAGGTGAATTCGCCTGATTCGCCTGATGAGACCCAGAGAGGGCAGAAACATGAGCTAGTTTCTGTAGCGAATCCACAATCTACTATTTATTTCCAGCTCTACTCTAAAACAACTTAACTTCAAGAATAAAATGTTATATGTATCGAGCACTCCATGAAATAAATCCATTACATTTCAGAAGTGGCTTTATATTATTGATATATTATTATATTATGTTATACTGCTAGCCTGATTTGTACCACACATAGTGTGTGTGTATATATATATATATATATATATATATATATATATATATATATATGCATGTGTGTGTGTGCGTGCGTGGATCAAACTAATTTGCAATTTTGATTGTGGTATCCTTGTTTTGATTAAATTAAATTTGGATCAGATTTTTTTGTTCACTTTTGGTCACCCTAAGCAAAGCCTTTCGGCAACTTTTCACCCCAAAGGATTAATAAAGAGAGTTAGTTATACCACAGAATTAAGACCAGTAAAAATGAAACATTAAATTAGCTAATTGATTTTTTAAAATAATAAAGTTAAGAACACTAAAACATTACATGTTTAAAATGAAGATTAAAATGACTAAAAAATCAATAATAGTTAAAATCACTTATAAGAGTTGGAAACACTAAAAATCAAGAACACTAAGCGAAATAAAAGTAATGTTGGAGATCCATTTCAAGTGTGAGTTTGGGATCCAGGAGCGGGGGGGGGGGGGGGGGCTCCAAAATAGAGCCATCTATCAAAATAGGTGGAAAGTCAGATTTTACAGGGTGATGATGAAAAGATACAAAGAGGATTAAAGTTAACAAGTTGTTTGATACCCCATTCAACTATCACAGTGAATTTAGTGGAAAGATCTGATACCAAGTTCAGATGACACCAGTTTGTGGGAGTAAGACCATAAAGTGAGCTGTCGTCTGCATACAAGTCTATAAATGACCTGATTGCATGATCAGGTAGATCATTTATGAACAAAAAGAAAAGTGTAGGTCCCAAGATAGATCCTTGGGGCACCCCTGTATTGATTTCATAAACCTCTGGCTATTGACTACAACCTAAAATCTTCTTCCTTATAGGGAAGATTTGATTGTGGAATCAACTCTAACAGTTATGCCATAGCTGGAATGTTTATGCAGGATATGTCAGTGCCAAACCTTGAAAATGCCTTGGAGATATCCAAACCAATAACACGGGCAATGTGGCTATTATCCAGTGCACTCCTAATACTTTGAGTAACGGCAGTTTGTTTATCAGCAGTAGACCAGGAAGTCCAAAAAATGTATTGTGCATCACTAAGATGGTTGAGATAATTCAGTTGGCTAATGACGTGTTTGTTCAGGATTGATTCAAATAAGTTTCTCATAACGCACAAATGACTGAGTAGCATGTATTGTGTTGGAGAGGAGCACTCTGCAGAGTTCTTGAACAAACAGAAGATATCTTCCATGAGTTAGGAATACAATTCCCTTTGGAACAACAGTTGATAACTTTGCTAATATTGACAATATCTCAGATGAGAAGTTTTTCAAAACCATGACAAGGATTTGGTCTGGTCTAATTGCTTTCGATGAATCAAGATTATGAATAAGTTTGGACACCTCTTTGATAAATACTCTGAAGTCAGGAATAGAACAGTCAGTACAGATGGAGAACTCTGGTAAGGGGTGGTTGGAGTCATTCTATCAGGAGTTTGATGAAAAGTTCTTTGCAAACAGCTTCTCCTTGTCTAAGGAAGAGAAAATAACTTCAGATCCATTGGTTAAAGCAGTGATTGGAGATTTACCACGGTTTAGAACTATTGGTTATTCTCCAAAATTCATGGGAACTCAATCTCTCTTGATCAATTCTGGCTTGAACAGATTGTGCATTCTTGCTTTGGCATTCTTTAACACTCTATCACATTGGTTGTGGGCACTACAGTAGGATACTAATATGGTGTTACTTTCATTTTTGTTATAGAGGCAGAAATACTAATTGTGATGGGCGATAATTGCAGCACATTCAGGCTTATACCAAGCTCAAGAATTTTACTTTTGCTGATATTTTTTGTGGGACATAAGTTTCAATTCCTGCTAAGACCCAGTCAGTTATAAGGGGGAAACAATTATTTTTTCTAGAGAAGTAATACAGCAGATCATCAACAATCTTTACAAAAGGCACCACTATCACTCTCCACCAGATGATATCACCCTGTATTTCAGTAGTCTTACAAACATAAACAAATATGATTTGGTTTTACAAAGATTTATTATGATAGAATAAAATGAAAATTTGTTATATATTTTACCTCACCGACACAGTTGAGGAAATTGAGGAAAGCAGTATTTTTTGCAGACACCGATTGTTACACCAATGCCATAAGAGTTCAGAAGAAGGGAGGCAATTAGATGATGTAAATTGGTTAATTCAGGAAAGGATTAATTAGTTAGAAGTGTAAATTTTTTATCATTTAAATAACACAATTTTTTGTATTTGTAAATATTTCAACTTTCATTTTAGTTTTCAAAATATAGGTTTTACTTTAAAATATTTTTTTGCATTTATAAAAGTTATAATTATACAATTAAACCATATATATTCGTGTAAAAGTTGATAACCAATTAAAATGTAAAATATATGGGACTTTTCATAGAGTTTTGATCGAGGTAGAGTATCATTTCAGCCAAGATGATTAAAATAAAGTTCATTAGCTAATTAGCATTGTAGATTACATAAATCAGATCAATATCTACCAATGTACTTCAGTAACTTGAAAAAACAAACTTTTCCTAACTTATATGAAGGGGGATCAATAAGTCCATAGCCTGGCATGTAGTTATTAAATGAATTTTTATATTAAATTTTCACTGTATAATGTTTGAATAATGCAATTATTATTCACCACTGAATTAGGTACATTGAGATCACCAGAGATTATGTCAAACAATTAATATTTGTTGAGTAAAATACTTTTTTTCCTCATTTGGTTATGGACTTATTGATGTAATTACGTAATTTTTGAAAATAAAGATAGGTATAACAAAATTTGAAACAATCTCACATGAAGGACTTGTGTAGTTGTAAAGTCCTATTTTAGTTTTTTGGCTTTTTTATAAATTTTAAATACAATTTGAATAATAAAGTTATTTTTATAAGAATATTGATTTTTTTCCTTTCTTTTTCAATGAAAAAAAAATATATCCTTCCCACTCTCAAAGAAGAAAAATGGAGAGAGAGAGAGAGAGAGAGAAGTTGAGTAAGCAGAGTCATAAACACTCACTCTGGGAACATGTTTATCTTTAAAATGACCAGTTGAGCAGAAACATTCTCTTCATTCATTAATTTTTTTTATATCCTAACAATAAAAAATTGCATTTTACTTCTTCTATATTGCTTGATAGATAAAGATTGAGACCAATTTCTAAAAAAAAACTTTGACCACGTTGGTTGTTGCTGATAGTTGAACAAATAGGCAGTAATATATTTCAACAACGGTAGTTTACAGCAGTTATATAACTATCTAAAATACCAATAACTATCTAAAATACCAATTCAGTTGCAGTATGTCACTAGTTCAAAAATTGAAGAAACAAAAGCCAAGACTTGAGAGAAAAACGCAATCTATAATCTAAAATTTCTTGGTGATTTAAGAAAGGAAAAAAAAAAAAATGTGATTTTTTTCTCAATTTTTTCATACAGGATATTGTTGAGAACCAATTTGAATTGATAATCTACAAAACCTGAATCAATTACTTATAAATCATTGTGTGATCTTGGTTATAAGATTTCAACAGTCTGTAGATTTATGCTAATTTGAAAAAACAATATCTATTCATAACCCTTTCAACACTTAGCCCCTGCACTTTCAGATATCCTGTACCTTAACTCCTAATAGAAAAAGCTCAAATTAATCTAAAAAATGTTTTGTTCATTGACAACTGAAATGTTCTGGTCTGCATCTTCACAGATAATTTGTCTATGTCAGATATATTTCTTAGTGGAGGTGTGAAAGTAGGTATCTTCAAATAGGCTCAAGACATATAGAAAAATAGTGCTTGGCTTGAAGTATTGGGCTTATGTGTTGAGAGGATAATAAATTAAACTTCAACAAGCATAAGATAACGCAAGTTCAATTTATTACTTTGTCTAAATGAATTCCTGAAAATACTTGTCCCAGAGACTTGTTTATCAAAAAATGAACAAGGAAATTAGTTTGGGTGTTAAAAAACTGAGCATTCTCTCTAGTTTTAAGCAGAAGTTTAAATATATTTGGCTGATCTGCAGCTTCGAGGTAAATTGTAGCATTTTTAACGAATACTACTTCACAATCTTTCAAAGAAACTCATTTAGTTTGACAAACATAGATCAGTTGTCATGAGTTTTGAAGGTCAGTTGATCTCAACCATTGATTCCAAAGCTTTAAATTAGGCAATAGAAAGGATCAGTATAAGTCTATAGTATTTTTATCATTGATGGCCTCCGTTCAGAGTGTACAGACAATAGAATGTCCCACGTATATGGGGTAGATGCTGAGCAAAGTGTAAGGAGAACATGGAATGCCCAACCGTCAGAATACCCCCCCTCTCAGCTTTGCTGGTGTGGTCCAGAGGAAAGCTGAGAGTGATAGGTCTGGTTTCGGCCTGGCTGCAGGAGCTGCCGGGGGGGGGGACGTCCGCATGGGCGTCAAACTACCTCAAATCTTGGAATCAGAATAATCTTTAATGCCAAGTGAACATAATCACCCCCGTCCGGAGTTTGAATTGGGGTTGATGATTCCATTGTCCGAGTTATTACCGACTACGCCAATCACACATCCTTTTATCATTAAACTTGCACTGATAAGTTTAACCAACAATTTCAGTTTTAATAGCAAACTGCTGAAAGATCTTTTGCAGTACTCTTCACAGCAACTATATTTCTTTTAATCTTGTGATAATTGTTTTTTAATGAAAAGAAATGATAAGAACACAAGATATTTTACAGTAATTTTCTCTGTATCTTCGTCTGCATAGTTATCATTTATTTCGCTGCGATGACAAATTCGATGCAAAACAAAAATCTCACAAAGAAACTGTTACGGAACATAATATACAGAATAATTCTAACCAGTCTTTAATATTTTAGTAAGATTATATTTTTGATAACTTTGAAAAAAAAAAAAAAAAAAAAAAAAGAAATTAAATCTCTTTTTCTTTTTTCAAAATAAGTTTATATTTCATTACAGAACCACACCAAAGTGATATTCCAGAAGACCTGCTCCACAGAAGACCGTATTCTTTTCTTACCTCAGAATTCAAAGATTTTGTCTCTGATTGTGTATCAGTTTGTGTGACTGTTTGTGTATCTGTTTGAGTTTCAGATTCTATTTCAGATTTTGTGTCAGAAGGATTCTGTGCATGGTTTTCAGTTTCTTTAGGTGCTTCCTGGTTTTCCTAAAACAGGGTTTAGAGTCTGAATATTAACAATAAAAAAACTATCATAGGTCAAGATATTGTAGCGCTTCCTCAGATTTTCAGTTAAAATTAATCACAAAAATAATCAGGAATTAGCTTTAGCTACGAAACTATACATTTAGCTGATATATAAGACGTCACTTCCTCCGATGACTCCCTATAAAAGCTCTGAACACACATGTTCACTCGCTTCATTTGCCTGGTGTTACTAGTTGGTTACTCTCTCTCTAGGATTGGTATCATTTTGCTGCCTTCCTGGCTGATCCAAACTAATAAGAGTTTTTTACAATGCCCATTTTATTTCACAGAGGTATCTCTTATAAGCTTAACTACTCAAATGTGTTCCTTTCTCTAGCTTAAAATGCAAATATACCTTCATCTCATGTACTACACAACAGTCACAATTACCTATCTTCTAATTCTCCTAACTTCATTGCAATCATTTGTACTTGGTTTAAACTCCACATCCACACTTGTACTTGCTGCATAGATTCTCCATTCTGTCATGATGACTGTCGTCTCACTTTTCTCCTTCAAACCACATGAAGGCAAAATCCTCTGTCCTTCACAACTATACTTTCTCGTCACTACACAGAACTCAAGCTACATCATTACACACCCTCACTCACAATAGGAACCACCTATAACTGTTCACATTCCAACATATATAGATACCACAGTATTTATATCTGATGACCCCGCACTGGAAATGGTAATGTTTGGAACAATTATTAGTCACAGTGGAAAAAATGGTAAAGTCTGGATCAGCCACAATGTCAGCAAAATGATACCAATCCTGGTAAGAAATAAAGAGAGAGAGAGTAACCAGCTAGTAAAGCCGGGGCAAATGAGTGAGTAAACACATGCGTTTAGAGATTTTAAAGGGAGTTGCCGGAGGAAGTGACGTTCTGCATGTTTAGCTAAATGTAGGGTTTCTTAGCTTATTTTCGTAATTGATTTCAGCTAAAAATAAAGGCGCTGCGACAATATTACATACCTCCACTATTTGACAATTTATGAAAAAGCTGAGTCTGTTTTTTTTTAGTGTTAATTAAAAAGCATTTGAATACATCAATAACAGCTGACAGGAGACAAGCAGAATATCAAATCACAGACTTTAGGTTTAAACGATTTGTATTGAATTAAAAATCCTTAAATTCTGTTCTTTAAAATAAATTACAACTAAAAAGATTTAATTTTATCAATGAAGATGATTATCTTTTTGATTTTAACTAACATTTAAATAATTCATAACAAACAAATATAAAATAAAAAATCAAGTTTAGTATGAAAAGATAAATTTAAGCAGTCTATACTTGTTATAGTGGTAGTTTTTCAAATGTTAAATATCTAGAAAGCTTAGTTTGATCTGATAAGATCAAAAGACCGAATTGTTAGTATCTTATCAAGGTCAGCTAATTTCTCCAAAAATTCAGATTCAGAGGAGACTTGACCAAAGCAGGACATTTTTGATATTTCATTTTAGCTGGATTTTTTTCATATAAATAAATTCAAACTGCAGAAGTATCTAAATATAAACTATGATAAAAAAACCCCAAAAACAAACATCTTTTGAATTTTCATTATCTTCATTGAAGAATAACTACACAATTATCATAAAGCCTTTAATGCTAGAATGGTAGCCATTTTGGATATCTAAGATAGACATTTTTATTTTCTTTAGACATGATTTGGTAACAGGCAACAAGAAAAGAATCTTCCCATACTCAAAAGACCTGAATACTTAATCACTTCTTACACATGATATTGATACCCTTCCAAATTGTTTAAAATATCTAATACATTAATCTGCTAGAGCAAGTGGTAAGTTTCCAACATTTCTGCAAAAGACAGATTGATATTTTACACAAAGAGTTTATCATCAGGCTCTTGAAAATAGGGATCATGCTGTTTAAAACATAAATGAATCTATTTAAAACTGAATATTTTTTCTTTACAAGTATTACTAAAGTACTCTACTTCCCAGCACCAATGGCACTATTTTGCCCCCAATATAAATCTTGAAGATTTAACATCCAACAGGTTATTTTTTTCATAACCTAACCCCAGAGGAAGGTAATTCATGGTAGACAGTAACCTGAACTCCTGTATATGACCTCTGATACTTAGTCTAGAATAGTAAACAAAAATATCATAAATGATAAAAGAAAATATACAAAATCACAAAAATTCATTCTCATACTGGTATGCTATGGTAGATGAGCCAACGAATTAGAAGTAATTTGGATGTTGCATATCAATATTACCCATATTTTGACTCTCATGCACTGAGACACTGTTAACCAAGAACTTTTTTAATGAAACATGGCTGGGAATTTTATTCTGAATACCTCACTTAGTAACTTGTAATGAATTTCTAAGTTTGCTGATATTTCAACTTCAGAAAACCTTATCAAGTATCAAAATCAATGAACTTGAAGAAACAAAAACAAAACATTTTAAGAATCAATGAACTGAAAAAACTATAATAATAATCAATATGGTGTACCAGCCGAAGACACGTCACTTCAATGCATCAAGATGGTGTGGAATACCAACCAGTATAAAATCATCAACTCGTGGTAACAGCATTACTAGTGTAGCGCCCCCTATTCTTTTAGTTAGGAATTAAATACAAAACTCTTTTAGTTAGATATTAAAAACGTTACTTCCTCCTCCAACCCCTGTAAAACCCCTGGATGCACATGGTTCAATGCTCATTAGTGCCAGTATTCCTAGCTGGTTACGCTTCTGACCTGGCACTTGTTGCTGGGTACTCTCTCCCTCTTTCTTTTTCCCTAAGATCACTTGGCTAGGCTAAGTGTACACTTACTGTGTCTCTGTTTCTTAAGAGAAAAAGATGCAGACTATAAGTGGTCAGGGGGATCTAAATCAACTTGTATTCTACTCCTAAATTGCAAAGGTGAACATTGCAACATGGGAAGAAAGTGTGTGGGTGATGTTGTGCAAGTCCCACTTACTCCATTTTGAAGTGCAAATGTTAATAATCCCAAAGAAGACTGATGTTGTACTCCGAAACATGCAATAGAAAATACTTGCAGGGAATAGAGAGGGAAAGAAATTACCTGTGGAATAAATGGACACAGTGTGAGAAAGAAGTAAAGAGGTTGATATATTTGTTAACCATCTGCGGAATGGTTAACTTATCCGCACGCAGGTCTTGTTATTCACTCAATACAAAACTGTCATGCGGCCAATGTGTTTTGGCAGCATGCTGTGTTGGGGTGATCAATTGGAAAATAGGGAAATAAGTTACCTCTCCTGTTTATTTTTGGGAAAAAGTGATCATGAAAAAGGCCAAATTTAAAAAAAAAAAAAAAAAGCATGAATTCTGCCGGACATAAACTAAGGGACCAATTTAGCATAAACCTATATTGCAAATTGAACCTCCCTTTAAAAACTAATTATGGGGCTGGGATGTGAAAAATCAAAAAAAGACGTTTTTCTGGACATAAGGAGTAAATGTTGAAATATTCAGCCCGCAAGCTTTATTGGTATTGTCTCTACACATTTTATATACATAGCTAGCCAGACCAGCTTGAAAACTGAAGAAACTTTAGATGACAGTTTGTAGTAGAAATTGTGTTGTGAGGAAGCGTATTTTTGCGGACATTAACAACCAGAACTTCCTCTCAAAATTCTTGAAAAATGACCAACAAAATGCTCCCCTATCAGATTTCCACCTCAAATTATCTTCAGATAAAATAAGAAATAAACTTCCATTTACAGTAAAACAATAAACATATTTAGAACATTCTGAAGGACAAAGAGCTCTTTTGTAAATTTCATAGGAAAGAAAACAGCTACATGTTTTATTATAAGCCTTTTATACTCCTACTTGAATGTGAAATAGATACACCCCCACTAGTTTTATGTATGTTATATAATCATAAGTGAAAATCTTTTCAAATATGTTAAGGAATATTCATTCTAACATATTGAGTCACTTATTTTTATTATTATTCGGACTATCCTCATCTTGGTTGTTTTTCATACACCGTTTCGGCCGTTGTACTCTACGGCCTTCATCAGGTATCATCTGGTAGGTATGGGGAAGTAACGAACCGAACCCTTTATTTAACCGACAGGGGTATATTGACTGCACTCCCCTCTTAGCATTAGTAGTGTTATTATTGTCTCACAACGAAACGTATGAAAAACAACCAAGATGAGGATAGTCCGAATAATAATAGAAATAATAATACCTCATCTCAAAAATTCAGAGATATACTAATATTGAGTCACCTCCAGTAGCTTGTCTATTGTGCTATATGTTCATTCGAAGAGATTTTTCTCCTCTGGTAACCCTGCTCTCTTCATGAAATATATAATGTAAGTGAAATATTCTTGGGTATATTTTTTTAATTTTTGTTCAATAATATGGCATTATTATTTCTATTTGAAAAAAATGTGTCTATGTATTGATATTTCTGCTAAGTGTCTTATTGTAAAATCATCTGCCGTCTCTTACTTCAAAACTTATGCTTCACTCCTATTGCGGAAGTGTAATACAACATGATTATAATAATTTCAAAGAGAATTTGTTCCAAAAACAAGATTAATTTCTTTTTAGAAGCATCCTCGCCTCTCTATAAAAGTCAATCAGTCGGTTGGTCAGTACTTATATTGTTTCTCTGCTGTTTCAATTCAGATTTACTTGAATCTCAATAGAAAGATGTTCATTGATAAGATGCTTCTTACCTAAAATTATCTCCTACTCAGGGGGATCTGTCAATAATGGTATTGAAACTTTATAGTGGACGCATCATTGAACTTTCAGTTCTTGCTCATCATCAACTGGATATCATCTCCGAAACACGTAACAGTGTAATTACAAAAACAAATGTCTATTTGGTTCATTTTTGTAGGTACAATATTTTGGTTTTCTTCTTTTTTTTTTCAAAGAGGTAAAATTTACAAGCTCATAGGATACAGACTAAAAAATGCAACTGTAAGCTTTTCTCAGTGGTAAACCAGAAAATTGAAAGCTGAAATTAAAAACCCTAGTAACATGAGATTCACAGCTGAACACTCACCTAAAAGAGACAAAGGCTTTTTACTAACTCGTTATTTCAATAACATTAAAACTAGTAATACTTATAGTGAAACTACTCAGGGTTGGGGGTAGGTTAAAAATCCTTTCATCTCTGAGTTTTAAATATGGAAAATACTTCCGAAAATTAAGTGCTTTTTGGTTTGATATCTTAAATTTCCACACAGTTCTGTTCCTTTTTTATTATTTTTTTCATAGTCTTCAAATAATTATTTTCCTCTACGAGAATTATGCAATGAATTTTGTAAAATTTGGTTTCTAACACTATAGTGAGCATTAGCCTATTGGACATTCAAGTCTGCCGCACAATCATGGCTTTTAATTATTCATAAAATTTATTCAGTGTATTGCTACTTGACTAATTCCTGAATACGTACCAAAAGAAGATAGTCATTATTGAATTGGTCCTTTGAAATCCTTCTTTTAAACTTATTTCCAGTCACGCATTGCCTTAGTAGCAATACATCAGCCTTTTAGTCCAAATAAGACAATGGAAAGATAACTATTTCTTATAGCAACACAAAAAGTTGACATGGCAACAGAGGAGAAAAATCTGCAAAAAGTGAATGGGAACCAACCTTGTCATATTTGGCTTGAATAGCATGGGCTTTCTGCAGGATCTCAACAGCAATGAATATCACTAGAGCCTGAAAGAAAGATGGGAATAAAGCATTTATATAAATCCAAAAAGCAGCTCAACTTTTTAGTTTAGATGGAGAAAAGATTATGAAAGAATAATCAATACAAGAGGGTTAGATTATTATTTGAATTTTGCCATCAAACGACGATTGAAGAAATCACTGTCTGTATCATGTTTATGCACCGAAATTACTCTACAACTGTCCATTGTATGAGGTTGATATTCACCAGATATATAAAGCAGTGCAGTATCAAAGTTTTAAGTTCTCTGGATCAGCAGTTTGAGAAAAATGAATAAAACATTTGGAATTATTTGAATTCAGACATAAATATCTAAACTGGGAAACTGAATTATCTAGATTCAAATATAAAAATATCTAATTTGGTAACACTGAAGAGAAGTTACCGAAATTCTTCGAAGCTATACTTTCAAGTTTTGAGACACCAAATTAGCTTTAAAGACAGAGGCTGATATATATATATATATATATATATATATATATATATATATATATATCAATTTATTAGAAAGAATAGAAAGACTGGACTCCAGAATCTAAAAATAAGAATATTTTATCAATTATTGTAAACCTATTCAGAAAAAAGCAGCTCACTGAAAGATTCTGACAGTATGGTCATATTTTTAACACAATATGGACTTCTAAAAAAAAAAAAAAAATAGCCAAGATTGATAATGTTTAAATACTAATTTTAATTCATCACAATTATCTCGCAAAGAGCCTTTTATAATTAAAATGATCAATGTCCATTCTATACAGGGTGGGAAAGCAAAACTTGCAATAGAATTTAAAACTGAAATTTCTTATCAATCACAACTCCAAACGATGTGAAACCAAATGCAGAACATAGAATATACTGTCAACTAATGATACATACCTATTTTTCTGGAATATCGTGGAAAATAGCTTCACAGACAGACAAGCAACAAGAAGTGCCAGTGCAATATTCAACTCTAAAAGCATCCCCAACATGGTTATACTAACCATGTTGGGGATGCTTTTCTTGCACACTGTCTGCAATGTCAAGAAGACCATAGACATGGACAGTGACGGGGTCAGCAAGAAGCAGAATAGCTTGGTACTTCAAGGATCATGGATCCATGGTTAAAATTTTTGCAGTGGACATTTTTGAATCACTGAAATGACTCGCAGAGTCAGCAGTTGATCAAACATCAAGCCCAGGTCAGGGTCTTTGAGTCAGGGTCTCTAATGGGAAAATAATGCCCCCATTCTTCTTCAGTCTTGGAGAGAAGGTGGGTGCTGATACCTTTACTAGGTCCTGAGGTACCATGTTTTGCCATGGCTAATAGTCAACTACCCAGAGGTCAATTATGTATGGATCCAGGACAATGCTCCCTCTCCACAGCCAAGAAAGTGCAGAAGTTCAACAAAGCTACTTTTGCTGATTTCTTGCCAGCAGACTTCTGGCCCTCCTCCAGCCCTGAACCAGATAGACTATATTTTGGTGCGGGCCACTAACAAAATCTCCCACCCCAACATTGATACCGTCACGGTTGCTATCAATGAGGAGTAGACCAAGATGTCCAAGGGCTTTGTGGTAAAAAGTTGCACAGCTTTTCAAGCTAGGGTTGAGGCTGTAATTGAAAATAATGGAAGCCACATTGAATAAAGTATTTGTTTTGGTATTATTTATGGGTTGTATTAATATCCTTCAGTATTAATAGGCACATTTATGCATAATAAGCAGAGTTTTGAAGGTCACAGCAAACTTGGCTTTCTCATCCTGTACACACGGGAGCAGCTATTAGAACAAAATAGAGTGAAACAATCTTTTAGTCTTGTGTGCAGAGTAAAAATAGAATTATAGTCTACAAGGGATCAAATAAACCCAGTATTAATCAATGGTTTTAAAAGATCTGAAAATATTCATACCGGGAGACAATCCTTTTTTTTTTAAATTTTAAACTGAACAGATGAAAGGTAAAGATAATTCCACATCCCTTATATAGATACTATATTAACAAAATCAACCATACTGTCTTGTTTGTTGATCAAATATTAATTAATTAGATTATTTTTCAGAGTTAAAATCATTCATAATTTTAACATTGTCTGATAGACACACACACATGCGCACAACAGACATCTTTTACAATAGATAGAAATGTAAACAAAGAAAGACTTACCTGCATAAAAAAGGCAATTATGAAAATTATAAGAAATGGGTAAAAACCAGACTTGTACAGAGTGACCGGTAATCCTAAAATTGAACAAAATTAAAAACATTTTACAAAACTGGATCAAAAATCATTTTCGTTAAACTGCTTGTTATAATCATAATGGCATATTTATTCTTTATCAAGACGGAAAAGGGACCAAGGATATAAAAAGCTCACTTATGGGCTTCAATAAACATTTTCTGAGAAGAAAAAGTTGTCAAAACAATAGTAGAGGTTAAAGCCTTAGGAGCTGCAGTTAGTACAGGAATAAGAGTTACTTTCAGGTACATTTTTGTAAGATAAAATGGTATTGTCAAGGCTATGTTTCGTGTGATCAAATCAAAGTTTTTCATGGGTTGTAGGACCACAATGCATTTTCTAAAACAGCATGGATTGACGAGTAGGGACCCTTTTATTTCTTCCAAATAGCCCAAAGGAATCAAAAGTTATACAAAAATCAAAGTTCCACAATTTGGAAGTCATTTTAGAGATTCAACACTGTTGTATGTATAAGAGAAATGAGTGTAAAAAAAAAGCAACTGTCAGTTTCCTGTGAATATATCCATGCAGTGAATATATATAGCGACCACCAAGCCAAAATGTATAATTCATCCTGGAACTCTGCTGTGCCAGAAAAAGGTTTGGATCCTTTCGGGGCAAATAAAGATCAAGAGATTCAAAAATTGCTAAGCCTTCCACATGAAAATTTTCCATCTGCTTGAAAATTATCCAAATTGGATACAAACTATTCTAAAATCTCATCCGGATGTTGCTTTTCTAAGTGCTAGCAACAAGTATGAAGCTTGAAGCAAGTTATCAAAATTGAAATTAACCATGTTTGAGTATATTGCTCTGGGCTTAGATAAACTAACCTGAAAAGCCAAGTAAATAGGTGGAATAAATATAATTTTCAGACAAAATAGATCAAAAACCATAACCAACACAATTTTGTAAAAAAATTAATTTAGACTAGTTTTTAATTTCATCTTAATTTTTCTTAGTTTTTATACAATTTTCAATTTTGGTTATATTTTTCTACAACTATAGGAAATAAAGAGCAAGCCTCCAATGAGAATTGAATTCACAACCTCGTAGTCAGAGTGAGTCTAATCATTTGGCCATAGAGACTTTCATGGTTTTGCAGAGGTTGATTAAGATATTTAAACTTACTCCTTCCAACTGTCACTCGGTGACATATTTTTGTCATTTATGTACAAGACCAAGTAGTCTTAAAAAGGCTATTTTATTACCTCAATATATTTCACTGAAAGTTTACCACCAAAACTACTTGATATAAATTCATGAAATTTTCTGAGGGTATGTAATTTGATCTCCAGAAAGTGTTTTTAGCAAATCAGTTTTTGATTTCCAAAATATGTTTTCAAGGGGTTTAATTTAAGTTGGGAGTCTATTTACAGGATTATTTATCAATGGTATAAATATTTTTGATGACCATATCAAAGAATATTTTTTATTCTTTTTTTCTCAATTCAATCCTCAGAGATAGAAATGCGACATAGATTGCGTTCTCTATTCAGAAAGAAGCAAAAACATTTTTTGACATAATTTATACCGCAATATTTTTTGGTTGTACATGGATACCTTGAATAGTGGTGTTTTGTATAAGTGCATGTTTTAATGTAGTACGGTTGAGGTGAATGTCCATAATACAAAATTCTGTTATGTTGATAACATGGAGGAAGTCTTTTTTTTTTCACTTTTAGGGGTTGAAATCAAAAAAGAACTTTCACTTTTTCACTTTTTCACTTTTAGAGGGCAAAATCTTGGAGAAATTTTTTTCTTCTTTTTGGGGGATTGAAATCAGAGTGGGAGATTTTTTTTCTTCTTTTTTGAGGAAGGGATTTTTTTTTCACTTTTAGGGGTCAAAATCGAGGGGTAATTCATTTTTTATTTTTAGGGGTCAAATTCAAGAGAATTTTTCTTCTTTTAGTGGTCAAAATGCAGGGGAATTTTTTGTCATTTTTTAGAGTTAAAATTGAGGGGAATTTTTTTTACTTTTAGGGGTCAAAGTTGAAGAGGGGATTTTTTAAAACCTTTAGAGGCAGAATCAAGGGAGAGTTTTGTTTTATCCACTTTTAGGGGTTGAAATACACAAGATTTTTTTCTTTATTTATTGGGGGCAAAATTGTGGGGGTAGATTTTTTAAACATTTGGTAAGTCAAAATCAGGGAAAGATTTTTTTTTCCACTTCAAGCATCAAAATCTAGGAGAATTTTTAATTTTTGGAGGTAAAAATGGGGTTTCTCCCCACTTTTAGGTATAGAAACCCAAAGGATTTAAAAAAAATAATACTTTTGAGGATCAAAATAGAGTTGGGGGAATAGTTTTGCCACTTTTAGGGGTCAAATTGAGGGGGAAGTTTTTTTCAATCTTGGGGCAAAAAATTGAAAGTAACTTTCACTTTTTACTTTTAGGGGTTGAAATTGAAGGGGGAGATTTTTCAATTTTAGGGATCAGAATCAAAAGGATCTTTTTTTTCACTTTTAAACATTGACCCCTCTCCTTTTCAGCCTCAACTCCTTACACACGCTTTTTACTATTTGCCCAATTTCTGAACATAAGCCCCCTTTTCAAACATTACCCCTTTTGCTTAACGTTCTTTTTTTTTTTTTTTTCACATCACCCCCTCTTTTGGGGGATTAGTCCTGCTTATTTTTTTTCTTATATTAATGTCTTTTTTAAAAAATTCGACCCACCATAACACTTTTTTTCACATTAGCCTGACCCTTTTTTTCACAATAGCAGAACACACTTTTTTTACATAAACACCCCACATTTTCAACAGTAGCCCCCCTCGTTTTTTTATCCATGTACAATTGCGAATCTAATCAATATGAAATTAAATTAAACACCACCTAATTTCTATTTACAAATGTATTTTTAGGGGGACCAATGATATAGTCTAGTTATTTTTATTGGATGAAGTATTGTGATACAATATTCCAATTAATTTCGACTAGTTTTCACCTTCATCTTAAATTTTACAACTAAGGTGTGAATTCAATACTCACCAAAGTAGCCTGAATTGAAAGTTGTTTAAAATGAAAAAAAATTAAGATGAAGGTAAAAACTAATAAATATTTTGTGTTACAATATTTCATCCAATGATAAAAATTTTCTTTGTTGTTGATTCTTGTAATAAAACCATTTTTCAATGTCAATGAAAGAATTCCGTAACATAGTACAGAAAATGGCATCGAAAACTTTTGGATCAACTGAACATTGTTTTGCATGGAGGCTCAATTCCTGGAAGGTGGCCGTGTAGAATGGTGCTGCTTCTTTGATTGCCTAACTTTTGGGACCTGGCCGTGCAGAGTGGTACTCTCTCTTTGATTGCCTAACTTTTGGGACCTGGCCGTGCAGAGTGGTACTCTCTCTTTGATTGCCTAACTTTTGAGTGGTGACTGTGGTGAATGGTTCTCTTTTTTTGATTGGACAACTTTCAATAGGTGGCTTTGTAAAGTGGTGCTGCTTCTTTGATTTGGGGTAAAGTTACTGTTGATAGTTGCTTTTTATTTGACAAAATTTTTTTTTCAACTTAATGTTATTGCTCTTAGAGCTATTTCTTCCAAATATTTCTTATAGATGTTTACCATCAATAGCAACCCCCCAGCCATACTAACTTCCAGATTGTAAATAGATAGACTCCAATAGAACCCAACACCAATTTGAATACAGCATGAAGGGGTCATAAGTCCAAATTTTGAGGAAGAATTTATAAAAATTGAAAATCCTCAGATTTCATGTTTCAAGCACAAAAAATACATAAGATGGTGATTCTCATCATTACAGACAGTGTAGAACTTTTGAAAATATTCATAATATTTGTGAGAGTTGAAATTATCAATTCACTTATTGGAAGGAAACCTTGAAGGGCATTAGACTATTTGGTCTGGCAATTTTGAATTGCAAGGATGGGTTGAAATAGATCTGAGTGGTGACAAAATTGAATCCAACACAAAAAAAACGAAACCCTCAACTCCTTTTTTTATGCTGACCTCATGATCCATATCATTTTTAAGAGAAAAAACCCCCCAAAAAACAAAACAAAATTTTTTGTTAAAAACTTCGAAATAAGATGATACACAAATTCCAGGATGAGGATTGAACTAAGAGGACTTAGGACTAAGTGTCTTTCTTTGACCCTCAGCATTACATTACATTGTCGGTATATATAGGTTCCTAGTTAGAAGCATGTCTTCTGTACACGGAGCACTTAAATATTTGTCAGGTTAACTGTCAAGATACCATTGTTCTCCTTGTAAAAGATCATCTTGCCTGTTTTGAACCACTACACCACAGGCTCAGAATCCTCTACATACATGAAGCAGAATTCTTGTGTCATGGCTCCATTTGCCTGTAATGTTAAAGGAGTAGCTGCTCTCTAGTGTTCGTAAGTGGATATTAGATTATGAAAATGTAAATATACACTATTTTTTAAGAAAAATTTAAGAAAAAAAAATGAAACCGAACAGAAAAAAAAATCTTTTTTTTAAATTTATTACAAAAAACTGCCCTGGGAGTGTGAAGAAGTTTTTATTTTTACTTACCCAAAATACCTGTTCCAAGGATACATGCTATTGTTACAAAATCTACAAAAGAAAAAGAAAATTTAAGAGGTTAATAAAATTTAAAAAAAAAAAAAAAAAGGTATCAAAATAAATCCATACACTCATATAAACAAGATGTGTTCATATAGACAGCAAAATCTACTCGATAAATTTGGTTTTCCTCTTTTTAATTTTCTCCTTCTTATAACTTTCAATCTACAGTAGCACCAGTTGCCGATTTGTTTTCCAGATCATTTCAAAGGTTTATGCAGAAAGGAGATTTGTTACCAATACAAATTTAGGAATCATCTAGTCTAGCTTAAATAATAATCCATGATTACTTATTTGTTTCCTGTCATACTGAGGGACACACATCATCAGCAAGATATATAGAGGAGTTAACAACTTGTGTATCCATATATATATATATATATATATATATATATATATATATATATATATATAGTGTGTGTGTGTGTCTGTGTGTGGGGTGTGACACTTTTCAATATTTAAGAAACCAATGAAAAATAAAGAAAAGTGAAAGAAAAAAACATGACACCAGGCAATTCACCCATGTCTATGTATTGGACTCTTCCAAAATTTCTTTTATCTTTTCTTTATTTTACCTTTAATATTCAGGAAGTATTAAACAGTATCAAGCATATAAACAGCAAAATACAGAGCAATATAATGTTTTTGATATCTCATAGGTACAAAGTTATTGCAAAATTACTAGCCATCATAGTTTTAATATATTGATGAACAACTAATTATGCCAGTTGGAATGATAAATATCACTCTATTCAATAACTTACATACATGAATCTAACATCTTACAAAACATTTACAAGACTGAATAAAATATACAAATTCATTGAATGTGTGCCACTGCCTAATTTTTCTCTCCAAATGGGAAAATTTTTTGAAAATCGTTGCGACCCCACCTAAAACCTTCATAGAAACTTCCAATCATAAGTAAACAAATATGTATTATAATCGAGCTAAGAGTGATGTACACATATACATAAAACTAGATAGCTCTTATTTCAGTAAAAAATTAGTTGTTTTTTAACTTTAAAATTAAAGAGCAGAAATATCAATTGCAACTTATTTCTTTGAAATAGAAAAAAAGAAAAAAACTGTTCTGTTTAGTCACCAAATCATAATAATAGCAACAATGATAATTATCTAGAATAAGAACATTAATGGAATGTGAGACAGCAGTTATTCTGAGAATGGCATGCTTAATTGTTTCACAAGCAGACAAGACAACAATATACTACATAAATAAGGGAACCTGAGTGAAATCTAGAGGGGATGTCAGTGAGAATTGCTGTAATCATTTGGGGGATTCTCTCAACAAGTGTTTGCATAATATCGTGATGAACCTAATTTACCATTGCGGTAAATATTCTCATGGTACAATTTTGGTACTTTTTTCATTTATTTCCAAACACATGGTACAAAAGACTCAACAGTGCTTTTAATAGTAAACAGAACCGTACATACATATTAATTTACCTCTGCCAACAAAGTTGAAGAGGTATATGTATTTGGTTGTGTCCATCTGTCTATCCACATGATATCTCTGAAAGTATTCAATGAATTTTGATTAAATTTTGTGGAAGGGTGGCCAATAGGGTTAGGAAGAGTTGGTTTAATTTTTGGTTGGATCCAGGATTTCTCTTTGATGGAGAGATATTTTTCCTGTTTTTTGTGTTTTTTTCTAAAGTATTCACGTATATGCTCATGATTGTCTTGAAACTTCTCGAAGAATTACATGCATAAATATATCATAGTTTTATGTCCACACCATATGATATCAACAAAATTTCATGTCTGTCCACACAATATCACCAAAAGTTCTCCATGAAACTTTGAGGAAGGGTGAGCCATGGAAGAAGTGATCAAATTTTGAAGCAGATCCATTCACAATTACTTCCCTGACAATGATGATGGAAAAAAAAATGCTCTTCGAATGCTTACTAGTTTTTATTTGTTTCTTGTGAACTTGTTGCATTGCTGATTCTAACTTATCCAAAAAGATTTTCTGGTGGCATTTACTCTATTAAATATATTTCATTGTAAATAATTTTTCCTTTACTTTAGCTAGAGACGTGGTTCCTGTTATTTATGCATGTAAAATTTGAAACCTTTTTAGACTGTAAATTTTCATTAGCATTTAATAGTGAAAATATAAATTTTGTAATTTTCTAAAAGTCTTCAAATAATTATTTATAAAATTTTTTGGTTGTTAATGATTGTAAGCAAAATATTTGAAAAATAGAAGGGAAGTAGGTATTCATTTTTGGTGATGACATGATGAAAAGAATGCAATTTTATGGTTTTATTTTTTTTTTTTTAACTTTATCTGAGTGGATAGAAAAGAAAAGGAGAGAGAGAGTGTTCAGAAAAGAAAGGAAGAGAGAGATCGGACAGAAAAGAAAGGAAGAGAGAGAAAGTGGGCAGAAAAGAAAGGAAGAGAGAGAGAGAGTGGGCAGAAAAAAAAAGAAGAGTGAGAGTGGGCAGAAAAGAAAGGAAGAGAAAGAGAGAGTAGGTAGAAAAAAAAAGTTGAGTAGGAAGATTTTTGCATGTGAAACTAATCCATGCTGGATGACATTTAGATAAAAACATGGATCGGAAACAAAGATTGGAAAGGGTAAGGGAGAGAATGAGAAGATACAGGTAAAGTGTGAGAGAAGAGCAGAAGCATAAGATAATGGATAATCTCAATTATCAACAGCCATTGAATTTCCACAGCGTAGCTAGTTTTGGTATTTATTATTAGTATATTTAAACATGGTTCCCTATTCAATGAAATATAAATATCAATATCATTGATTTGATTTCTAGTCTCTTTCCTTTTTTGAAGCAGCATAAATATTGGAAATGTTAGAAACAATAATTAGCTGGAAAAAATTATTACAGTAATTAATGAATTTCCAAGTGGGCATTGCCGATTATTTTTACCATTTACTCTTATTTCCACTGTACGTAGGTTCCTACAATCTTAAAGCAAGTGAAAAAATGTAGAAAAACTGTCCAGTAGAAGAACTAAATATTTCATCCTCAAATCTAGACTTTCAATTGGCAAATGCCTACCAACATTTTCTTTTCAGACCAGGCAACATCAGTCCAAAAAAAGTGGTCACCAATTTTATCATTTATCGAAGTATTTTTGATGTTTGAAGACAGGTTGAATTATTTTCAGTATGGATGCAAATGTTTCATAAAACAAACTACATATCACCAGAGTGAGTTGTTCTAATTTCCAAACAAATTTGATGATTTGGAGCAAAAAACTTATATTTTCATCCTCTGCCTGTGATTCAGGTCAAGATCAATTATTATTCACAAACCAACATAGGAGCTGAGTTAGTTATGATAATAAATAAAAATTGTGAGTATTGTTTTCCCTTCGTTAATTATTAGAAAGGATCTTGAAACTGTAGTTAGGAAGAAGGGAAGAATGTAGTCAACTGAACAAATGCACTTCTACGGTAGAAATGAAAAAAAATGTAATAAGAATGAATCATTTGGTCATAAGAATTTGATGCTTGCTATTCAACAAGCACTTTTAAAAAAAATTCATTTTGTCAGTCATTTTGGTTGAAAGAATAATTCAAATCTAGTTATATAAATATCATTGTCATCATGTTTGTCTGTTCAGCTCAAAGAGTCATGCTGAACCAAACTGATTTATAAATTAACGACAAAGATCTAGCATAACTTGAGATTGCACCATGATGGCCAACCTGAAATCAACATCTCAAGAAGAAAAAATCTTTTAGAAAATCAAAATTGTATAAAATTTAATTTCATGTTTGGAAGCTGTGTCTCATTTGTAAAGTGAAAAGTTGGAGAAAAATTTGTGATAAGAATCATCTTTATATAAAACAGGAGATATTTTTGAAAAGATAGCATAATATGTTCTGACTATGTGAACAAAACATCACAGGTTCTAACTTATATGAGAAAATTTTCCAAAATTTTTACACACAAAAATAGATTTTTGAAATTCATTTGATTTTAATAAAATTTTCAGCAATCTTTCATTAAAGTGACCCATGCCATTTCAGAATTTTGAACCATCTTCTTGAAAGAAAAAAATAATTAACTTTCTCTATTTGCAATATTTTTTGTATGCTTTTAATATAAATTATTTAATATAGAATAAAGTTTTCTTAAAAGCCGAAAATTTTTACGTGTATGATCTTCCCTAGCAATTATCATCAATGATTCAAAATGCTGAAAACGACTCAAACCCCTTTGATGAAAAATTGTTAAATTTTCAATACTTATCTAATTAAAGCCGGAATTTTTAAAAAATAAGTTTTGACTCTGAATTTAAAAAAAAGAAAAGATTTTTTCCTAGTAATTATCCCCCTACCACCACCTTAAATCATTTGAAAGCGAAAAATTGACTATATAACAGATACATACGTAAATAATCCTGTCATTTTTTTATGGGTACTATGCTAGTTAATAAATAAGAGACAATTACATCTGAAAGGTTTTTTTAAATTGCTTTCATGTAAGTGAGTCAGAAAGTGAAGCATGTGTTTTATGCAAACAAAGCAAATTGCTCACTGAAGCATTTGATAAAATGACATAGAAGGGAATGAAAAAAAGTTCAAGTATTTCCAGATGGTCCATTTGAGTAAAACACACACACACACACACACACAAATTTTCAAAAAGTCACAGGTGGTAGAAAGTTTTATTCTTTTTTTATCAGGTGAATAGTTTTACATTTATGTTCATAAAATTTATTTGAACATAAATATCTCTAGTGTCAAAGTCAGTCAAATAATAAAACTGAACTTGACTTCATATCCTATTTGAAAATAAAAAAAATGAATAACTACAATGATTCTGAATTAATGGCAAATTAGGTGAAACATTAGATGAAAAAAAATAAATAATGTTAATTCTATTTTTGATATAAACATATTTGCTGTTTTGGTCCACTACTTTTTTCTGTCTTTCAGATAATTTTATAGCTCAAAGAACAACTCTAGGTGCCTTTTGAAGTCTTCCAAGGAATTAAGAGAATTCTCTAAAGACTGTAATAAAAGGTAATCCAAAGGTGCAATATCTGATGAATACAACAGATAAGTGAAAACTTCTCAGCCTAGCTGTAACAATTTTTGACTGGTTACCAAAGAGAATTGCAGTCTAGCATTACCCTATAGGAATAATACGCCCTTTCTCTTGATTCCAGAGGGACACTTTTCATCAATTGCTCCCTTCTGCTGATCTAATTGAATTAATTGTTTGGTTTTCTGGAAGGAGTTTGAAGGGGACTCCAATCCACTCACACTATATCTATACCTTTCTTTAGATCAAATTCAGCTTTTGATACAGTTAGAGGAGGAGCAGTTTATTCATCCCATGATTTCTGGCATCTCTCATTGTTGTAAAGTATTCATTTTTCATCACTCATCATAATTAAGAATGAAATATTTTCATTACATTCAAGTCATGAATTGTACACAGAAATATGGTGAACTGCTTCACCTAGCTGAAGCGTTGTTCAGCAAGAAGTCTCCAGCATGAAATTGTGTAAACCACTTTTGACACAAATTTGATCAAAGTACTGTCACCATAAACCACATATCTTTTTTTTGTATTTGAGTCACATTGGATATTCTTTCCATTTTCAATATAAGAATCAATAAAACAAAAACATGTGAATATGACTAATCTCTTTTGAACACACACTGATATAACAGCTGTTACAATACAATCAAAGGAAATTTTTCAAAATATAATTAGTTGAAACTAAATGTTACTAATGCCATCTAACAATACTGAACCAACTTTATAGGCTAACCAATTTTTTTTATCAGCATATTCAACAATCTTCTTAGTTTTGCTTATATATTTTGAATACAAAATGAGATTTCAGTCAATACTTTCATGTTAGTAAAACCAATGCATAAGAATTGGAAGCTGATCACTGTAAGCTCATGGGTTCTTACAGCCAATAGAGAAACTGACCACTCACTGGGAAGATTGGTGCTGTCTTCATGACGTGGAACATTTGATTCAACTTACAGCTCTGTTCACTTATCTCAAAGAAAGGTCTGGTTATGACAAAACAAGGAATGTGAACAAAATATGAGAGACTGTTCAAAACTCTTCCAGATGGAAGTAATAATGATCACAATTCCTAGCTGTATCATTTAATGTTTGGAACCAAGGCAGAAAATAAGAACAATCATTAATGTCAACTAGCACATTAGACACAGTCACAGAAGTGGGTAAGGAAATCAGGATTCAATATAAAAAAGAGGCATCTCTCCTGATAGCCAAGGTTTCAAGGATTGTATATATCACATGCATACCCACACACAATCATCAAGGTGTTCAATTACTGGTTGAAGGATTTTTGTCTTATTCTACATAGCACACATTAAAGAACGTATGAACTCCTGCCTATATAGAAAATAAAAGTTCTAAGATTGATTCACTAGCACTACCCCTATAAAATTATGCAGCTAATTGAATCTAACCTATAACATTCCACTCTGTTGATAGAATCATTGCTGCTTTTACCAACACATAATAACCAGAAGTAATAAATTGTTCTGTTGAATGCTAAGCTACCTTTCTCTCATACGTTCCTGTCCTGGTTGAGACCACAGAATGACATAATGACACAGGTGTGTGTATGGGGGGAATCAATGGCAAAATAATTGGAGGAAAAAAATTTGAAAAAAATACATGAGGTGGGAAGGGGGATAAAAAAAAGGAAGGCATGGATAAAGAATTAAAAGGGGGCAAGGGGATAAAGAATGAAAAGGGGATGAGGGGGCAGAGAATGGAAGGGGGCGAGGGGGGCAGAGAATGGAAGGGGGCGAGGGGGTAGAGAATGGAAGGGGGCGAGGGGGTAGAGAATGAAAAGGGGGCAAAGGGGATAGAGAATGAAAAGGGGGCGAAGGGGATAGAGAATGAAAAGGGGGCGAGGGGGTAGAGAATGAAAAGGGGGCGAGGGGGGTAGAGAATCAAAGCAGTGTCAATTATACATACACTCATAAAATGACCATGATATAACACAGTGGATCTACTTATAGAAATAAAAAAAAAATTTTAAAAAAATGGAGTAATTGGATAAAACCAAAACCACTTATATGGACTTATGTTATGAAAAATATTACTTGAAATTTTTGTTCAGTTATTAAATAATTTCATAACATAAATCTTCTTTTCATTGGATCCTTGCTATGATATACAGCAACAAAAGTATAAAAGTATAAGAGAAAAGTTCACATGCATTAACTTTGAAATAGCATTTTATA
This sequence comes from Thysanoteuthis rhombus, assembly GCA_963457665.1. Lineage (NCBI taxonomy): Eukaryota > Metazoa > Mollusca > Cephalopoda > Oegopsida > Thysanoteuthidae > Thysanoteuthis > Thysanoteuthis major. The sequence continues at coordinate 44,611,616 of OY735211.1, forward strand.
CTGCATTGCTAAATCATTAAAAGCATCCTCTGGTGATATTTTTAAAATGATAAATGGAAATCATACAAATCAACCTAACACTCACATGTTAGGACAATGACTCATACATCTGCATTTTTTAGCCTCAGATCAAAAACAATGTTTTCTCTAGGAGACAGATGTTGCCTATTTAGAGACACTTTTCAAATAGGAAGAGAAAAAGGCCATATCTGGTTGAAAAATTGTTTTGTCCTATTCACTGTTCACAAAAGACTTCGGTTTTAGAAATTAACACATTTTTGAGCATAGGAAATTCCGTATTTATTAAAGAATTATTTAAAAAAAAAATACTTTTATATAAGCTTGCCTAATTATGTTTTTGGATTTGATTGACTTGTTAAATCAATCCTCCTTTTGAGAAGACTGTATTTACAAATTTATATATATATATATATATATATATATATATATATATATATATATATATATATATATATATATATATATATATATACAATGAACCATCATTCCATGAATGCTCATTTTATTTAGTGACATTTTTACCACAAACAAAGGTTTATATATAGTGCCCAGCTTTGTTGAACAAGATTAAATTCTGAAAAGAATTTGTTAATCTTGAAATATTTTAATTTTGATACGTAGTTATGAGTTATATAGCTACCTTCATATGTATTGGAAGAAATTCTCCATTTCAATAACCACCTTTGATGACTGTTCATATGCCCTAACCTATCTCATTACTGTGGTCTCATAAATTTCAAAATAAAAATTAGCATGTACACACAACTCATTTTGATACTAATGAAAGAGTTACTTGTCAATTTCATAATTACTATAGTCATTTTCATGGCCTAGCAATGAATTTAAATGAAATTTTGTTGAAGGGGGGGGCAACAGACTAAGGGAAAATTTGATGAATTTTAGAGCAAATCTAGGAATTTTATTTCAGTTACTGCTCCAGCATTGTAGCAATATATGAATTTATTTTCATTCATTTTCTATGACAATGACATTGGCAAAAGTATGGATAAGTTGAGTTCTCCCTTGTAAAATCTTTATTGTGAAGTATGGTCGATACTTATAAGTCAACCTTACATCAATATCTTCATTGTAATTACTCCTACATTTATCACAAGAGAGAAAGTTCAAATCAAACGTCAGATGTTTTTAAATACGGATTATTGATTCTACATTCACAGCTATCGACACAATCTGAACTAAGTGAGAAAAGTTGGTGAACAAATTTTTTCAAATAGTATTATTGAAGCAGCAGCTTGACCCTGGCTGTTAATCATTAATTTATCAACGAGATAGTAAGCACTCAGAGAATGCATACCTGTACTAATAAAATTGAAGTGGTATGTGTACTACAGTCTTTTCTTGTCTGTCCACACAATATCTCCGAGGTTCTCCATGAATATCTACGATATTTCATAGACAAAGCTCAAGAGAGTTCCAAGTTTCCGACAAGCACAATTTTTTTCACTGAATCACATTGAGGAAAAAAAACTGATGATCTTTAATAAATAGAAGTGCAGAATTCAATTCCTTCATTCTGCTGTTGTAATGCAAGCCAGAATTGCCCCAGACTACAACTGTGTCATTATACATCCGCACACTGACTACAACATTTTATTGTAGACAATTTACCGCCACACAGTGGCAAACTCAAGTTTTGTTCTTTCCTTTTACACACATTGATAAAAGCTACATTTTTTTACTTTGATCATCAAACACATTTCCAGAACATTTTCACACAGAAAGAAAATTCTTTTGGAACATTGACTTATATAGAATGCTTTACGTTCATTCTTCCGCTTGAGAGACTTTTAACAAAAAGAATCTTCCAGCTGATTGTAACCATTTACATTCATTTTTAAAAAAAAATCCATATTCTTGTTATATCATAACAGACTTCTCAGAATTCTATTGACAACCAACGCATGTGAATATTTTCTTTCCAGCTTTTTTATCATACTGAATGAAAGAGAGAAAGTCAACCATTGTTCTTGCCACACATGCTAAATATAATCTTTTTCTCCCACCTCTTAACTGCTGCTTGAACACATATCTATATACTAATCGATCCAGGAGACAAGATTTCACTTGGTTTTCAGTTTATGAATGATTAGTTTAGCTATTCAACAGAGTCGGATTATGATAATTCCCTGAACTATTTAACCCATCACCGTTAGTACCAAATACAAAAGGTTAATTAATTGCCTTTATTTCAATATAATGATTCAGGTTTTGTTCTTTTATTCACATGTATGAAAGTGATTATTAAACTAGAAGGCACTCAGAGAGATCATACCTGTCAACGCCATTGTAATTGTGCATGGATCCGCCCCAACATTTAATCAGTTCTTCCATATACTATTGTCCACCCTTTCACGAAATTCCTTCATCATGTAGATAGACATGAAATTTTGGTGATCGAGACATCATAGAATCTATTAAAAAACTTGAATGGCAATGGGCAGGCCATGTTGCAAGAATGAAAGACAACCAATGGACATCACGACTCACAACATGGATCCCCAGAGATCACATGTGAAACCGAGGCCAACAGAATACAAATGGAGAGATGAACTAGACAAATTCAGAAAATGCTAGCTCTGCGATGTCCATGATAGAGAATTGTGGCAAATCCTTGGGAAGGTCTATGTTCAATGACAGATGCTAAAAGACTGATGATGATGATGATGATGATGATGACGATGGATAGACATATAACTACGGTGTAGGGGAGGTGAGTGTTCATGAATCTGTCCTAAAACCTAATTACATACCTCCTCGAGATGATTATCACTGAACAGCATGTAGTGGAATCCCTACTTGAAAATCTAAAACCCAACAAGGTACCTGGCAGAGATGGGATACATCCACCCATATTGAAAGAAATAGCAGATGTCATATCCCTACAACTAACTGTCATTTATAACAAAAGCCTTCAAACTAGAAATTTCTCAAATCACTGGTTAGAAGCATTAATAACCCCTATATTTGAAAAAGGAGACAAATCAGATTCAGATAACTATAAGCCAATGTCTTACAACGGTTACCAGGAAAATACTACAATGTATCATCATCACTCACGTACTAAAACAATGACGAATCAAAGCAGCCACATGGTTTTTACTATGGGAAAGTCAGTGATCACAAAGCTCCTCAACATATTGAATGGTAGGATGGAAACCCTCATGCTTAACATACCAATTGATGTAATATACTTGGATTATTGCAAAGCTTTTGACTGTGTACCACACCAAAAGCTGCTCTTCCAGATATAAAGCTTTGGAATTCAGGATTATATCCTTGAATGGATCAAAGCATTCCTTACAACAAGGAAGCAGAAAGTGATGGTCAACAACACTGTTTGATGTCCAGTTGTATCAGGCAACCCTCAGGGCTTGGTACTCAGTTGAAGATGAGAAGGTAGACCACTACATCTACCTAGGACAATGAATCTCTATGAAACCAATAAAAGAGGAAGAGATCAAGTGAAGAATAGGATGGCAAGCCTTCGGCCGAGCAAGCTCAACCTTCAAAAACAAGTTGATTCCAATAATCCTAAAAAGAAAATGCATCTTCCCAATAGTCACTTATGGAGCTGAAACATGCACATGAGAGAATCATGCTCAACCTCACATGGAGAGATCACAAGACAGCACAGTATATAAGGAAGAAAATGGGAGTCAGAGACATAATAGAATCTATTAAAAAACTTAAATAGCAATGGGCAGGCCATGTTGCAAAAATGACAGACAACCAATGGAAATCCCCAACATGGATCCCCAGAGATCACATGCGAAACTGAGGCCAACAAAATACAAGCTGGAGAGATGAACTAGATAAATTTAGAAAATCCTGGCTCCGTGACGCCCACGATAGAGAGGTGTGGCAAATCCTGGAGAAGGTCTATGTCCAACGACAGACACTAAAAGACTAATGATGATGATGATGACTCACACTATTTATGAATGATCTCCCTGATGAGGTGGGATAACTTATGTCAATGTTTGCTGATGACACCAAGAACATCAGAAGACTCCGTACTACAAATAGATGATCTTGCTATACTTGAACAATGAGTACTCCAAAGGCAGTTACATTTCCATCCATCAAAAAGCAAAGCCATGCATCTGGGGAAATCCAAAGCTCGGCACCAATACAGGATAAGTGGAAATAAAACTCTTCATACACTGGAGTCAACTCAAGTTGAAAAGAACCTCAGAGTACACATCGACAACAAACTCATGTTTATACAACTCTGTCAGATCAAAACAACCAAATAAACCACAGCCTTGGATATATCAGACATGCATTCAAACACCTTGATCCCAATAGTTTCATTTTACTCAACAAATCATAGGTTTGCCAACATTAGGAATTTTCTCCTTTCACATGATCTCCCAGATGTAGATACAAGAATCTATCCAAAGCAACGCAACAAAATTATTCCCTCAAATCTGGCATTTAACTTACGCAGACTAATTTCAGAAGTTGAACCAGAAAGCTCTGAAATACAGATGAACCAGTGCTGATCTCCTTGAGACATTCTGCATTATCTCATAACACATATCTAAACAAGATCACGCTCAAACCAGCACTTAACAATCGTATGTGGGGACATAACAGTAAACTTCAAGAGCAGGAAACAAAAGGGTCAAGAGGGTACGACATAGATGCCAGAGCGACCATTCCGTGGAACAGGCTCAGTGAAGCAAATGTCACATCAGCTAATATGAATTCCCTCAAGTGTAACCTTGAGAAAGATATTGGTCTCAAAAATTATCCTTTCTCGCACAAAAGAAAACAATCTGTAGACGGTCAAAAATACTCCTTTTTTACTGAAGTACCTACTTGGCCATGATTGCAGGACATATCGTGGCATGTATTAAAAAAAAAAAAATTATTATCCATTGACAAATGATATCAATAGGTTGGTGGTCCTCAACCACTGGGCCACAAAGCATGTGCTACAGGACTGTGAAGAAATGATATGATTTGATGATATGAAACAATAAGAGTCAGCTACACTTTTCCTCATTATTCTTGATCATGCCTCCCACGTCCCCCACTAAGAAATATATTTGACCTGTGCTATGTAGTAAACTATCAGTAAAAATTAAACGAATTTGACAAAAAATTTTCTGTGGTTGATGAACATAACATTTTTTTATCAATTTTAACTTCACCTCAAAGAAACTCAGGTAGATCTTAACATCAAATCCTTTAGATAAACCCTTTTAGAAAACGAAATTGAGTCTATTAGCCACTGATAAGTAATGAGTTGATTTTATAAGTTGTCCAGCTGAGAATGTTAAAAATTCCAGTCGTTAAGGGTGTTTTCTAGCATGTGCAAAACCTCACTCCTTGTACACCTCAGGTTGAACCCATGTGTGCCCCCCCCCCACCCATTCAAAAAAAAATCGTCAGTAAAATATCAAAGAAGCCTCACAAGGGAAGTAACCGGATACTTCGAAGCCTTACTTCCGTACAATGGGCAGAAATTAACAGTCCAGTTTACCATTGAAGTTACATTGTAAATAGAACCCCCATAGTAGTAACTAAGAAAAAATATTTTCTAAAAAAAGAAAAAAAAAAAGAAAAAAAAAGAAAAAAAAAAGAAAATAACCAATTCCAGGAGGATTTTTGGTCTAAATCGATTAAAAGCACAGAAAATTACTGGCGAAAAAATTTTTTTCCCTCTTTTTTTGACCTGGTTAGTTGAACGGATGTGAATCTTGACCAGACGTTTATAGTTGATTTGTAAGCTTTCAGTTCGTTTTTTCAATTTTATCTGAAGTAATATGTTTAAGGTTTCAAGTCGGACCCCAAAAAGGGGGACAAATTATCGTCCGGGTCGAGGTGGTGACCGACAGAGGACAGGGTGTTTTAAAGCCGGCCACTCTGTAGTCCGACACACAAAATGAAAACATTCACATGCCGATCGTCTTTTTAATTGAGGGCTTACTTACTTGAAACGTCAGCATCACATAATGCTGGGTCATGCTGTTATTCGTTAATTTGAAGGAATAAAGGATTTTTTATTTTTGTTTTGAGTGTTTTAGACAATGTTGAAATAAATATTATGCCCCTGTACCCTTTAAACACCCAAAACACTACCCATGTGTTCGACAAGTGGTGCTTCATATCTCTACTTGGCATTTGTCAAGTAAGCGGCCTTCTGAACACATTCGTAAGGCCAGCATTGCATTTTTTTTACCAATTAAAACTTGCAGAATTTAGTTTTTGACAAATGACTGAAGACTCGGCCGAAAAGTTAGAAAATGTTCAGTTTTTACATTGGAGTGAAAAACATTGCAACTTATAAGTTCTGTCACAGTAAACAAAATATCAAGTTTTATAAACTAGCTAATTGTTCCATATGGCATAGGGAGAAAAGGTGTGGGAGAAGAACAGTTTTAACTTTTTTTTAAATTCAAAAAGTCGATATTAAATTTACAAAGTCAAATTCGCAGCGAATATCAGTGAGAAACATATTTTCGTGGTAAAGAGTGTGAAAAACGTAAGTGCAAAGAAGGAAATTCCAGATTAACGTTTTTCCCATTAAATTGTTGGTAATTGGCTTCTTAATTTATTGAACAAACTTTTATATAAATATTTCCATTTAAAATAAAAGTTTTATTTTGTGTAGCTGAAAAGGAAAATGTTCAACTATGAATCAAGAAACGGAGCCAAAAACAAGAAAAATCTAACTCAACTTACATGTTTGAAGATATACAGTATTCATGAAGATGAAGAGCTTTCGGAAGTCAATATTTGTTTATGATTGAAATGTACTAAAAATTCCTGTCCTGCTGAGAATGTTTAAGCCTAAAAGAACTACATAGAAAAGTGTTGATTATTATAAAACTTTAGTTTAGTTTCTTCAAAATTGGAACGACTATTTGTCATAAACTGGAAAAAAAAAGTTTTCAATACTAAGACAACACGAAGAAGTGGAACATAGTACCCTGTTTATGAAAAAAGTTTTAGTGTTACTATATTTGTGCCCATCTGCTCGTTTCCACGTTGTGAGTTAAGGAGAGAAAGAAAGGAGAGACAGAAAAGCTGTCACACCCGGGAAGTGCTCTACTAACTCCTCCCTTGTTAGTTTCAACATGTGTCAGCGAATAAGTTTTGTTTGTTTATTTGTTCGTTCGTTATTGTTGTTAATAATTATTGGGTATGCACAAAAGTTTTCGTAACTAGCTCTATTTATTGCACTAAGTCCAAATTATCCATGGAACAAATTGATTACTTGTGAAATGAAATGAAAAAATTAAAGTGAATGATTTCCACTCTAGTTAAAGAAGAGTAAAAAAAAAAAAACTTGAGAAGAAATTTGATCTCCTTGTTGCTCTTTCCCTTTGTCGGCTGATAACTGGCTTTGAAGTAAAGTACACGTTATCCATGAATACCTTGAGATAAAAAGGTACCTTATTCGCAGTTTTCGGGCAACAGTTTCTTCCCTGAATAATTTGAAACCAGTAGTTCTTAACCAGGGGGCACGCCCCCTGAGGGGCGTGAGTAATTTTAAGAGGGCGCGAACCTGCAGGAAAAAAAAAAAAGAATTTCTTTTATTATTTTAGGGATTCTGTTAACAAGTGTTTGCATAATATCGTGATGAACATAATCAATTTTTGATTCCCCCCCCCCCCATAGATTTGAAATATTCACTTTAAACTAACAAATCATTTGGTCGAAGATCTGAGGAGGGGCGTGGTGGCAAAATACAATTATCAAATGGGGGCGTGGTAGTAAAAAGGTTAAAAAAAACAACACTGATTTGAATACAAAAACGGGATGTGAACATCACTATCCGACTTTCGTGGTCTAGAATAATCAAGATCAAAGTGTGGTATCTGTTCTCGCGTCAATGAAACAGTAACTTCCATTTTTCGATTTCAAACATTATAATGTTTGTTTTCTTCTTGAATCATTTTTTCTCTTGCATTTTACGAAGTAAATAATAATTTATATACAAAATCCGCAATGTTTCATTGATGTGTAGAGAATAGATACTACACTTTGATCTTGAACTAAAGGCACATTCTGTTTAGGACAATGAAATCGGGATAAAGTAACCGGGATTCACCAAGTGAACATTTGTTTAAAAATAAGTTGATTAAAACAGCGAGGAAATTCATATTGCTTTTGCGAGAATTTGTTTTCCTTCTTCCACGAGTGAGTTTTTATGGTAACGAGATCCAGTGATTCACGAGAGGCATAACTGAAGGGGGTTGTGGGGGCTATTTGAAAATGCCCCGGAGCCACTGAAAGCTTCATAAATAGCAATTCACCTGCTGCATTTCTACTGACAAATCTCTCATCCGCGCCCTCTTATCTCTCGTAATTCACTTGAAAATATTTGTCATCTTTCGCTAAACCAGGGACAGTGATCTGAGCAAATTTTTTTAGATTGTTTTTAAAAGATTTTTTAGATTTTTTCCTATCTTATTCAATATTTTACTATTGTTTGATTAGTTTTTATCGAAGGTCACGTAATCCTGATCATTTAAAGAAAAAATAAGCTGTGACGGAATCACAATGTGTAATAATACATTATACAAAATGCATGGATCTTTACTATATGATACCTAATTGTTTATTCATTTTGTTATGCACCTGATCAACTATAAATATTTCTCAGGGAAAGTGGATCTAACTTTGAAATTCCAAGATTATTGTGGTGGGTATTAGTTCCAAATGTAATCTGTGATTCCGTCATGCTATTATCTGTTTTATTTTCCCTCTATACAACATTTATTTTGAACTCACTCACGCTTGTAAAAATTGTTTCGCAAATTAGATTTGAATTTTTATACTCACTATTTTCGTGTTATGGACTTAGTAAAGTTGAAAAATAAATTTTGTTTCCTCAAAACTCGTTCATAGTTATGCACTGGTGATTCCGTCACAGACACATTTATGATTCTGTTATACTCATATTTGGTCACTGACAATTACCAAGTATTTTCAACATCATGCTTTTTTTCTGAAATTGTGAGAAATAACATAGTTTTGTCAAATCATATACAAAGATATGTTCCAACTTTTAGGCCAGGCAGAGGGGTTTCAAGTGGGCTCATTTGGCTTATGCCTATTGTTTTGAGGGAGGCTGACTCCAGAGGCGTACATGTATATACCCTATTACAAATCATATGTGTTTAGCACTGATTACCAAAATTTTTGACGAGCAGTTTGAAATGGGGGTTTACGTTTTCCACCAGGCCTGGGCCTATCACCAGTTCTGCACACATTTTTAATCTATTGATAAATACATTGAAACCCAGGGAACTGATAGTAATTCAATGTATGATTCCTTCACAAGCTTATATCAGGCCACAAAAATATACACTGTTTTACTATAATCTAAAGGGTTGGTTGCTCTGAAATACAACACAAATACCATCAGTGATGAAAGGGTTTTGATATATATGTGCATGCAAGAGACTTTGTTCTCATTGTATAAGCTTTACTTCTCCAAATAGAAGGAACATTGTTGTTGCCAAAGTTTTTACGATGATAAATCTATTGGGGCTGTTTATTTCCTGTGCTACAGACAACCGTTTCAAACATATCTAGCAGAGAATATAAATAGAACAGTAGGAATTTGTAGTGTAAAAACATTTTGATTAATTTAAGGCTGCTCAAAATAAATGATGCTTTTGCTACTTGAGACCCTTGGACCCACAGGCACTGTCTGATTGCCCGACTTCTCAGTCCACACCTATGCTAAACCTCCCTCAATGAAGCTCAGCCAAGCGGTGACATGGTTTCTCATCATCAGTGGAACCTTGCTAGATCTGCAGGACCTCAATTCATGCTGTCCGTGTATGTTGCTAACTGTCTGGCAGGGGACAACCATTTCTGCCACCTCTAAATCTTTAACCAATTCCTCGTGAAACTGTTTCTCACCTCTGTAATGATACTCAGTGCACAATGTTGAGAGACTTTATGAGGAGTCCCTGTTCTCAGCATTCTTATTGTAGTGCTATGTTGCTTTCATTTGCTATTTATTGGGTCAGTTGTAATTGCATGAATATCAAATTATCAATATCGAGTACTTTATAACCTATTTCTGACAAATATATTTGAACAAGCTTGTCTCCAAGGTCAACTGAGTGTTCTTTTATGTTTGGCATGATGGCATTATTGTTCCTTTAATGGTAATAGGGAAAATGCACTGCATTTTGTTATTATGGATGCATGTAAATTGCCCAGGTCAGTCTAGGAACCTTCTAGAATTTTTAGGATTAGTTTTGCAATATAAAGTAGTCTGTAGAATTTTTCAAACATTAAATATTAATATTGATATTAAAGGAGTTGAATTTTTTTTTTTTGACTTCACAATAAAATAGATAATTAAACATACCTTTTTATTAGTCAAAATCTTTCAATTTCCATTTATAATATTTTTTGGTCGTTTTGGAAGCTAATTGCTTCGTGTATTTAAGGTAGATTCTCCAAGGCTGCCTCACCGACCCTAACCGGTTGGAGATAGAAAGAAAGACATCCTTATTCATGGAATTTGCATCCAACTTATTTGGAAAATGGATCGAATTGTGTAAAAAAAAAAAAATTAAAAAAAACAAACTTTTTTTTTCTTTTTTTTTCCCGGTGCTCCGAACATCCATTCTCGACTCACAAGAACAGTTTGGATGTGTATCAAGAGCCGGTGGAGCTCTTTAGCCTCTGACCCGCAGTGGACAATCCACCAAACCCCCTGCCAACATGTCCTGGGCCAGCGTGGCAGGGCATGGCCCATCACTCCCCATGATTTGCACACCAAATATTAGAAGTGCACCCATTTTTAGATAAACTATATGAAGGGGGTTGAATACTCATTTGCCTCACTGTACATGACAATACTCACACTCTTCCAAAACACATGAACTTTACTGTCAGAGATTACCTTTCAACCCATTGCCCTACTTATGGTTTGTAATGATCTATATAGCCAGGTGAGCATGACACCTTCAATATTCTTTTAGGAAAACTATATTCACAGAAAATATTAAAATATTAAAATCTCACTACATGCCTTGATTCTACAACTAATTGTATAGGGACTGAAAAATTATCTGTGCTATTCAGTTATAATAAATAATCCCTAATTTCAAATTTTCAACTCCACCTATAAGTTTTTTTTTGGTCATCTTGCTAGTCCCAAGCCTGGGTAAAGAGGGAGGGTTGGATATAGAGCCAGCAACTTGGCTTTGTAAATTCACTTGCTATTGAAACCACAGAAGCATCACTCCAGCTTAGTCAGGAACATTTGTCTGAGTTTATACCGCATTTAGGTGAGAACCTATGGAAAGCCAGTCCACCAAACAACCTATTAAGACCAAAGGTAAGAACCAAGAGAGGGAACTGGAAATGAAATTTGGAATCCTGTGACAGCAGGAAATTAGTTTAAATGGCAGACTTGAATCCACAGGAGGAGAAAAGAGTCTGGAGGCCAAATCGGACCTAAAGACGATCTGTTGAGAGTGAGGCAAAGGTGGCTGGGCTGACATGGGCCCAATTCAGGAAAGTTACCAAGAACTGAGTCCATTGGTGTGGTGCAGTTGTAACCCTATACTCCACAAGTTTACAGGAATAAACAACAATAAACAATTTTCAGGATTTTCTCAATTGATATTTAGTTGTTGATAGGAAAAGAGAATATGAACCTAAGTCAGAGCATTGAAAATGTTGAAAAGCAAGTTAAAAATGATATTATGTAACAGTTAAATGCTTATGCTCCACATCATACATTGTTTGTTCACACAACACACAAGAAAAATGGATATTATTGATCTTCACTTTTATGTTTGACTGTTGTCTAAACAATCAGCTTTCACTAATGTTGAGAATTTATAGTCTAAACAATTTGTAATATATCAAATAGTCAAGTCCAGTTTTATGGATAAATATGAAGATCCAAACCCTTTGAGATATTTTAATACCATTTCTATTAGATTTAGTAGGATGAACATAAAATCTTATTTATGTATAAAAAAAAATTCAGTTGTTGAATTTTTTTATGAGCAGTTGCTAGAAGGCTAAGATACTTACCTCAAATTAGAGCTTGACAATTGTTAGACAAAGCCTGCTAAAATAAAAGATTACAAAAAATATAATTGTTCTTCAAAATCTTAATAATATCATGCTACATTAATTGGGAAGGCATGTTCAGAGCTCTACCCTTCCCCTCAATATGAGTATGTTGAGTTTTTATACAAATCAACGACTTTATTCTTGTGATAAATTTCGTAAAACCCAACAAATTATAATAAAAAAATATCAATGCAATGGTAAAATTGATCAATCTTTTTTTACGAAGTTTAATTACGTATGGGATAAATAGCTATTTTGTGCCACAACATTATTATTTTTTTGGCCTATCTAATGTTAAAACATTCTTTTCCAGTATTTAATGCGTTGAGCAGATATGCATTTTTATTACTGGTTATAAAATATAAATTATTTTATGATTAAAATTTATGTGTGCACACACACATACACATAATTCACTGAAAACTATTCCATTTTATGAGATTCTATGCTTTTTGACATCAGGCATTCATACAAATAATATTAACTAATTTCAAACATACAAGGATATACAGTTTATTTCCAAGGTAAAAGGAAATTGTAGAGGGGTGAGAAATTGGAAGATAATGAAAATGTTTCCAATTTTGACATAAAAAAGAAATATTTTGAATGAAACTTCTGATGTTTTTCTAGAAAGGGTCTTAAATTTATTTTTGATGTTCCTTTGAGAGGGTTGTTAGCTTTCCTACTTATAGTTATTTCTACGATCCAATCTGTAGTGCAAATGACTGCAGTAGATAGCAGACAAAAAACATTCCTGAAATCAGTGAGGAAGAAAAATAATGCTCATTGATTTTCAAATATTGGGAGTCAGGTAACAGATGGCTCATTAATCAATAGCTCACAAATAGTATATTTGTAAAATCAGCAAATATCTTTATAATATCTCGCTTAAAGGCCATCATCGCTTAAACTTCAAGTCAAGTTATTTCCTTTGTATTGAATTAATAACATGAATTTTTTTCATAAAAGCACTGTATTGGGGGCCCACAGGCCATGCTATAGTGCTTGGATTTCTATTCTTTCACCTATTTTAGAAGACAGTATTGAACAAGACAATTACAAAAGTAATAAAGATGATGAATTAGCTTTTTACCACTACTGGTTTATCTACTGATAGATATGATGTCTATTTTTGATTGCGCATTATTCTGTAACTAGAGAAACTCATCAAAGTAGACAGGAAAGAACATAACCTGTTCTCTATCAGGAAACAGTAATGATTTTTACATGCGGATATCTTGATGGATGGAGTTGTTTTTTTATCCCCAGATAATGCTGCCTATGGCTGGACACTAAGAGTTAATTCAGTCAGATTTCTATGTATGAGGAATTCATAATTTCAACAGTCAATTGTCTCCGAGTAGATTTAGCATGACTGGTTAAATCAACGAGTTATGATTACATAGAAAATCTGAACAAAGGCAAGGGGTCATCGAACTAAGGGATTTCCATCACTAAATGCCCATAGACCTGTCGGGGCTTCCAACTTTAACAAATTGGCCATTTCAGATCATTAATTAATTCTTATCTCCCTAAAAAATCTTAATCACAATTCCAAACCTCTAAGTTTTATTTCTCCTTCATGTATAACACTATTCCCAACGTCATTATTCCGACTCACATTCTTGATTCAGGGTTTCTCTTTCTCAACAGATATTTCCAATTTTAGATTTCTCTGACATCCTAAACTCAAACCATCTGTTGGTTGTAAGATTACATAATTGCAGGCCATCCATCAAATCCCCTGACACAATGAGAGGGCAATCATGATACTCCGAATTATGGGAGTATTACTTGGTTAGCCTAACCACAAGCAAAAACAAACTTTAATTTGCAAAACTTATTCTTTATATGACAGACATTTATACATTTAACATACAGTTGATTTTCTTCAATGAAAAAAAAAATATAAATATATGTTTATATAAAATATCCTTTTATTGGAGAATGATGTATTTTTTAAAATGAGAATTAGTGGACATAGTTTCAAAACTGTGCCATAGTCAAAATTGTAGAAAGGTATTTTTGACTGTTTTTAATGGAACTTATGAATTATTTTGCAGAAATTTGGTGTTAAATCTTAGGTAGGGAAAAGGTTTTCCATTAACTTATAACAGATTTCGATAAATGAATAGGATAAAAGAATCTCGTATTAGGATTCTATTTAATTTTACTAGAATTTAAATTGTTTCTAAAAATTCAATCAACCATGCCAGAGTGGATCAGACTAATATCTAAGACAATTTAAAATGGAAACTGTACTTTGTCACCCTGAAAGATAATTGTTTGACTAAGCAGTTTTGGAGGTAAATTCTAAATTTTCAGGTTAATGCATATTTTGGAGGGGAAATATTTCAACATCTGCTGAAAATCTTCAAGATAAAATAAGCAGGAAAATAAATTACAGTTCTTGCATGTTTTCACAACAGATACAAATATTCTGTTTTTATGCAATGTGACATCATATGATTGATCTGAACATCACTGCACATATTAGAATGAAGAAGTCTTCTTGAACATACCCAAGATATATTACTGTGGTATGATTTAAAATAGCCTTGAATGCAATACCTAGGACAATGAATCTCCATGAGACCCTCAAAAGAAGAAATCAAGCGAAGAATCACACTAGGATTGCAAGCCTTTGGCAGAGCTAGCTCAACCTTCAAAAATGATAAGATCCCATTAATCCTAAAAAGAAGGGTGTATAACCAATGCATCCTCCCAATAGTCACTTATGGAGCTGAAACATAGAACCTAACCAAGAGACAGATCCGCAAATTGAGAACCATGCAATGTGCACATGAAAGAATTATGCTGGGCCTCACATGGAGAGACCATAAGATAGCACAGTACATTTGAGAAAAGACAAGAGTCAGGGACATTATTGAATCAATTAAAAATCTCAAATGGCAGTTGGCTGGCCATATTGCAAGAAAGGCAGACAACCGATGGACATCACAACTCTTGACATGGGTCCCCTGAGATCACATGCACAACTGAGGCCAGCAGAATATTAGATGGAGAGACGAGCTAGACAAGTTCAGGAAGTACTGGCTCCGCGACGCCCATGATAGAGAAATGTGGCAAATCCTGGGGAAGGTCTATGTCCAATGACGGACGTTAAAAGACTGATGATGATGATGATGATGAATACAATTGAATGTTTCAACAAAAACCCTGCTATTTCTAGCATGAAACATAAAAAATTTAAAAAAAAAAATCATCTATCACCATTAATTTTCTAGCAATCCCTAATTGGTAATGATGGTAAATTAGGCTGAGTTGTTGGAGGTTGGGATGTAGAAGAGACATGAAGAAGGTGCACACTACCTCTTAATAGTTCGCTCTAAATAAAGGCTGGACGCTATTTTGGCTTTTCGCCTTTTTTTCATAAAAGCAAAAAAGTGGCTTAAGATGAACTTTTGAAAAATGGGAGATAGCAGTATTTAGTTCTGAGGTATGTATTTATATAATGTGTGTGTGTATGTTCATGATAAGTGTCCAATGAGTCACATTTTGTAAAATATTTCACTTTTGATAATATTTCAAATCTTCCCATTATCGGAGATAAAAATTTAGTCAGTTATCACACTAGAAATAGAATTCATAGTCAAATGCTCCTCATCACAGAGGAAAGTCATGTGTGCCTAGATAGCAGCCCTGTTCAGTCAATGAGACACCACGAGCTCTGTGATTGGTGTCTTGGCCAATCAGCACAAGATAATTTCCCAATGCGCAAATTTTAAGAAGTTAAGAAAATCAATCAAAATTTGACAAACTTATGCCTGCAATATTTCCATAGTTTTTAGAACTACAAAGCTCATCTAAAAATTTTTTTTTTAAGCTTGAACAATATAATCATAATCTACCCCTCCCCCAACAAAACAAAACAAAACCTCACATTTTTTGCTTATCTACACCATAAGTATTTTTAGGAAAATTGTTATTCATATAAAGAAAAAGAAGAAAAGAAAAAAAAAAATCAAAAGCTCATTACCCAAATTTCAAAACAGATCAAAAATGACCATCCTAACCATTATTATAACAATATTGCGGTTGGAACATGATTTAAAAAAATAAAAAAATTTCAGAGTTTTACTAAAAAATAGAAACAGTGATGACATATTCAAAATTAATAGTAACATGCATCAGAATCATAATACTGAGTGTTCTAGCTTAAAAAAAAACAAAAACAAGCATTTTAGTTCAAAAAACAACAAAAATATTGAGAGTTCATCTAACTTAGAAAGTGATTTTTTAAGCTCTTCAATAATGGCTCATTGGGCACTTATGTGTGGCTGCTTCTTTGTATATATATATATATATATATATATATATATATATATATATATATAAACGTAGGTAGGTAGGTAGACTCCCAGGATACATGCATGAAAATGAAAAAAACATGTGAAACATTAAATGTTTGTAAGGGAATAGATTTGTTCATTTTATTTGTGCTCCATTTTCAACATTGATTGAGTAAGTGTGTGAAACGTAAAAGGTTTGTAAGGAAATGAAGTTGCTTTAATTCATTCTAATTGTATGTCGTATCTTCTTTTCAAGTGACATTGTATTAAAAAGAGGAGGGGGGAGATAATCCATAGTTGATATTGAGGCTAGCAAGAGTTATCTCCATTCCACAGATGCATTCTACAACTCAACCAAATATATATATATATATATATATATATATATATATATATATATATATATAATGAAATAAGACATTGAATGTATCAAGCACTTTATGAAATAGACCTATCACACAGTGCATTATATTATATTTCTGATTTGTACTGTGAGATATATATATATATATATAGTTGCTGAATAATTAAGCTGTAAGTTCTTTCACATTTTCCATTAAATATGACAAACCAGACTTTCTTGATACAAATAATCGACTGTTAGTACAAGTTGAAAAAAACAAAAACAAAATAAACACATTTTTCAGTCGAAATATTTGTAATGTATTTGAATTTGAAATTCTTCAATTTTTTATTTTTCAAAATCATGGCAGTGTAGTTCATGGTGAGATTATGGAATTAAAAACAGTTGTGTAAAACTGTAGTTGATCAACGTAAAAACAAATCAAAATTCTGTGGAGTAATTCTGGCTGCTATGAACAGAAGAATTAATAAAGGTATTTCCTATTTTTAAACATTATATATATATATATATATATATATATATATATATATATATATAAAAAACACTCCCTTCCTTAGGACTGAGCACTCTGGAAATTATGCATAAATAAATGTATAGCTTAATTCAGTCCCATATTATATATATATCCATCTCAAGACTCAAAAACAAGTTCAAGTTGAAGCAAAGCAGGAAGGTTGAAAATGAGTAAGTGGAAAATGTCATACCATCTGTTTTCCAAGCTACAGAAACCACCAAAACATCTCAAGTTAAATTTGGTACATATACTTAATGGACCAAGGGGAAGGTTTTAAAGTAAAAAGAATTTCTTTGAAGTTTTGGGAGGGAGGGGGGGGCTGAGTTCTGTTTATAATGTATTCGTAATGCTAAACTGAGCCCTCACTTTCTATTGAAAGATTGTAACATTATTATTTTCTGATTTGGGGAAAAAAAATTAAAAAAAATGAAATAAAATTGGAATTGACTGGAAATCTTGGAATGAAAGACATCCAAATATTTTACACAGAAAAACGTTACTTATTTTTTTTCATATTTGATATCAGCACTTCAGGAAAAATGAAAGACGATACTGACATATATTCAGGCTTTTCTCACATAACCAACCATGAAAAGTACATTTTACAATAGAAAAGAAAAAGTAATTCCTTCCACTATTTGTGTATTCTGTGATAGTACAGCCTTTTCTCCTTCATTCATCAGTTATTCTTACGTTTTGCCGCAGAAAGAATACAAGGTTTTACATATTTTTATAACAATGCAAAAAATTAATAGGTGGCAAAAGAATGACAACAAACATTATTCAATGGAATTTTATTACAATGATGTAATACAATATCTGACTTTTATGAGAAGGTGATATAGAGAGAAATACAAAGGAAAATTATGTTCACACAGCCAGATAGCCGAGAGAAGTATGGTAAAAAGTAGATTCAAGTCTTTCACTGGACACAATACTTGACATTCCTATAGCCTTATTTCTCTCATCTTTCAATTAAGAGCATAATATTTATGATACATAATTGCAGTAAAATCTTTAAAATTCTTTACATTGTTTATAAGCATAGTATCACAATTTATAGAATTCATTGTGGAATATATGAGGCCCTATTCAAAAGTAATAACAGCAGTAATTCTGGTGATAGGAAGACTGATTTGTCTATAGTAATGAAATTGAATTTATGACTCAAGTCTTCAATCAGCAATATCAGGTCAAATAACTAAATTTTTGTTTTATGATAAAATTCAAGTTATTTCCTGAAATGTAGTGTGTACCCATGTAGAATATTATTTGCAGAATATGTATAAAATAACTTCCCCTTAAAACACAGAATTTACAAGTAATGTGCACATAAGGAATTATTTCATAGAATAAAACAAATGTGAAATAATATCTTTATGGAACTGTGGCTGATTAGATTTGAATGAAAGAAACTCAAAATAAATCATGTGTGTGGAGGTCAGAGAGATCCCCTCATAGGATAATATAATATGGCTCTCATTTCTGTTAGCTTTCTAGAAACATCTGGAATGTAACACAATTCAGTAGACATATCATTCATCTGGGCGCACAGATATTGGTTTCTCAAAGAAGTTATTCTCTACAATATGCCGAATACATTGTAGAATCACATTCCGCTCATGACGAATTTCTTTGGCAAGGAGCTGAAGAAGAAAAAGAATTCAATAAGATGAAATTTAAAAGAATAAAAAAAGAGAATAGCAAAGAAGTCCAATTGAGATCATAAATATAATCAAAATTCTTGGCCAGATTAACGATTTTGTCAGATTATATCAAATAAATTCTAATTCAATAACATTCCACTGAATGACCTCTCCTTTCAGCATACAATAATGCTCAATATTTTTTCATTCCTATTTACTTATTGGAAATTACTATCAGCAGAGAATTTTCAAATTTTGTTTCTTTGCCTTTTGTATCATTAAAAAGTGACAATATCATTTGTGTTATATAACATGGAGACACTACAATCTAGTTTTTCAACAGTTCAATCATCTCTTGGATTGATATGGACCAATACTTAATACCAACATTGCCATTTACATTTCTTCAGAAGCTATTACAAGGGTTAAATGTAGGCAAAAATTTGAGAGATAACCAGTACCATGAATACTCATCAATTAAACTGACCTGGCATCCACTTCAAGTTTTCTCTCATTATTTTCTCCAGACTAAAATGTCTTGAATCATTAATTGGCTAATTGCCAGTTTTATAAAATACTCATCTAATTATAGGGTGAGAGAAAAAAAAACAAAAAAAAAAACAATTACCTTTTCCAGTAAAGTTGGCCGATCTCTTTTGAAGACTTTACTGTGCCAGGGTCTTTTGGCAAGTTCCCGAGCCTCTTCAAGTCTCGCCTGATTTTCTGTTTTTCTTGATCTCTGGTGTTGGTTTCTGGAATTCTTCAGCTCTTTCAAAACTGTAGTGTTACATGAGGGTTCAGTTGATGGCCCTGATTTCTCATTAGTGTTTACTTCTGGAAAGAAAAAGAAAAAGAAAAATATGGAAGAAAAATATGAAAGAAAAGTGAAGACAGAAGCTTTGATGCTGAACTGGCCATAAAAAGACGAACTTTGATCAAAGAAGATCAATCCAGGTGATTATTTGGACACTTACTGATCAGACCATGGTATTAACTGTTTGTTGTAAAATAATCAAGTGGATACTGTCCCTAGCTAAAAAGTCACTTTTTAAAATTGAAATTGTTAGTATTTGAACATTTATCAACTATATTTTCCTTTTTTAATGTTTAGTTCAAGTATGACTGAATTTGAAGATTCATTTTACTCCACAGGGACTCAAATGTTTGTACTGAATCATCTTTTTGTAGTGTTTTCTTTCCTTTCATTTAATAGCCAACTATTAATTTTTCTATTATTTCTCCAATTAAAAGTGAATGCAAAATGTTCTCAAGTTTAATCAAATATTAACAAACTCACTTCATCTCTTTATAAATAAAAAAAAAAAATACTTATTTTAGGAATCACCTTAAGGAGTTAGATAATTAAACTATGCATGTATAATAATTTCCTATGTATGTTGGCACATACAAAAGTAGGCTTGCTTTAACATTGAATTCAAGATACAGGTATACCTCGATTTGTGTGGTTTATTCATTCTAAAATTTTCCGTTCTGTTCAAAATAGCATTGTTCAAGTCTTATCAAAATTTAATGAGCTTATTTTTTCAGCTTATACTTAACTATATTAACTTGTACAACAATACCATAACCATACTACATCAAAACATTCAATTCAAAACTACTATTTAATGTTTTGAACTTCAGATAACTGCCTTATTGAAGATAACTAATTAAAGGAATTAGATAAAATACAGTTAATATAGGAATATGGAGTAGATTTACTGTGATGCAATGATATCATAATTTAATAATACAGACTTTTAATCTTTAGGTCTATGGAATGTAGTTAATCCATAATCACAAAACATTTAAGAGGAGGTTAGTTACTTACCATTAACATCATCCTCATCTGAATTATAAATTGTTTGAAGAGCTTTGAGACTGGAAGGCAAAAGGAGAGATTCTGATGTCGGAGATGATGACTTATTCTCTTCTTTAATATCTGCATCATTGGAAGGATTTACTAAAAAGATAAAATATGTTCTTATTGAGGATCAAGAAAGAAAAGAAAAAAAGAAAGAAAAGAGTGTAAAATTAGAAATACTTTATAACAAGATCACAAGACACCTTAATGAAAACTTGTAACACATCAGAAATTTCTGGAACCAATCCTAAACAATTTATTACAAATATACAAAGTATTAATATTTCTTGATATCTATTTCTCCACATCTTATAAACTAACAAAGGTTTCATGCATAGATTCCAAAAATCATACCATTGTTTCAAATATAACCGAAACCTCAAGAAAACATTGTTTTTGGCATGATAAGCTTATTTCTATGAATTTTAGATTTTAGCTTATGACATTTTTTCAAATAAAGGTAGTAGTCACTTAAACCATGAGACTTAGCATTTTTGTACTCTGGACAAAAACTGAAGTAAGCAAGTAGTTTCCATTGAACTATTCAATACGAGTACACCTCGAACAATCCAAATCTATAAAATATAAATCTCCAAGGAGAACCAGGTTTTTAAATATACATAAAAAGGGTGAAAAACTGGAGAAATAAGAATTGTTAACCAAAGAGAAGAAAAGTCTCACCTAAATCAGTATTCAAAATGGTGGACAGTGGATCAGAAGATTCTGTTGCTTCATCAGTCTCTTTTTTATCACAGATTTGCTATGAAAGAAAATCAAAAAAAACAATCAGAAAAATAAAATGAGAAATTCTGATGGCATAAACATTCTAAGAAATGTGAAGAATTTCTTAAAAGTTTTCAAATGATAAAATAAACTAATCTGAATGCATCTAAATTTACAATCACTAAAATGATAGCAGGTACACTTTAAGATGACCCACAATGCATACATGGTTCAAAGATTGCAACAGCATAGAAGTCAGAGTTACCATGAAGGGTTGATTTTGGTATTTACATATGCCCTGATATTGAGCATTTTTCACATATAAATAACAATTTTTAAAAACAAAATATGTACATGTTACATTTCATAAATGAAAAAAGTCATTTTGGAGCCAATAAGAGACTATTATCTCTACCTCTGCCACCTATGAATAAAATCTGCCTAGAAATGATAGAAGGTGGCAATACATTATAAGGGAGTTAACCCAGTTTTGTTGAATCAGAGAACAAATAAAGGTTATTTTAGATTTCAACAAATAATATCATGCAACTTGAACTACTGTACATGAAGTTTGGCTTTCCAAATAATACACAGTTCTTTCTATATTCAAACCTGTCCAGTTTAAACAGTTATTTTCAAGTTAGCAAGTCTTCAATCATCAAATTCAAATATATCCAACAAAATTTCAAGGAAATGATGATGGTAATTTAATATTTAGAAGTTTTTATTTACAGATATAAATGCACACAGAGGGATAACTGCCAAATAGTCTTTCTACTATTAAAAAACAATTCATTAAAATTCCGCATAAATCCGTTGTAGCGTTTTCATAATTTGCGAACAAAGGGAAACAACTGCCCCACTCATAACCATAATGGAGGTTACTAACAGACAGTCTTTGTCCAAGTAACAGAAACCAGTACTTTATTTACCAGGCAGCAACCATAACGCTCGCAAGTCTTTACTTATTCACAGCTTAAACCATCAACATAACAAGACATCACAATAAAAGCTTTTGAATCTTTAAATGCTGTTTTCAAAGCTCATATCAATGGAATAAATGTAAGAAAACGTATTTCAAGCTATTTTTAGAGTTTACAACAAAAGGAACAAACAATATTAGTTTTACTAATATTTTATTAACTAATTTTTTTGGAAACTGTTCGATACCTACTTCATCAACTTCAATTTTTTCTTTCTCTGTTATCTTTTTCTTCTCTGGGGGTGAATCTTCAGCAAAACAATCATTGAATTTACGCTTCTTCCACCAAGGCCCTTTACGTTTTTGTCTTTGATCATGAGGTCGGTGGTAAAATTGTCTAATAAAGGAAAAAAACGTTTTTAAAATATTGAAACTACAAAGGCATTTTTTATCCTCAAAATAGCACAGAATACAAAGACATGGCTGACTAGAATATATAATCTATGAAATGAAGCACTAACTTAGGATACTTTGTTACCAAACCTTTCTATCAAATGAAACAATATTACACAAAATCTTTATGGTCATATAAAACTAGATTAAAATTGAAAGAATTATTCAGTCTTTGATCAAATCTCATTTGATATTTTTGCTGCAAGTACTATATAATTACAGCTTGATATCATATGTCCACTGCTGGACAAAGTCCTTTCCCTGCTCCATCCATGTCAACCGTGACTGTGCCAACTTTTGCCATGTCTCACTGGCAAACCATTCTATCTCATCTCTCTATCTTATGTCTGGTTTTCAACTGTATTTGTAACCCCTATGACACCAACACGTTAACCTTTCTTCTTGCTATATGTCCACCCCATCTCCATTTTTCTCAATCATTTCTACAAATATAGTGCTCTTTCTAAAAGTGCAAGTTTGGAAGGGGCCAGACTTTATGGTGCATGAAGTAGCCTGCCATAATTGTCATGTAAAATTAAATACTAATGTGCGGCATGCACCTGGAATCTTCTATCAAATGGATGAATGTGTAACTATAACACTAAAATAGTTTGCTATCTTATTTTGTACTGATAACTGCTGATGTCTGACTCCATCCTTCAATCATTTTTTTTGTTCTAACAAAAATACATACCAAAAAATACAATGACTCTAAAACGTAAGACTGAAGACATTTTAGTGTGACATTTAAAAAACCTCAAAGACAACATTACAAAAAAAAAAAAAAAAAAAAAAAAAGCACCAAATGTGAAAATATATATAACAATAGAAACAAAAGATAAAACTAAGATTTTTAATATACTGAAGTTTTTCTGGTTGAATTAAAATTTTCAAAAAGACATTGGTAGCAATTGATGCAAAATGTATTCTAAGGAGCAAAAGTCAAGGGAGATAATTCATAGGAACTATGAAGAAAGATTAAGAACCGATTCTCTCTTCCTATTATTTGAAAACAGGGAAGTTGTTGAATTCAGCTTTATTCTTTGAAATTAATTCCATTGGGTTGATGAAAGATCTAAGGGTCTAAATTTTAAAATATAACAAAAGCAAACCATAAATGAAAGTTATCTATATCAATATTTTAAAAAAATTCTGTATTGTTTGAATACAAAAAGATGAACGTACTTTTCAGCTAGCACTTCTCCTCTGGCTTCCTTCTCTGCTTGTAGAGCTTTTTTCTTTTCAATATTTGCAGACGTAGGAAAATTTCTGGAAGATAAAAAAAAATGTTCATGTTTTGTTTGTATTTGAACTATTTTTATATTTAAAAAAAAAACTGAAATGTTGGTGTCAATAATAAGTTCCTAATGATAGACAATCTAAATTTTTTTGTTCTGATTTTGTTTAAATCATTATATGTGGTTTAGTTGGACTATTTTCCCCATCTTTTTTGTTTATAGTTTACAAAACTTCAGCTGTATACCCTCAATAAATATCAATTCAAAATTTATCGTTTATTTATCAAAATTTCCTGCAGTCAGAGATTCTTCATTTTGATTTCTTCAATCAAATTTTGGCCAATGATTACATTTTTATTCCATGAAAAATAAATCAGCAGACAATAATCCAGAGAGTAAAATAGAAATTAAGATGGAGTTATCTTTACAGAGATTATTCTTGAAGTCTCATGAATATCACTTTGGCAAACAAATTCAAATATTTCAACACAAATCGTCAGCTTTAATCAAGTACCCTTTTCACTCCAGTATAAACTTGAAATTCCAATTGATAGTCTTCACACATGACTAAACATTTATTAATACTTAATGATGAGTTTAGATTTTGTCTGAAATAAATTGTAAATGCTTCATAAATAGACATTTTTGTAAGAATTGTTTTATTTTAGACAATTAAAAGTAGATTATATATCACAACCAGATTATTAATTAGAAGTACTGTATTTGAGGGTATACAAGACAAATCTAAGGAAAAAAAATGAATAAATAAAATCAGGACGCATGTCATATCAATAATTGGAAGCTAATCTGGCTGGCCTTTGTTGGTGGGTTTGGTTCCCAGTAGAAATGATCTGATACCCACTATACTTATATAATGAACAGTGTAACTTCTTTGTTTTTCTGTTTGTAACATTGGATTCAACTTGACTCAGGGGTATAAGTTTGCTGATAAAAATACTTCAAACCCATCATTTGAATCGATTGATTCTTTAACTGAAACATATTCAAATATATTTGTCAATTTTCCCATGGGTATTAATAAGTATACAATATTGATATAATTTCATTTATATATTTGTAAAGAATAATTTCAGTGTTCCAATTTCCTGCTTTATGTTCAATTGAAACTGATAGTATGATTTCTGTATAGGGCAGTGTTTTATAACTACTGATAAGTTTTTAAACTTTTTATTAAATGTTTTCCTGAAATCCTTACTACATGTTCTGGCAAACTAAACTATGAAGCTATCACCGCTTCAGTATTTATGAATCCCGTTGCCAATAAAATTTCATTTAGGCCTGTATTTTAAAAACAGATTTTTGTTTTTGATTAGTTTATTTCCACTTGTCTCAGTGAAATTCCATGTTTAAAAATCAAGGGGACATCAGGCCAAAGAGAAAGAATACACAAAGAGAAAAAAATAGCATTTTACTTATAATAGTTGATAGTATAAAGTAGAGATTATTCAAGATGCCTGTTGAGTTTAAGGAATGAAAGTGTTTGTGCTCACTTTTTTCTTTCAGCAATCCATTTGGCAATATCATCTTGGCTCTCAACACTCCAGATCTTCTTGGCCAGACCAGTGTGGTGGTGCTGTAGATACACACACAAGAGCAAATTTCAAAATTTCACACAAAAATAGAAAGAAAAAAAAAAAAAAGGAAAAAATGAGGTTAGATTGTAGAAAAGGATTTTCATCTATCTGTTAGCAACTAAAGTTCAAGTACTGATGACTAAGTTATTTGAAAATATCAGTAGAATTTTCTGAAGAAATGGAAGGGTGATTGTTGCTGTTTATTCAATGCATGTAACATCTAGTCTTCAATAGGCAAAAATGAATCTTTCTTATTCATCACTTCCTAAGGAATCCTTAAATAAAGGAATACATGTTCAAATTTCATTAGTGACAGATTCCTATTTAATGGTCTCAATATGTTCACACACTAATTGAGAATTGCTTGGACACAATATAACAAGAGTCAAGATAACATTTGCAAGTCGATGTGTCTGGAGGAACAGACAGAGAACTCCAGCCACTAGTTGATATGGTGTCTTCACAAAAGTGGACTAATACATGTATTCATAGGACACTAAGAATTTCATGTTTTGACTTCCATTCATTACATTTTATCAAAGGGTAAAGTTAAAAAGCAAAATTATCTTTTGCTCTTTGGGTCTCCAAGATAAAACATGTAGCTTAAAAGATCCTATTTTTATGAATAAAAATTTTGAAAAAAAAAAAAAATATACAAAACTTGTTTACAATGACTTGAATATTCTTTCTGTTTATAATGATTTTAAAGTTTTAAAGCACAGGTAATCAGTCAGGTGTAATAAAAAAAACAACTTACATTTCGGACATGGAGTTGTACCAGTTTGGGGGCAGCAATATATGAACAGCCTTCCTCTTTACACTGGAAAGTGTTTGGGGGGGAAAAATTTAAAAAAACAAAACAAAATAAAAGTACATTTAGTGATAGCTTCCTTGTAACAAAAAAAAAAAGAAAAAAAAGAAAAAAAGTGCTATTTCATAAATTTTGTTGTGTCGTGACTAATTTGTACCTTTGAACAATAAACTTACTATTACCATGAATTGAGAAAATCTAATTTTAAAACCAAATTGAGAGGAACTAATTATACATACATTTAGCAAGAGCAAACCTTTGTTGATATCTACTTCATAATATGTGAGTCAGGCCAGAAGAGAAGTAAACAGATCGTAAACAGATATGGCGAATAAACAACTACCAGAATGATTCAGTCGGAGCTGAGTTAAACATTTTATAAAGGATAATGTTGGCAAATCATGGGAAGTGTTTTCATGATGACACATTGGGTTCAATGATCTGAATTAGGGACCTAATATAGAGCAGACTGTTTGAAATGACCCAATGACCCACTATATAAAGGGATCTGATCTAATCTTGCAGTAGAGTGTCATCATTAATTAGAGGTCATCCCTTGATAGAATGTTCTGGAGACAAGTAATAAGCTACGTGTGGCCTTTTTCTTAAAGGATAGAAATTGAAAAGATTTTAAAAAAAACAAAAAAAAAAACTTTTCCCTTTCCTACACAATTTTGTCAGAAATGTTACAAATACCAGAGACTCCTAAAAAGAAATTATTATCACCAACAATATCTTCTTCAAATTAAACAAATTTGCTGTTTTTGTAAATATCTTCACACTTTAAACAAAGGTTCCTTCAACTTTTCATTCTCCTAATTTCTATATGAATTTATGAAACCATTA
Source organism: Thysanoteuthis rhombus (assembly GCA_963457665.1). Taxonomy (NCBI): domain Eukaryota; kingdom Metazoa; phylum Mollusca; class Cephalopoda; order Oegopsida; family Thysanoteuthidae; genus Thysanoteuthis; species Thysanoteuthis major. The sequence continues at coordinate 44,639,019 of OY735211.1, forward strand.
ATGATCCCACACTTTTCTTTTCAAGAAAAAGAATTTCTATGCCAAGGTTATGATTCTAAAATTAATGTAGGAAAATGAAAGTTAAGATATTCTGTTTGAAAAAAATCTTAAATAAAATGATGTTTTTGAATCAGAGCTCCTTACCCCTAACTGTATTATAATGACCGATTTGCTAAGGGAGATAACTTGAATCCTGATTATAAAAGCAGACTCCCTTATCTATTCATTTATTTCCAAATTCATTAAAAAATAAAATTAAAAAAAAAATGAAATTCGTGTTCATTCTAGTCACATCAGATTGCATTCATTTTCTCTCAAAGGGTAACCAAACAGATCACAGAGTTGTCTAGTATATTTGATAAGCAGCTCTTTGGTGGCTTTAGAGCTAATGTCCTTACATACACTTGAAGACATTAGAGAATACAGGGTACATATGCTTTATGAATCTATGTTTTACATAAACATACATCAAGCTGCCAATATTTGAGAAGTGTACGTATACAGAAACTAGTAAATAAGAATTTATATATATATATATATAAGAAAAAAAAAAATCATATGTAATGCTATCTTTAATAAGAGATAGCATTTTTCTGAAATTTCTTATGTGGCCAAACCCATCTAGTATAAAAGCCAGCTTTTAAAACAGACAATCTTATTTTTAGTCGTCAAACGTGTATAGTACTCAAGAGGTTGGAATATCGGCCAAAAGAAATGACAAATAAATCTCAAAATTATAACCCACCTTTTCATGTCCATCAACATGCTCTTTGAATTTTTCTTCTGTCTTGAAGCCTCGATCACAAACATCACAGTAAAAAGCAGAGTTCTCTGGAAGATCTCTCTTGTTGGGTTTGTTTTTTTTTGTCTGGAAAAAAAAAAGTGATTTGCTTTCAGAGTTCACCAAAAAAGGCTTTTAATCACACTGAAAACAAAAAAGTATTTTATAATTGAATAACAAAGTACTGCCATTGTAATAGATAAGCTTTAAATAATAACATAATCAGAATATTTGGAAAGCTGTGATGATTTGATTTTGCGCAATAAGTAAAATGCTCAACAACTGGTGAAAGATTTCCAACAAAAATCAACGTTGAGATATTGTGAAATATTTAGATTTCTATACTATCGATATTTGAAGAAAAAAAAAAAAGCCTGTTTGCTGATTCTCATTACCAAGCTTTCCGATATCACAGAAAACAAATAAGTACACTGACAAAAATTGCAGTTGACAAAGAAAAGATTGAGTTTTCTCAACTCTGCAATGTGATGCTATGATGTATGACGGACCCTTTAAAGACTAAGATAAAGAGAATGAATAAAGGAATGTTTTGAAAACAGGAAATGTTTGATGTTGCTTATAGACAGCCAGTAGAAGAAAACAAAAAGAATTTAGAAAGTGGAAAATAGCAATGCTGAGTCTATTCTTATTCCTTATAACTTTAGTAGGGGACCTTTGATGAAATTTTCTTAGAATATTTCATAATTTTCTGGAACCCCTCATTTAAAGAATGCATGTTTGGATTTTTCCAGGCATGCCTCAGATTGCTTAGCCAGCTACAGGTTTCTGCATGTTAACTGAAAAAGTTACTTTAATAAGCTTTATTGTTAGAACCCTTCATCACCTGATGTGTCAGCTAAGATAGAAAAACAAAACTAATGACACAAATTACAATTGTGATGTGCTCTTATGAAAGCTTTGTATACCAAATTTCAGCTCAAGCAACTACTATTTGATGTATAATGGAAATCTTGTAACTGACCGTTGACAGAGATGCATGACCTTCAGTTACACCAGCAAATAAAAATACAGTCTTTTTATACAGGAACGATAAGGTAGGGTCACATAAAAGAACCGTATGGCACCATTATCTTTCATTGACCATGAGGTTCCATCTTTGAGTGGGGGAGAGGTTTTAAATGTCCTGGTTAACACACTAGCAACAAACCCTTCTTATACAAGCTGGATTAAAGTGTGCTTTTGTTCAATTTTTAAATCCAACTTAAAGTCATTTTCTGTCTTGGCCCTTAAATTTAGAGAGAATAATTGAAAATAATATTTTATTTGCTATCATATCAGTGGAATATGGAAAACAGATATAGGGATAGTCATATAGTATTACTACAATAGGAAAACTATACCAATTTTGTGAGTCATTGATAATCCTGCCTTTTAAGAGGAGGAAAAAAAAAAAAGAAAAAAAAAAGGCTTTTTTCAAAATAAACACAAATGAAGTTTGCTGTCATTTATGTGATTGATATATACTGGCTCCGCGACACCGATGATAGAGAAATGTGGCAGATCCGGGGGAAGGTCTATGTCCAATGATGGACATTAATGGACTGATGATAATATAATTGCTCCCTTTAATAGACAATTATTAGCAATATGGCTGAAATTAAATATTGACCTAATGTGGATTTGGCTGAAAACAACACACAAAATAGATGAGCAGTAGAGAATTGCTAATACATAGTTACCAATGAAATGAATTCCCTCTGAGCTAGCAAGGCTAGGAAACACACTGCAAAGGTTAATAATGAAATTTAGCACAAAACTCTATAACTTTCATAGCTTTTATCCTGTGAAACTATCAAATATGAAATTTTACAAACTGGCGAGAAATTACATTAATACCAAAACATCAGTCGACAAAGATTTACATCAAATTTTGCAAAAACTAATAATTGTCTCTTCCCTAAAACAAACCAGAACTTCTTAAATGAGTGCAGTCACTTTTTAATGAAACCTCAAATGAAATTGATACGACAAACATTTATTTACACTATTAACAGCTTTGAAATAGTGAACGATTAAGTTTCAAAGTGATATGAAGAAACTAGATATTTTTACCAAATGTATTTATGTGTATGCCATATATATATATATATATATATATATATATATATATACATATATATATATATGGCATCATAAACAAAGATTTTCAGAAGAGCAATAGGACCATAGATAGCAGGGCCTGTGAGTGGAAATAAACCCAAGTCCGAACATTGAAGCTTCAAGTTGAAGTGCAACTTGCCCAGGACCAACTCCACATTATAAATCAACGGTTAGTAGAAGTCCACCAAAGTGGCATAAATAGGAGCAAGTTAGGTTTGACAGGAATGTTCTTTTCCAGGCAGATTCAAGCTAGCTCTGTGGATCTGTGGCTCCTTTGTATTCCAACACTTAAGCTGACCTGTGGTTACACTACAGAACAGGAACATTCCTTAGTTAACTGATTATGGAGTTCAACCATCTCTTCGAAGGAGAATCAGGGCAACCGCAACTTTAAGCACAGATCTTCAGGACAGTACAGCTGTCTACAATTTCAAGCAAAGACCATAGACACTCCGACAGGTGATGTCACTGACTGTAGAGGTCTGCTACCCTCTCAGAGGGGTGACCCAACAGAATAGTAGCCTGTGCAGATGTGTGTGTATATATATATATATACATACACACATTGCTTTTAATAATCTATGTTTGAGAGAAAAATTACTGCCTATATAGATACATAGTTATAGATGTTTCTTATCTAAATCATTTCATTGAAATTCAAATATATCTGAGAATTTTTTAATGAGTAATGACTAGTCATGAAATATCTCATCAATGCTTTGTTTCTTAAATTCATTTAAATGGATATTCAAGTTTACCAACAGGACTTGAGTAACCCAATAGTGAGAAATGGCAAAATGTAGAGCTGGCATCCTTTTGAGGCAGATGTATCTTGCAGCGGCGCTGAGACTGCAAGGCTGGAGAAAGTGAAAGTTAATACCTGATATCAGAGGAACGAGAGAGAAGAAATGATTTTTCACTTACCTTTTTGCCATTCTGATTTTTATTGCTTTCATTGAAATGCTGATTCTGATTTCCTAGCTTCTTGTCTCTTTGGTAAAAATTTTGTTTGTGGTTGTTGGGCTGAGGAGATGAACCATATTGTAAAGAATGACTTGATTTGTTTTGTTGATTATTATTATTGAACCCGTTTTGGTTTGAATTAAACTGGTAAGGGGCAAATCTTGCAGGTGGTTGTGAGTTTCCCATCGGAGGATGAGGTTGGCAGAAACCGTTCTGGTATGGTTGATACACGGGCAAAAAATGAGGACCTCTTGGAGCCATATGTTGTGAAGGTGCTGGAAATGGTGACCAAGTTGGTCTGGGTGGACTGTTGAAATTGGGCATATCCTGGTGGTATGGACGTGTCCACGTGTTATAGGGATTATTCATGATGGAGTTGTCAGTTGATTTACTTATGAAAAATCAAAACAAAGAAAACAATAAGAATTTTGAATGGGCGTTTGTTAAGTCTAGGTTTCTAACTTGACCAAACCTATTCTAGATATTGCGTTTTTTCAAATTGAAATGGTAAGGAAGTATAACAACAACAACGATAATAACAAAAAACACGTTTCTATAGTCATAACGAATTTCGGTGACACGAAAGTCAAAAAGGGTCCCTCGCAAATTAATATTTTTTCAGGATTCCAATCAACTATGGACAAACAACAAACGTGTAGGTGTAAACTAGGGTTTCTAGTATTCGCGGTTTTTGATGGGTGGGTATGATAATTATTGTAGCGTAAATTATTTTACCAACGAACACGTTTTTCTATTTGGAAAAGAGTTCTTTTTTTATAGCGTTACTGAAATTCATACAATACGGAAGAAAAATTGGAAAAACAAACAAACAAAAAAAACAAATTAAATTATTTTAAAATTTTTAACTCCAGATTAATGTGAGAAGTGGTGTCATTTAATTGAATCGCACATGGCCTGCGTAAAATTAAATAAACAACAGTCTTCAAAGAAAAAATCATAGTCAAAAGAACGATCGTTGGAATTTTTGGAAAACATTTAATGGATGTAAACAGATCAATTAAAATTAGATATTTTCTCAAGAAAATATGTTGACTTCTTACCTCAAAGGTGGAATTTTTTTCCACTCGGAATACTAAATTCAACAACACGTGTTTAGACCGGATGCTACTGCAGCACGGATTTTTTCAGCAGTAAATGCAAAACGAAAATCCAGTCGTGATCTGTGAGTTTTATTTATAAAAATAAACATCCAAGAATATAAAAATCTGATTTGAAAATAATTAAATAGTATTCTGAATAGTTGGAAATTGATTTTAATTATTTTCTAAATGAATACATCCAGAGCAAACTAATTTTTCTAGCGTCTGACGATTGGTTTTCAAAACAGATTCATGTAGTACAGCTGTATATAATAAATACAAAATTCATATTTGTTCAGTGAAGCTCACGAAAATAAAGTGTCTATATCTAGTGACAAATTTGTAGGGGGAAAATCATTCAGAAAGCTAATGTGGGTTGATAATAAGAGAGGATTTAAATCCTCTGGCTGATTTGAATTTTGTCCATTGAGTAGAAATTTCGATGTATTTTACACTGTTTTTGCTAACTTAATATCATTTTCATTTTTCAAACGCTACAAATTGAGTAATTCATGATTCTCAAAAGAAGGAAATTTCAGCATGTCAAAAGCTCCCTATTAAAATAACTATGAATAACAGGTATTTATTTCAATCAATATAAACTAAGAGTAACTAAACGAAAGTCCTTTATTAATTACGAACTAAAAATGTGCAGTTTTTATCGAAGTTAATTCATATCATAATCGGAACAGTTAGTTGCAACAATTGGATATTACTAAATTTAGGTATTTCTGTTCTTTCATAGCGTGATCATTCGGTTGCCATGTGGTAACTAAGGAAAACAACTAGAGGGAGACAATGCCAGGTAAACAAGTTTATATCATTTAAATGAATTTCTAATTTTAATTTAATGTAATTAATTGAAATGCTTAAGAAAAGATTCAGTTATATAAAAAGTAAGGTAAACTATTCATTTTATTTTTAGAATGAAAGCCTACGCCTGACAGTGGTAACAATTCGTTGAAATTTTAACCGATAAACTGACATTACGAATTGTTTTCATGTCATTCAGACTAGCAGGCATGTGCTGGAAAAAAAAGTTAGTTAGTCTTAAGATGCTAAGATGGCAATTGTTACCTTTTTCGTCTTAAAATGGCCGCTATTCTAGATGGCTGGGGTTAGTATTTTCAGGGTTCAGGGTTAGTTTGTTATCAGCGTCTATTATTCTGCAGCCGAAATGGCGGCTGTTTTTTAAAACGGGTAAAGTAACGATTGCCACTACGAAAATAGATTATAAGAGTTCGACTGATTTCAAGATGATTCTTTTTAAAAAGTTTCCTGTACTTTGATCCAACATTTCTCAGACAGATCCCATCTGGGTTCCTGAAAACTGAAAAAATAAGAAGGGTTTTCTTTTCTTAGAAAGATTCCTTCCACCCACAAAATTGACAAGGATGGAAATTGTAGGGGGGTACACTAGGTTAGGGCGTATACCTACTTCTCAATATCCATTTTTTCTTGTATGTTGAATGTCTTCTAATGAAGACATAGCTTTATAAATAGTTCCCCAGACCTATTTACATCACTATCACTGTCATCGAATTCTTGAAAATATTCCAGTCTATAGCTAAGCTTGCTAACAAATCAATTATTAAAATTCTTAAAAAATATATATATATACTAATATTTGAGCCTTTTGTTTATTTCTCTGTGCCTCTTTCATGCTAAAACTACAAGATCTGTTGAGTTAATATTTCACATCGAGAATCAATGAAAATCAACTTCTCACATTGGAGGTCATTCTCTGACTAATCTTAGGTTCTAAATATGGTAAACAAGTAATTTTCAGTCCAAGATTATCATCAATCATTCTTTTTATGAATGTAACAATCCTTACAATAAAATTAAATCCTAACAGGTTTTTGGCATTTTTCCTCATATTCATGGAAAAATCATCAACGGTGTAAGTAGTAATAAGACAGCCATTGTCAAATTCTTTGAGCCCTTCCCTTACCTTTTTCAAATGTAACAGCCGAAGTTGTAAGATTCTATTATCCTTCCCTTCCCAAATGTACCAGCCAAATAAATTATTAAGAAATAAGATTGATATGATTTATTCTCAGCCTTCCATTTTTGCTGGTTTCCATATTCTGCAAATTTGATAATTCACGATTTTGTCATCAATAATTGAATCTTTTGAAAACATTTTGCAGTGCGAGGTACCCCAGTTAGTATATGTGTGTGTGTGTATGTATGTGTGTGAGAGAGTGTATATATATCTGTATGTATTAATTTAGTTAACAAATGGGTTAGAATACTTCTAGGTTTTATAAAATATCTGGATTTTCGGTCAAGGGTTGATTAAGGGATTTGCTCATAGTATTTTTTGTAATCATGATGTATATTGAAAATTGCCAAAGTCTAACAGCTGGTGGCTGAAACCAGGTATATAAACAATAATTTGTAGCCAATAAAAAAACTTAATACCCTTATGTAAGGTTCAGCCAAGGTCCTTTGTCTGTTGGACTATAAAAGGGTTGATATTCATTAATTTGGAATCAAATATATTGTACATGGTCTCCTTTATGAACAAACATTGGAAAAAGCAAAGGTGATGCCTTTGATTAGAGTATTTTGCATGAAATTTCACGAATCCTTATTTTTTGGGGATTTTAATACTTCGAACATAAAGGGGTTAATATCAAAAAATGCTCAAGGGATATCACTAGGCACCTTCTTTTTATTTTGAAGAGTTACCACCAAGCTATAAGAATCAGCTGAGAAAAAAACTTTATCAAGTTAGTGGAGCACAAACTAAGGACCAATTTAGCATAAACTTATATCGAACCCCTCTAAAAAAATATTTTTGGTGGAATTTGAAAAAAAAAGAAGTTTTTTCTTGACATAATGTATAAATGTTTCAGTTTTTAGCCCTCTAGCCCCATTTGTGTGGCCTGTATGTGCAATACATACATACATACATACATACATATATATACATTTGTACATACATAATAACATACATACATACATAAATACATACATACATACGCACATACATAAATACATACATGCATACGTACATACATAAAATGCATACATACATACGTATATACATAAATACATACATACGTACATACCTAAATACATACATACATATGTACATACATAAAT
>OY735211.1:44649597-44682097 GCA_963457665.1 Thysanoteuthis rhombus
CCAAAATCTTGAAAGATAAAGATGTTTGCAGAAGCACGAAAGAAGAAGGCACAAGATTCACTAAACATAACGTAGTACAACCCTGTTATTGTTTTTTTCATCTTATAAAGAGCAGTGTGTAAAGTCAACACTTCTTATCAATAACTACTTTGGAAATGAATTACCTATCTCAATGTGATATTATATACAACTTGATTGAATAGTCATTCAATAGAAACTGTCATGTAACCAATGCTTTTTGGCAGCATACTGTGTTCATTTTAAAGATTGGAAAAAGAGAGGATCAATAAATGAATTACTTCTCTGGTCTTTTATTGGGTATTTATCTTTAAAAAAAGTCTGAATTTAGGTTCAAGTCAAGAGTATGACTATACCATTTACATTTCATCAGCAGCCCTTGAAATATGTGATATACAAAAGTATAATTATTTAGATGTTATCATCAGAAGACATTTTTAAAACTTTGCAGTTTCAAGTATTTTTGAAGTTGAGGAAATAGAGGTGTGGAAACCAACTTTTGTTCTGACAATCTAATCTTGTCTTCCCATTCTATGGCCTTCTTTCGTTAGGATATTAAATATCAAACAAATTATTCTTCATTATCCATTATATCTTATTATGATTTTCCCTGAGTTTATCTGTCTGTTTGTATGTATGTATTTGCCTACCACCAAAACTACTTGACATAAACCCATGAAATTTTCTGTGAGTATGGATATGATTCAGGAGTAATGTCTTAAGCAAATTAGTTTTCGAAAACCAGCCCCCCAAAAACGTTTTTTTTGGGGGGGGGGCGTAATTTACATGATAATTCATCTTGTAAAAATGATCATTAACTTTTTAATGATGTTATAGAAGAACATTTTTATTCTTTCTATTCAAATCAATCCTCAAGATTGAAAGGTAATGTAGAGTTGTATTCTTCAGTACATTTTTTTGACATACCTCATATTGTGATGTTTATTGGTTGTACATGAATATGTTGAGTTGTGCTCTTTTTATTAGTATGTGTTTTGATTTAGTATGGTTTAGGTTGATTTTCCCAAAACACGAAATTTGGAGCTTGGAGGTTATGTGGATTATATAGAGGGAACTTTTATTTTTCACTTCTAGGTGTCAAAATCGATAACCAACTTTCATTTTTCACTTTTAAGGATCAAAACATAGGGGAAATTTATTCTTCATTTCCAGGGGTCAAAATTTCGGAGAATATTCTTTTTAGTATTTAGGGGGCAAAATTAAGAAGACAGATTTTTTTCTATTTTTAGGGTTTAAAATCAATCTGTCTATTTACTTCACCTGTTAGGGCATGTATTTAGTCTAGTAATATTAAGGTATTATTCATTATTATGATTATATTATATATCATCATACATTATATTGTAATCTTAGAAAAAATTATTATATCATATCATAATTTAATATACTATCATAATATGATATTGATGTATATAATATCAAATAAACAAATTATTTTTTTAGTGCTGCCAAAAAAAATGGATTGTTGCAGTTGGTATACTAATGATCATAATTTTTCTTCTCTCTGCTCAATAGAGACACAAGCTAGAATTCTTTGTTTAACAAGGAAAGACAATGAGAACTTTCCCATTAATTATGGAACAATCTGTACTACATGTGTTGCTAAGATAGAATAGCGTTGCAGTTAAGGTTTGAATTTTCTGTTTAATATTGTTTTTTTTTGTGCTGAACCACCGGAGAAAGAAGTTGATAAAAGAGACTTTCTTTCCTCAAGGATATTACATATTACATCTGAAGAAGGCCATTGAATGAGTCGTCTGAAACATTGTGTCAACATCAAAAATGGGAAGAAGAGATCAGATTGTCAAAACAAAAGTTGGTATGTCAATGATATTTCTCAAAGCAATAGACAATTGATGTGTCCAAATTATTAAAAACAGAGAATTTAAAACTTTACAGTGAAAAAAGAAGTTTAAGATTATGCAGAAGCTTAAACCAAAGATAATATCAAGTTTTACTTTATGTATTCTTCACATCAACCCAGATTTCAAACATTCAAGAGGATTAAGTTTCTTTTATGAACTTTTCTCCTTTTAACCAGTTTGACAGCATACTTCTATTTTCTGTTCTCATTTTGCATTTTTGTATCTTTTTCATTTCTTGAGACTTTTACAAAAGCCTTTCTATGACCTAAGATTCTTATTTATTTGTTATTACTTTCTAAGTATCTAAGAGTATAGAAGAATCTATGTCAAAGAGTGGGCAACAAAGGTAAGATAGAAAGATTTGGGAGGGCTGACAATAGAACGAAAGGCAAACACTTTCCTCTCTGGAAAGAAGTCTGTATAATAGACAGGAAACGCTATCGAAAACTGAGAAAAATAAAAGAGACAGCCCACATTGACGTGTCAACTGAACATATAAGGCAGACAAGTACAAAGTTCATCCCAATGTGGTTTCCATTAGTCAACAGGGACAAGGTATTGAAATCCAGGCCTAACAAGGAGAGAAGACATCACCCAAATCCAAAAGTCAGAGTACTTCAGCCTCTTTTGTTCAAATGCTTGGTCCACTGCTGCCTCACATGGTATGGTCAGCTCAATGATGTATAATCTCTTCTTAAAGGTTGACCTCAAGATCAGGTCTGGCCTGTGGTTAGCTGTGATGATCTTCTAGTCCAGGTTAACCAGCATTTTCCAAACTGGGCTGTGGCCAGTAGGCCTGATTCCCTTTTTGCTGACGGATTCTTTAGGAATTGACTTGCTGGTATGAAGGCAATAGTATTTTTTTGCATCAGATATTAGCTGACGGATCACATTGGTGGTAGTTCTTTCTTCCAGGATATTTGCTAGTTGCTGGAGGACCTTGTTATACCTTGGAACAGGAATATTGCTTTATTATTATTTATTTACAAATTGATTTTGTCTTTGTGTGCTGAAACAACAGTCAGCCAGAGACTATGACAGAAAGAAAAGTGAGGAATAGAAATCTCTACTTTTGCATTAGTAACATAAGTTGAATACAATTTGCTAGTGATCATTGTATTAGCATTCTAATTTTGCTGACCAGTGGTTTATCTTCATTGAAAGCTTCAAGAATATGACCTAATATATAGATAATTTGTGTGTGTGTGTGTGCGTGTGTGTGTGTGTGTGTGTGTGTGTGTGTGTGTGTGTGTGTGTGTGTATGGGAGTGAGGGTATTCACATTCTCTGTATGTATTTCTGAATGCTTTTGAAAAATGCTCGCTAGAAAGAAATTTGCTGACAGGCGGAAAGAGGAAAAGAAGAATATGAATTGTAGCTTTCAGGTTTTAGTCCACTGGGGCAGGCAGGGATCTCATATCTCTAATTAAACAACAAGAACCGTCAACAACTTTTGGTTTGGCTATCCTTGCAGCCATGCAGAAGTATGCCAACATCCATGAAGCTGTCAAGTGCGAGGACATCAAAGAGGTGGAGGAAATGGTGAAGTGTGGTGCCAACATTAATGAGATAAGCAGTAAAAACAAATTCACTCCCCTGCATTCAGCCTGCAATGCTGGAGCTCTTGAGGTAAATAACTTTATTATTTTATTCTGAGTTCTATGTCCAATTGTCACCTTTTAGACCCATCAGTCACAGTGATTGATTCAGCACTTATCATGGTAATGAGAAAGGTAATTTACTTTATTGGGAGAATATAGAAAATACATCAGCAGGATTTTAAAATGATTTTTTGATTTAAGTTGTGAGACACTTCATTTTAGACAGATTCCAATCTCTCGGACTCACTTCACCAAACTTAAATCTCAAAATAATTACAAGAGCATTTAAACAATTGAGCCCAAACATTTTTATTCATATATGTATTTTTTCATTTGAGTAAATAGAAAAATTCTTGAAATGTTTAACTTTTAATTCAATCTCTAAATATCTCTGAACATATGGTTATGACTGGAAAGCATAGATACACATTGCAACAACCTCTTAAAGCCATGAAATATGCTTATCACCTTTCTCTGCAAAGAAGACAAAAACATGACAGTGGATTTATGTAGTGCTTTTACAAAATGCCATTTTATGGCAAATCCCAGAGGTAGGAAACAACATAATTTGTGGAAATAATACTGAAAATTTAAAAGGCTGTAAATATGATATCATTTCGTTCAAGATATATAATATTTCATATCTCAAATAAAGAAGACTGCATCTATATGTGTCCAGACTGTACAAGCAAAAGACTGACAGCAAAAGTACTTGATGAATTGAGCTGAGATTTAGCGCATATGTTTTTTCATATGTTTTTTGATCCTAGGATTAAAATAAGCATATTGGGATCACACTGAATTGATACAGATGAGAAGAACATATATAACAGATAATATTTTGAATGGTTTTGAATGTATAATGAACCAATATGAATAATTTTCTTTTATTTAAGAAATATTTTGCTGATGTACAATTTAAATAAAGCATAAATAGATAATGAGTCAATTTTTGATAATTCTTTTATGAAAGGTTTCCAAGAAGAATACTTCTTTTCCATACAAATCTTCCAATTTTATTTAAATACCTTTATTTCACAACAAAATATGTCTTACTGGGATGAAAATTTAGTAAACTTGATATATTGCATGTGACAATTGTCATATTGAGATATATTTTGAAAAAAAGATTGAATTTGGTTGGATGTTTTTCAATATTCTGTGCTGAACAGTTACAGAATTTGTACATATATTTTCTTTCATGTTAACTACAGGTATAATTACTCATAATTTAGATGATATTATTTATTGAAGGTACCCTGATATTAATTATTTTTTGAGAAATCTGTATAATAACTTTTAATTTTACTCCGTACGTCAAAAATAATTTTTTAATTTTAGATAATTTACAGTGTTTTAGATTCATTACACATTTCCGGCATTGTACTATTTCATTGAAAATCCAATATTTTAATGTTTGTAAAATTTTTTTAAAAAGTCTGTTGTTTCTGTGATCTTTAATTAACAGCTATTCATATGCATGTGTGTGTGTTGCTTTTTTTGAGATAATGGATATCAGCCATGTTTTAACATAAGGTTTCAAGTTGTATCTGGTATTCAGAATTACTAAATAAGTATTTAAGATAAAATCATATCACATGCCAGATGTATAAAGGTATGTGTCAGGACATTCCATGATTAATGTCTTGATTTGGAGTAAGAAAAATGATTAATCTTTAAATTGGATTTATTCATTTATATATATTCCATCCTTATTGATAACGACCTTCCAACAATTTGCAATCTTCATAATACTGTTCTTTTGGTTTGGAGGAAAAGAATACAGACGAGAAGTTTTTCCTGGTTCATGTACTTAAAAAACTACTCCAGCAAGATGGTTCTGTAAACTCTGGAATGAGTTGTAATCAGATGAAGCAAGATCAGGAGAAATAAGGAAGGTGTGGAATTTTTTCCAGCTGAGGTCTTCAATCTTTTCAGATTTGATCTGTGCTGAATAGTCATGCATTATCATAATGGAATACTGTCCCTTCATGATTGATCAAACTGGACTCTTTTCCTTCAAAGCAGTGTTTGAATCCTCTAACTCCAGACAATAGACGTCTGCCATTATTGTTACATTGACTCCAAACAACACTAAGTGGACCACACCAATGCAATCCTATTAAATACCAGAACTTTCCTTGGATGGAGGTCTATTTTGAATTGTACTTTAGCTGCCATCTCTAAGCTGGTTCTAGCCAATATCTGTGTATCACTTTATATTCTTCTCCATTTCTTATCACCAGCTACTAATCTATTCAAAAATGGTTGAGGTTTGTTCATAAGAATGCAGAGAAGTACAGGTCCACTCTTGCTTTATGGCTTGTCTCTGCCAAATGATGGGGAAACCCTTTTTTCAAGTTTTGGCACCTTTACTTAGTTATTGCAGATGAAGGAGAACCATTGAATGACTTGAATTCAGTTTTTAATCTAATTCTCCAACTGTAACAGTACTATTTCTATTGAGTTCAAACAGAAATAAGTCATCATTGAACTCAACTGAATGACCTCTTCTTGACACATCTCATGAACTGAAATTAACCATTTGCAATGTTTCTCATTTAAAGAATACTTCCCATAAACACCATTAATATTCTAGGTTGCTTCTACAGTATTATTGCCTTTTCTAAACGCATAGAGCATATGTCTTAAATGCTCTGTGGACTTATCCATCTTTTGGAGGCTCAAGTTAAAAACAGATTTGATTGAATTGAATTTGATACAAGAATAAAGATGAGGTACATGTACGGGTAACGTTAATATGATCGATCGTGAGAAGTAATGTTAGGAGAAGAGATTGTAAAGGTGGGAGTTCTCTCGTCTTGATAGTACTGGCGTCGGAGTTGTAGTGGAGTTGTCTGAATGCGTGGATTCCGTATGGTTGGATTGCTCCCAGATACATGGAAACCAGGTTCAGTGTGTGAGCCTTACTGCCAAGTAAGTGAGTTAAATTGGGGGCTATTCTCAGACGCTGTTAGACTCTCGACGAACAGACTATGAAAGACGTAGAACATGAGAGAAGGAAAGAGAGTGGAAGAGTAGCCGGCCGCGAGGGCCGGGGCCAGAAGCATGGCCTGCTAGGAATACTGGCGCCAAGGAGCATTGAACCAAGGAGGAGGAAAGAAAGAGAATGGCCGGCCGCAGAAGCCGGGGCTAGAAGCATACCCAGCTAGGGGTGCTGGAGCTAGTGAGCATTGGACCATGTGCGTCCAGGGGTTTTATAGGGGTCATCAGAGGAAGTGACATTTTGGATATCTAGCTAAAAGAAGAGTTTCATACTTAATTCCTGACTAAAAATATAGGGGGCATTACACTATAAATGTATTGGGTTGAGCTTATATGGATATGAAAATCAAACAATTAAAATTTTTTTACTAATTCAATTTTTAATTTAGTATTTACTCAGTTTAACACTATTTATTATTCAATTGTTCCTTTTTATACATATAATTCATTTTTTTGTATTTATTCTTCTTCTACTATTTAATATTTCTATTTTCAGTGTTTGCATTGGTTGCTATGGCAAGGTGCAGACCCCTCAATGTGTACCCCTCAGGGCTGGACACCTGTACACATTGCTGGTATCCGAGGACATGACTTCTGCTTGCAAGCCCTGGTGAATAATAATGTCTCTCTGAATACAAAAGATAATCGAGGCAGCACTGCTCTTCACATGGCTGCAGCACACGGCAATTCTTTCTGCCTGAACACATTAATGCGTGGTGGAGCTGTAAGTAAATATTTAGATGAATTCTATACAAAAAGAAACACTACTTGTCTTGAATTTCGGTGACTTGAAGATCACATGAATTCTGGCTATATTGACTTTTGTTAAGCTTTGCCCAAACATTGAAAGAGCTCCCACGCATGCACAAACATACACAAACACCCACACAGAGCTAGTTAGGTAAATTGTTAAATGTTTATTTTTCAATTGGTAATTCATAGAAATAAAGACTTTCCCAGAAATCAAAAATTGTCAAGTTTGCTCTGTATAAAAGAATCATTAGAATTATTCATAAGCAACAAAAAAAAAACATCCCTTAAGTATTTACGATAAGTCTGCTTTAAGATACAAAAAAAATATATAATTGCAACGTGTTGACAATGTAGAACTATTGGAATATTTTTTAATTTTTTATATTAAAAAGAATTACTGTATCATTATTTTGAAAATTTCCACTTATAACATAAAATCCTGTGAATGAAAATAATACATCAGCAAGCAACCACAGATATCTTTACTTATAAAACAGTTTATACATTATAGAAAATCAATGTTGAACACATATAGAAATGTAATAAAAATAAAATGTGTCATTTCAGCCATTCGTAAAAGTTCTGTTCAGAGAGAAGAAATTACATGAATATCATAATCAACTCAGTCATTTATACTGTATTTGAGCATAGCTTCCATTGTTGCTTTAAGCCAGCACAGCTTCTACTAGCCAACTTTTTTTTTCAAATCTAATCTTTTAACGTTAATTTTAATCTATTTAGTTATTTTGGATTTACAGTGGCCAAGGATGTATTGTTAGAATTGTCTTTTTAGAAATACTGAACAAAACTCTTTTCAAAACTTATCAGAAATTTGAAAAAAAACATTTTCTAATTTTTTCATTCTGCATTATGACAGGATGTGAATGCTGTGGATAAGAATGGGTGGACAGCAATGCATGCAGCTGCTTTCCATGGTCGACTTGGTTGTGTACAAACATTGTTCAAATGGCAGGGAAGAATTGATGATACAGACAATTATGGCAACACTCCAGGTGATTTTATTATCATTTGAATCAAACCAATATGGCAGTAACTCTTGGTCTGAATATGATTATGGAAGCATCAGTAGGTTACCATTTCATACCTAAGAATATCTGGGTGACCTGCAAGTTGACTCAACAAAAATGTTGCTGGCCAACATCTCTGGCATACTTTCACTGTTATGAAAAAATGAATTTGTAAAGGTGATGCTGTATAATTTTACCTCACTAAAATCCGTTTCCACAAAGAGGATGATAGTCATAGTTCAAAGAGTATGACATGCATTTCTTCAGTACATGTATGTTTTGTCTTGTCTTCTATGTTTTTCTACTGTTTAAGTAGTGATTTGACTCTCCCTTCAAAAGGTTTAATTCTTAAATCAATGTGTTGGTATAAATATGGTTCATGTAAGTTTACAACTGTTCCTCATTTTAATGTAAGTTCAACATTCCGATACCTTCTTTGGTCCATCTGAATACACTTGTAAAAATTATAATACGAAAAGGTATCTCTTATATACCTCAACAAGTTATCAAGTAATATCTAAGTATATTTTCATGTCACTAGAAATATTACCTAAAAATATTGTATTACAGTGTAATGAATCAGTATGCTATTATACTAGCATATTGAATCTCGGATTGCTAAACATATTTCTAGGGACTGTAATGAAAAATCTTAAAACATTATAATAATAATCACTGGTGTACCAACCATGGGGGTAGCACCTCAGATGACACCATCAGAAGGGAGACACCATGATGGCAAAAATTCAACATTTACCGCTACTTTTAGTGCTATTTTAGCCTATCTTTAGCTATTTTATAGCTATTTTCAACTATTAAAAGGCTATAAAAAGGCTAACTGTTTATTAGAGTGTTTTGGCATTTTTTGACATTTTTTTTAGGTTGATTTGACGCAAAAAATTTTTTTAGTTGGGGATACAAGGGGTGGCACTCTATGTTACTGCCTTTGCTGACACTGACCCTATGAATGCCACTGATAATAATCACTATTTAAACACTTAGTAGAATATTCCCTTCATCATACGGAAATGCTGAGAATCATCTGTTTAATGATATCCTTATGAGTATTTCGAGCGCATTCCATTCATTCATTGTTCTATCTGTTCTATTTTTGTCTCGAGAAAGACCGGAAAAAGCAGCATCAGCACCGAAAAGAAAATATCTGCTTGAAACCAAGTATCATATGTGTATCTCTCTTCCCAAAAATCTTTGCTTTTGAGATGTATTTATCCTCTTTAACTGTCTCTGCAAGTGTTTGAGTATTTTCATTTGAAGTGTCAAGTCTGTGTGATATATTGTGGGATATTGTAAAGCAAATGTTATGGCAGGATAATCTTTATTGATATAATTGTTAGATTAAAAGTATCTATTTTGGCTTGTTTTCTCTTCTTCTCATAAATGGTTGATCATTGACAATAGATGAGGAAGGACAGATGTTACTTTGATACATATATCTTTGGAAAAAATGGCTCAAGCAATGTCCATCATTGAAACAAGTTCAAATTTTGAACCAATATCTCAAAAGTTTTATTATCATTGTTGTTGTCGTCTTTGTCATCGTTGTCATCGTCGTTGTTATTATTGTGATGATGATGATGATGATGATGATGATGATGATGGTGATGGTGATGATGATGATGATGATGGGTAGGAAGTTGTCCCCCGATAAGATGCTTCTTACTTGGAAAAATCTTCCACTCAGGGTTACATGATCTGGCAATAATGGCATTTAAACCTCTAATTTTCTCATTTATTTTGAGTCATATTTACTTGGAACTTGATAGAAAGGTGTTTCTAGATAAGATGCTTTTTATCAAAAATCATCTCCCACTCATGTGATCTGGCTATAATGGTATTTGAACTTTATAGTGGATGCCTCATTGAACTTTCGGTTCTTGCTCCTCTAAATGCAATATTCAATCATTGTCTCCCTGTTTATTACTCCATGCGTTGTTTCGATTAGTATTCTAATCCTCACTATTTTTATCATTTGGACAGATAGTCCTCCTAATTTCTCTAGTAGATGTTTTCTTTTCTTCATAGATAGTTCTATATCTTGATGTCAGAGATTCCTGCAGACAATGATAATTCATGATTCTGTCTAAAAAGATTTGATTACATGCACGGAATAGATCAATACATTTGCTAATTTTTCAGAACACGCAGAACCTGTCTGTTCATTAGGCAAACCTGGGCGGTTGCCTTGAGCATGCACCTTGAAAAAAATAGATATTAGAATACACTCAGAGGTGGAAATATTACCTATGGCATATGAAACCCTCAGGCCATCCCTGAGTACATGTTCATAACGATGACAATAGCATCTTCTCAGTTGCAAGAGATCTCATTGTTTTGTTACTCTACACCCACATAGCTTTGGATTCAATTTCAGTTTCCTTTGGGTTTTGTCAGGTTTATGTGTGCAGCCTCTTTTACCCTATGAAAGCACAATTAAAGTTCTTATCTATTATTTTTACCTCATTCCAAAGAGAGTGATGTGCACCCTTCTCTTACCATATATGTTCAGCCTTGTCTTGGTATCATATAAGAGTACAGCTTTTTGATTCTAAGTCTAATGTTTAGAGATTGACTGGTTTTTTCCTTATATTCATTGTCACAGCTGAATATTTAACACTCAGATATAGAAAAGTCCACCAGGAAATAAACTACAGAATGAATTATACACACTAGGGAGGCAGAAGACTGCATCAGCCGAAATGTAACAGTAAAAATAGTAAAGATGAGATTGTTAATTCAAATGACTTGATGAATCAACACAGAATGTCAGACAATATTTCTCTTTTTTATTTCCTTTCTCTTCATGATACTGTTTCATAAACTTTCCATTTCTGATTTTGATTATTACATTCTGTACCTGATTCATTCAATTAATTGTTTGTACACACCCCCACAATGTATCTATAGTCTCTCTAGCTCAACCAAAGTAAACCCAAGTTGTTTTGAAAGCATTTGGATCAGGTATGCTCTTTTAGAACAGTAGCCATCTTGCCTGACTGCAACTCCATTGTTCAATGTTGAAATCCTAGTAAGATTAGGTTTTCGATTTCATGTCAGTCTTCCTACACACAAGTATCAGAATGACTCTGCGTGATGTTCTTATTTGCTTAGTAGTCAGGTACACTCACAGTCAAGATATGCAACAGCCATAATGGAATATTCAATAATAGAAGTAGCTAGTTTATTTTTTCATTAGTTGATATGCAGGTTAGTTAGTTGTTTTTCTGTTCTCTGCATATAAACTCCAGTGTTTGTGGTTTTGTAATGCTAAATTGGTCACACAATATTTTAGTTCATAACAAAGTTTATAGACCATCTATACTTTTTATAAAGTGTATAAATAACCCCCAAATATGTCCAAATACAAAGATATGACAAAAAGAAGATTTGTTATTAAAAGCATGTTTTAGACTGTCTTTAAAATCTGTTCATGAAGTTGGGGATCAATATAGTGGGGTGTTGGTTTTCTATTGATATTTTCTATGGAAGGATGGGCCATAGGATGAGGAGGACTTCGTTAAATTTTGGGGCTGATCTACAAATCATTTTGTCCAATGGAGAGATATATTTTCATTTTTTCATACATTTATCTATTCCTTCATGTTTGTCGACACATTATCTCCAAAAGTACTTTATTGATTTCAATGACATTACATGGAAGGGTGGTCTATGGGTGAAGGATGAATTGATTAAATTATAAGGAAGATCCAGGAATTTTTCCTTTTGAGAGATATTGTCTTATATATCAAGACAACAGTCTAAAAATTGAAAAGAAAAAAATTTTCAAATAATTTTCCTGCTCTGTAGTTATGTACTGATTTTCATTCAATTTTTAGTAAGTGACAATGATGTTGGCAGAGGTAATGCACTCTCTGTGTGCTTTCTGGTTATGAATCAGTTGAGGCACAAATAATGCAACCAAGAGTATCTGCTAGGAATGGGGTACAAATAGGACATTTAAAACCCCTCCCCACTCAAAGATGGAACCGCATGGTCAATGAAAGATAATGGTGCCATACGATTCTTTTATGTGACCCTACCTTATTGTTCCCGTATATAAAGACTGTATTTTTTATTTGCTGGTGTAACTGAAGGTCATGCATCTCTGTCAACGGTCAAGTACACCATCTGACATCTGGATAATACAGTGAGTTGTACTTGCTTACACTACAAGAAAAGAAGAATGCTTATCATGTAACAGGGTTGCCACTAAGATATATTATGAAAATACCTTTTTGTCCCCCACTCTGCCCAGAAGTATAAAACTCCCCCTCACTGCAGGAAAAGTGACAGTGGACACCCATGAATACAACTTGTTGTTGAACTCTTAGTTGTGGTCATAAACATCTATTTATGACAACCAATTACATGAATAAGTTTACAAAGGCGTCAAGATCAATGAAAGGAATAACATGTTTGATCTGACCAAATAGAAGGAATCTGTCTGCTGCACATAATAGTTACCAATATAAAAGCCAATCTGAAATTTCTTTCCAGCAAGATAAAATAATAGTCGGAGAAATCTTCCATGGAAGCTAGAAAGCACTCAGAGAGTACATACCACTATTAACGCCATTGGGAAGTAATTGTACATGGATCCGCCCCAAAATTTTATCAATTCTTCCTTAGCCTATTGCTCACCCTTACACAAAATTTCAATGAGAACATTTGGAGATACTGTGTAGACAGACATGAGCATATACATGAAAATGGAAAAAATCTCTCTCAATCAAAAAAAGTTTCCTGGATCTGTCCCCAAATTTTATCACTTTTTCTCCACCATATTGCTCATTGTGGAAGTATAGATGGAAAGACGTGACAAGATAAATATAACTCTTCAACTTTGTTAACAGAGGTAACCACGATAATATTAATTACAGCTAATACAATAGACTGGTTTAAACACTGTTTCTTGGTTTTGGTCATTCATCTGATCAAACATTCGTATGTATTTATCTGGACTTCAGCCAGCCCGAACTATTCATAGTAGGAAATTGAAGTTTTGTACATACACTCAATGGGTACTGATAATGTTTTTCTCTCATTTAAAAAAATCACTCTCAGAATCAGTTGTTTTTCCTTGGTGTGGGGTCAATTTAATCAGTGTAATTTTATGCTAAATTGGTCCCTTAGTTACTGTTCAGCAACAGTTATTCTTGTTTGTTTTTTTTAAATATGGACTTTTTAGTGATGCAACAAAAAGCAAGAGAAGCATTCATTGATCACCCCTTTTTCCAATTTCATTTCATATTTATTGTGTTTCTGACCATTGCCTTCTGTACATTGATCAGATAACAATACTGTTGTATTGTACATATGTCTTTCTCCCCAAGACAAAACAAACTTTTCACATAAACATCAATGATTTGCCTATACCTAATAAACACCCTTAGTGTAATTCAAAGTTCAGTGATGATGTTATATACTTAACTGACTGGGTGGCAGTCATTCATAATTTCCCTCGGAATACTAGTTTATACACATGATCTTCCCTATTCTAAATTATAATTGTGTGTATTATGTTTTGCCTGTACAGCCCATCTGGCCGCTATGGAAGGTCAACTGTTGTGTATCAAGTTTCTGGTAAGTTGCAAGTCTAATCCCAGAGACATCCTTGGAGCCCGAAATGACCACGGAGAGATGCCCAAGGACTTGGCAGAGCAGTTTTATAAAGAGGATGTGGTGAAATACATTGGAGCCATTGAGTGGGAAAAGAAGCGCCCGGAAGATATAGACAGTAAGTGAAAACATTTACCTCAACATTATTTTTCATGAAAATTAAAAGGAACATTGTAGATCCTGGCGAACATCGTAGATTCTGGCCAACTATGTTTTATTTCAAAGTGATAAAAAGGGATTCTTATCCATTATAGAAGGAGACATTTCCAGTGAAATTACATAACTGTCAGTTTTGCAAGAAAAGCATTCAATAGATCATATTCTTTAACTAGTGATAAGTTACTTTTTAAATAAAACATTTTAAAATAGAAATAAAGCTTTGGGATCTGTGATTTGTAAGAATGAATTTCCTTTCATATTAAAACCTTTTATCTTTAGGACATGAAAAATCAGAATTTAGGACAAAACTCTCAGGAGAAAAAATGCATTACTTTTTTTATTGGCATTAACAATATAATTTCAATTCTCCTGTTTTAGTATATTTGCAGAATGGGTAAAACTCACACAGAATAAATACTTATGTTCAAATATTAAGTGTTTTTTAATCATTATTATTTTTTGTACACTTTTTTGGTAGATCTATCATTCCCAGCACATTTGGCCGCAGCAAGAGGGGATGTAGAATATCTGAGAATGTTGATAGAAAATGGAGTCATTAACATCAATGAACGAGATGACAAAGGATGCACCCCGGCACATAAAGGTGCATGTCTTTGATATCCTACCTTTTTGTGCTTTATCTTTCTGTTTTATGTATATTTACTAGGAAGTAAAAAAAATATGGATTAGTATTAGAAGTTTTCTGTCAAGAACAGCGGATATGACTTGATAAAACAGCTTTTAGTAAATACTTTTCTGGCGGCTTTTTTTAAAATTCATACCTTTCCAGTTTACAAACCATGATGAAGTGTTGATATTATAATTTTAGGTCTTTCTCAAAAATATTTGCAAGATCCTTCTCATTCTGAGCAATATCTTGAGTAACTTATAGTTGGTCATTTATGAAAATGAAGAAAAGACCAGATTAGCCAAGCTGGTTATAGACTGTCAATTTTTTTATCTGTTTACACATATTCCATACATGCTTTCAATATTCTGGCTGCCTGAACTCATGAAATACGAATTGAATCAGCGACTTATCAGCTCATCTTTTCCAGTCCAAACCTGAGAGAACTCCAAGAGAAACATATTTGTAACATATTTTTGTTTTTAAATTGTTTGGAATACAATATGAACCAATGTAAAGGAGAAAATAGAATAAAGTTCAAGTTGAGGTTTCATGAAATTAATATTAATCTTTGTTAAATATCATTTTATTTTTTATTTCTTATCACATTATCTTACTTTTCATCACTTTCAGAGTATTACCTCAAAATTTAGATTAATTACAGAAAATTCAGGATGCTGTAAGCAGAAGGGTATCATTCTGCTGATTCTTCTCATTTACCTTTTTTCTTGGATTGTCTTCATAAATATTTTTTGCAATGTAACACATATTGCTATTAAGTAAACAAAAACTGTAACAATAATGATTAAAAAAGCTGATCTAATAACTGATTGAAAAACTGAAAAAATGGATCTTAATCTACAGTCTTTATAAATTAAAAATGGAATTTCTGTTTAATTGTTTTGTTTTCAATTTTTCAGCTGCTGGACAAGGTCACAGCAATGTCTTGCAGTGGTTGATTGAAATGGGAGCAGATTTGAGCATTATGAATGATTTGGGAGACACAGCAAAAGACCTAGCTGAAAGATTTGCTCATTTGGCCTGTGTCAAGTTAATCTCTAGTGCCTTCCCAGGTGAGACAACATTTCATTTTGGGAATCAAAACATTTCATTTGGGTTATATCACTGTTACTTATTTCTGTAAATATTGTCAATCAAATATCAGTATAATCTTTTTGCTACTTTTCTCTGATTTTCCTTGGACTTCAAAGTGATAATTTGAAGAAACTCAATACTTTACTGTCCAGTAAATATAACATGAATTTTTTTAATAAAAATTTGTAAGTATATTATTTTCCTATAACAATGAATCAAGGTAGAATGTTATTTTTTTAATTTCTTCTAACGAAAATAGAATTCCTCTATTCCTCTTCATTCTGAATTAATATGCACTCTAGGAAAAATATCTTATCCTATATTTTTATAAACACTAACTAAATATTGAAGATATTGATCTTGACTGTAAAAATTCCATTCAAGAAAATGAATGTTGCATAAAAATAATTAACAAAGGAAATAATCATCTACTTTTTCATGATGGACACAATTTTCACTTGAGATTTTAATTTTTGCCAACAGAAAATAACACTCTGTGATAATTCCTTATGGTAAAAAGGACTGTATTTAGAAAAATATTGCTTTAACAACTACATATTGCTTGGTGAAGGATAAGCTCTCATTCAATTATAATGGCAAAATAGCAAACACAGTTTCAATATGTTTTATTATGTAACTAGAAAACATTCAGTGCAGATTTTTGCTAAGGCCATTGACAGGGAGAATAGTCGTGCATGGATCTGCCCCTAAATTGAATCAGTTCTTCCATAGTATATTGTTCACCTTTCGATAAAATGTTATTGAAATTCATAAAGAACTTTTGGAGATATTGTGTGGTTGGGCATGGAATTCTGCCAGTATTATATGGTTTGGTCATATAACTATGACAAATGGAAGTTAACTACGCATGGATTCACTCCAAAACTTGATCAGTTCTTTGACAGTCTATTGTCCACATTTCTGCAAAATCTAATTGAAATGCATTGATAACTTTCTAAGATCTCCTGTGGACACTCATGAGCATAAAAATGGATGTATCAATAGAAAAAAAAAACTGGAAAATCTCTCAATCGATTATAAATTCCTGGATCCACTCCCAAATTTTACCACAACTTTTTCACCTTGTTTCCCACCCTTCTACAAAATTTCATTGAAATCCATTGAATACTTTCGGAGATATTGTGTGGATAGACAGACAGACAAATAGACACAACCATGAATCTACCTGATGTTGCATGACTCCCAAGACATGTTTGTGAAAAGTCCCTAATTGTTCATCAAAACTGGAAGAAAACAGAATATCAAAGTTCTTGTAAAGGATGTAGAATCATCCTTTAAGATGAGGAAGATGGTTGGTGCTGGAATTGGATTCCATTCACAGCATCAGAGGTCAAAGGAGACCATACAGAACAAGTAATATCAGGGTAGAAGAGAATTGCCATGTAGAGGAAAGCAATTGTCTTGTTACAGATATCAGACTTCCAAAGCAAAGAACATAGGTCAAGCGGGGAAAAAATATTGAAGATCACTTTCATAACATGATATCAAATAAATAGATTATAAAAAGAATAACTTCCTTGATAAAGGCAGCACGCAATATCCTATCCACACAACCTCAAATTGTGGAACTTGATGAGATCTAATTATTGTGATGCATATGAAGAGATTGCTAGCTCAAGCACATCCCCACTGGTTGTAAATATTCTTTAAAAAACTACAGGTAAAAGGTACAATTAAGTGATGGAGGTTTTTGCTGAGATTTGAAAAAAAAAAAATTCAAATGAATTTTTTATTACCACACTACAGTTTTGTGAAGCAGGGAAACATTCAGGGAGGTGCCTTTAGAAAAAAAAAGGACAAATCATTTTTGTTTGATTGTTACATAGATTGGAGTTACAAAAGATTTAGACTGTGGTCTTGCCTTTATGGCTGAGATCACATTGACCGCTCAGTGTCCTGACCTTGTCATCTGGTCAGTTAATTATGAATAGGTCACATAATTCAATTATATTGACTGGGCTCATAAATGCAAAACTGGAAATATATGAAGATCTACAAAAAAATGCAGGTGACAGGGCTTGATAATGAATATATTTCCTATTGAAGTGGAATCTCATGGTTTAATTGCCAACTCAGAAATATATAAAGAAGCGCCGAGATCCAGCAGAGGCTGCAACTGCACGTACCTGACATTCCCACACTGTGACCAACAAAATCTGGTGAGAGAGAGAGAGAGAAAGAGAGAGAGAGAGAGAGATAAATATAGACAAGGATAAATAACATTTACACATATGCTGTCATTCTCAGTGCATATAGACATCTATCTACTTTAGAAATTGCAGATGCAGCATGAATCTATGTCAATCCATCAGATATCCTAATTAAAGTGGCGATAGTTAGCTTTTTTTCAGTCTACTTTTATTTCTGTTATAGGCTTTTCTAATGGTTGTTTGTCTTGACAGAAAATCCAAGTGTGGTTTAATAGTATTTTGAATATCACACTTGATTTTCACTTCTCACAAGTCAACCTGACATCTTTGCATTGAGATTGAGTTTTGCAGTTGTGTGAGTGTGGTCAGTTACCCCCCACCCCACCCCAACACAAGAAAAAACATAACTACAG
Source organism: Thysanoteuthis rhombus (assembly GCA_963457665.1). Classification (NCBI taxonomy): domain Eukaryota; kingdom Metazoa; phylum Mollusca; class Cephalopoda; order Oegopsida; family Thysanoteuthidae; genus Thysanoteuthis; species Thysanoteuthis major. The sequence goes on from OY735211.1 coordinate 44,667,992, forward strand.
CTTCTGGCAGATGATGAAGATTGTTGGAACAGCAATGAGACTGCTCCAAATAGTAAAGATAAAAGTATCAATATATATATATATATATATATATATATATATATATATATATATATATATAAGTGTGTTTGGAAGTTTGTGTAATTTTTTGGCAAACAAAATATGTTTCTTAGATACTAACTGCTTGAGTCTGATTGGCTGGAAAACTGGTCATTATTTAAAATTTTGGCTGCCTTATGCATTTGAAAATCTTGGCATTAAACTCTGAAGTTTGTCACTGAATCTTTCCTATAAATCTTGTCCATTTGCTTTGAAGAAAATCAGGATTTCCACTGTTTTTATTATTCAATTCATCACTGTTAACATAATGATTTTTTAGCCAAACTCTTTTGTTAAAGAAAATTCATTATGACTATTTAATTAACTATTCGTTTAATTTCATCACTATGAAATGAAAAACTGCAACACCAAGTAAAACAGTAGAATATCAAAAGTGTCTCTATTTATACCAAATGCTTTTCAACCCATCATTATGTTCTTTTCAGGACTTGAACATTACTTCTGTCTCAATTCTATTCATCCTTAACCTAATTTTTTGGTTTCTATTAATATTCAGACCATCCTCATCTTGGTTGTTTTTCATACAACGTTTCGGTCGTTGTACTCTACGGCCTTCATCAGGTATCATCTGGTAGGTGTATGATAAACAACCAAGATGAGGATGGTCCGAATATTAATAGAAATAATAATAATACCTCATCTCAAAAATTCAGAGATATACTAATTTTTTGGCTTTCTCTGCAGTTTCTGATTTTAATACAATATTACCACAGTGTCCTAAATTGTTATGATATTCTCCATTTATGATTACTCCCTTGCTTTGCTAGTCTGAATATGTCGGAATATTAGCTCCATTATAATTGATCTGTATACATAAGAGGATTAATGTATTTCTCTCCATACACTCATAGAGAATGCAACTCTCTAAGTTCAGCATGAACAACAAAGTGCAAATAAAATATGATTAGAAAAGAATGATTAAACCTTATTTCAACCTTTCCAATAACATCATTAAGAAATGATGCTACAACTATCACAGTTTAAGTACATGAATAAAAATCCTGATGAAACTCTGATTCACAAAATCTACTGAAAATACCGCAACTGTTGGACAATTTCTGTATCAGCTGACTTGCAACTTTCAGGAAGCTGTCTGAAATTAGAAGGAAATCTTCTGTATCAGGACATCTTAGTCAGTCAAATTCAATAAAACAGAGAGAGAGAGAGATGGAAGGAAGAGAGACAGAATAGTTCAGAAAAAAACTATTTGGTGATAACAGTATTGTACGGAAAAATTAATGTAGTGAAGTAAAGAATTTATGATTCTAAATGAAAAATCCAGATCCATCACATGAGAATATTTTCATATTTCAGTTGATGAAGAAGAACAAGGAATTCAAGAAATCGGACAAAGTCCTGTAGTTGAAGGTGTATATCTACAGAAACAAGCTAAAAGTAAGTTCTATATATTTCTTACATCAATTTCATATTTAGGCAGTAAATACCATGTTTTAAAAAGTTTCTATAACCTTCTTATTGTAAATCTTATACTATAGGGATTTATATTGTTTTAGTATCAAAACATGAGTGATAACTATATGTGGTTTGAAAAATTTTCTCAAAAGAGGAATCGTGAATAGCAAGGTCTCAAGTTGTGGCATATGTCTAAAGCGTCACTATCATCATGAACCTCATTAGTCAATTACATTTTATTTAAGAAGATTATAGGAGTGAAGATTTTCAAAGGATTATCATTTTTGGTGTTTAAAAACCTCTTTAAAATACATGTCTATATTCATTTGGGATTTATTACATGCAAATTGAATGGACGTGTATTTACAGGACTTAAAGTTATATAATAATCCTATCCCTATTCATGAATTTTTTCCTATTTTCAAACCAAAAAGGTTTTTTCAAAGTTTGGTCAAATTTACAATTCTATATTTTACAAGATTCCAGTGGAATAATCAAAAATCAGAAATCAAATTTAAAAAGTGAATTTTTTCAATGATTTGTTTTCGTGCCTTTCAATCTCTGAAAATTCTTTGTCAGATTTGTGAGCAATTATGCCATTATTATTAGGTACCTACTGTAGAGCAATTATTTGCATAACCAGTTCACAAACCATTTGTTTGTATAGTGAGTTTTATCTTCAATAAATTCCCAACTATTGAGGCCTTATTCTAGACTAACCTAAGCTTCATAAGTATCTACACCATCATTAGTTGATCACAGCCAGTTAATTGATAATTAAAAAATTAGATGATGACCTTCCTTCATAAGATAATCACAATAATCATAGCAAATCCCTGAAAATCCCAATATTTGGATGCTACCAAGCTGAGGTTTATGAAATACCGAGTACAGACAAAGTAGTCTGGATTCAATTAATTTATATCCATGCAATAGTGTTAGAAAAAACAAAACAAAAGCTTATTCAGAGACAGTATTTTGAAGATCATAAGCTAATTTATTGTTAAAAATGGCTCCAAAAATGATTATTACATTTTTTTTCATTTTCAAATTTAACCTAGTGTAATTTTTTTAAATTTGTAATTTCCTATTTTCAAGGAAATCACAACTGTTCCTTAGACATGCTGAAAAATGTAAATGAGGGGCAAATGGAATTATGTAGAAAAAACAAAAATCATACATTTTCATGGTCAGAATGGGTTTATTTATGGGGAGTCTTCCCTATTCTTTACCCCCTACATCTGCTCCTGTGCTAACTTGAAGGGAAATTATCATCTCAATATCAACAGTGTTTTATGTACCACAATGAAAATTGAAGAATAATCTAATGATTGATTATACATTGAAATATTTCCCCCTCTCACCACGTTTACCAAAAGAATCTACAATAATTCCTAAATCATTTTGTAACACCTTATCTGAAATATCTCAAATGCAGTGGATTATGGCTTAGTTTGAAAGTCTTTTTTCAGTCAACTTGGAACATAAATAAATGAGAATGTGCTGCAGACTGTTGAAACAGCACACAGCGATGAAAGTTGTTACTGGGATTGTTGAAAGAACATGGACAAGCTTCCCATAATTAGGGAAGAAATTGAAAATGTTATGCTTATCAAGCCATTGGAGAGTTTCAGCAAAGTTTAAGGTTTTTTTTCATTTAAAAATTCTATACCTGTGATGATTTTGTATTCTGCCTACAAAAGATCTGTATCCAGACCATAATCCCCTGAAACCAATTCAATTGTGTTTTCCTCTTCAGTTGTAGGAGTAACAACATGCTACAAAGCAACTAAAGTGTCTTGAACTTTACTTTCAAATCTCTATTTCATTTCCAAAACAATCTGATCAATAGTTTGTTTTGAATTATTATTTCATATCTTCTTTCTCCCATTCCTTCTTTCCTTCTTTTGTTCATTGTCTGGATTTTCCTTGCTGTTACCCAGATTGGCTCAGAATATGCTTGGAAGGCCCTGTTAGTACCTATGGCCCTGATTCTCAGTAGTTGTAACTATTTTATTGAAATGTCTTAGCTACAAGTAATTTTGGAGAGTTTCAGCCAAGTTTAAGGCTTTCTCTTCATTTGAAAATTCTATACCCATGATGATTTTGCAGTCTGACTTAACGAGATCTGAATTCAAATCATTAGCCCCTGAAGTCAATTCAATTGTGCTTTCATCTTCAGCAGTGAGAGTGATAAGTGTCTTGAGCTTTACCTTCAAATCTATAACTCATTTACAAAACAATATGATCAATAGCTGGGGAGTATATTTCTTTAAAATTCCCCTTGCAGGGGAATAATTGGACAATGCTGATGGGTCCTCTTTATACCCTTGAAGACTGGTTTTAGAAGTGATATGATATGCAAGAGTCACATCACAAATCACAATGTCACAATTCATGTCAGGGAACAGTTTTTAAAAATCTCATTACCTCACTGAAAGATGTAGTCAAACATAATAACAAAAGTTTTGTATGTTTTTAAAAGTTTCTGATGAGAGAAGACATTGTGCTCTGTGCAGTACCAAAGTTTTTGATAGCAAGTAAGTTTTAAGCCATTGCTTTGAGCATGGATTTAAATTGAAAGTCCACAGAGGCAGCATTAAGACTGGTACCAACAGCTTCAATTTCTGCATTTTCATTTTTTGAGTCGTGCTGAAGAAGTGTTTACACGATTGATGGCAGAGTTTTTCGAACAGCTGTTATTGGACCAACAATGTTGCACATCCTTTCCAATTTTATGTTCAAGTTGTCATCTTCTTGTATGACAATAAATTCACCATGATTGTTAGGCAAGCCTTCTGAGAAATTATATATTGAAAACATGGTACCATACTATTTTGTAATTCTGAAACTAATTAGTTGGCTTTTTGAAGAGCCAGATTAAAGTGATGTGCATTGCTATGTACATATATTGCATTATCAGATTTTTCTTCCATTAAACCAGCAACTCTTTTTTCTTACTTCTCATAGCAGATATGCTATTGAATTTGAAGCCAGCAAGATTGTTGAAATCAAATCCATGCTTCACTAAAACATTGCATAATAACTTTATTAAAGCTTCTCCCGAGTAGAAACAGTGTCATAAAATCTACTGAACTTTTCATCGACAATCCCATCCAACATAAATTGCAAACAAACAGGAACTTCTGGTCTTGTGGAATTATGGGAAGACATCATTGACAATGTTTCAACTACTTATGGTCATCCGCACACAATCTTTCTTCTAAAAACTACAAACATCTCAATGACAAAATAACGAAAAAAAATACTGGAACTTATTTCCTAACTAAAATCTTACCAACAATCTTGATGAATAACTCAAAATGTACTTCATTGATCTATTTCTATCTACGGTAGCCTTTCTCTACTTACGTATTTATTTGAATCTTATGTTATCATTTTGATGTATTTTATATTTGGCTTCATGTTACTGAATATCAAATTGTATAGCTTTAACAGTTCACAAAAAAAATGAAATGTATGTATTTCTTTTAGGTCGTGCCAAGCAGAAGATGAATAATTTGGAACATGAATTAGAAATTGCAAAGAAGAATTACGTCCAACTGGGTGGGGTTCTAGTAAATGAAAAGAAGAAACTGGAACAGTTGAGAGAAAAGGATCAGTAAATAAGTTGCCATTTAATTTTCAATTCTTTTTGTGTCAGTCAGTATGCTTTAGAAAAGTCTGTCATGTGAATGAATGAATTATGTTGTCTGCAATTGATGTGATTACAGTATCAACTGTCAGAGACTGAATGGCTGGACACAAGTTTTAGCCTTTTGAGCCATAGATTTCTGGAGGTTCAGGAGATTGACCATAAATAAAAATGACTTGACCTGACATCTTGTTTCCACCATTTTCTTTAAGGCAGCCTCCTTATAAGCCAGCACTCTGACTCCCGAAGGGTAGCAATAAAAATCTGTGCAACATGGTTTACATACATTGTTTAAATCACCCACACTTTTTTAGTTGAAATCTATTAATTCCATTGAAGAGAGGAAAAGAATTTTTGATAAGCAGATCAATCTCCCAGTCATCATAAATGCAGAATAGGAAGGATGCTTTATTAATGCAACAGAAAGATTTCCAGCTCATACTTATTTCCATGAAAACTTTATCTTTCTTGCTATTGTTGTTGTTTGTGGCATGTCTTACTCATCTTGCACACTGATCATAATCATATAGACATGGTATATGGATTTTTAAATAATCATTCAAATAGCAAGACATGAGCAAAAATTCTCTCACATCCTGTCTCTTACTAACCATATGACTTCTAATTTTCATTCTATAGGACTAGAAGTAGGAATGGAGGAGGGGGTTTTATGAATATTTTATATTGTAATCCCACTTATATGTATATATATACACATATATATATATAAATAGCAGAATGTGGATTCGCTACATAAACTAGTTCATGTTTCTGCCCTCTTTGGGTCTCATCAGGCGAATGATTATCTATCAAAAAACATAGATAATCATTCACCTGATGAGGCCCTGAGAAGGCAGAAACATGAACTAGTTTGTGTAGCGAATCCACATTCTACTATTCATTTCCAGCTCTACTCAAAAACAACTTAACTTCCACAGTAAAAAGTTGTATATATCGAGCACTCTATGAAATAAATCCATTACATATCGGGAGTTGCTTTATATTATTAATATATTATTGTACTATGTTATACTGCTAGCCTGGTCTGTACCATATGTATTATGTACACACACACACACATATATATATATATATATATATATATATATATATATATATATATATATATATATATATATATATGTATATATATATATATATATATATGTATATATATATATATATATATATATATATATATATATATATTTTTAAATACTAAATTTCTAAGTGCTGATTTCACCTGCTTTTGCTGTTTTATACTTACTATAATTTACCTCTGTCATTTATATAGAGTTTTGGGACAGAGATATAACCTTCTTAAAAACTGGTAATCAGTTTGTCTAATATGACTGAGAAGCAGTAATATCCCTCCAAACTATGTTATCCCATTATATGCATAGCATTAGGTAATCAAATTTTATAAGTGCATAACATATGCAGAACTTTATAATAATATCTGAAAGTATAATTATTGACTTGCTAAAAATTTTAATTACTTTATTTTTCTTTTGTTTGACTCTTGTTCATGTCAGGCACATAAATGAACTTGATGCCCAGTTGGAGTACGAGCGTCTCCGCCGTGAAAAGTTGGAAGCTCAGCTGGACCAGTGTCAACAAGAGATAGCCTACCTCAGCTCTAAATTGGCTCAACAGTCTGCAGCAGCCATGGTAAGTATCGTGTATGAATGGAGAATATGGAACTTTGATAATGGGAAGACTTTGTCTAGTGCTGTAATTTTTGAATTAGTTCTTTTTAGGAAATGGATCAGCTCTTAGCAGAAAATGATGGAATTGTTAAGGTTTTTAGTTGCATTATCCTTCATATCATGTCCCACTGGGATAGTGTAATGGTTAGCATGCCTACCTCACATGCAGAAGGTCACAGGTTTGATTCCTGGTATGAGTGAAAAAGTGTGGAGAACTCAAAGAAAAATTTCCCCGTGAACTTGACAGCTGATTGAGTATACTCCAAGCTGTAGGATTAGGCTAGAGGTATTTCTTCATAATAAAGAGTGTGCCATAATTTCTTGAAAATACATTTAATTTTGTTAAATATTGACATTAGCTGAAGTGCCCATCTATGCTAAGTAAGAGATCAAGACTTGGATTGCAGCTAGTTATAATGACAGTATATCAATTCCTCAGGAATGATGCTAATCTGGTAAGTGTTGTTTCCACCAGTAAAATTGAAATTATAATTTTTGATTTCAATATCATACGTCAAGCTTAAATTTATTTAAATATACATAGTTGCAAGTGATTAAAGTGAACTTTTCTTAAGAAAGCAATAGAATTCAAAGTAAAAATGTTCAAGACCTGTGAGCTTTTTCTTCATTTCTGATCTTTGCTGCTTACTCACTGCCCTAGATTGATAGCCTGAGTCAAATTGTGATAAAGAGAAATTTAAGTAAAAAAGACAAAACAAACATAGATAGCCAGCCAGACCAACTTGAAAACTGAAGAAATCTATGTTAACAGTTTTGGCTGACCATTTTTAATAAAGTAGTCAAAAATTAATAATAATGAATTAAAGGAAAATAAAGAGAAAAAATAAAAGAAGGCTTTCATTCATTAACTATTAATGCTGTAACTATTGATACTGTTATTGAATGTAGAAAGGTTACAAAACAATTTTATTGTTAGTATTCAAATAATCTAAAAATATCACATTTGAGCAATTTGAAACTATATTAATTACATATTATTCCACAATAGTATTGTTAAATAACTTACATTTATAACAATTATTTCAACACTAAAATGAACATAGTTCTGAGTTGTCCTTGAAGGTTTTCACTTAGATTTCCATTGCTTTTGGACAAAATTTTTCTGGTGATGTGACAGTATCACATAATAAAATGTTTCCCCAAGCTTTAAATGCATCAATCTTAAAAAAAACTATTATGAAATCATGCATATAATAAAATTATGATAAACTCCATATGCTTGCACGTTGGATTTGAATTTATATAATAAGTGTTTTGAATTTATTTCATATCAATGACAAATTATTGGTTTAAATAACTACATAGCTAATAAGATGTTTGTGTTGAATATAAAAAGTGATATCAAATATCAACCATGAGTAACCTGTTAATAATGTTCTGTTATTATAATTTGTTAATTTTCAAAAATATAGTCTTTAAATAGTCTTCATCTGATCTTCATTCTTTATAATATCAAGCAAAACATAGTGGTGCCCATTAAACACAGGGAATATGAAAATACTCAAAAATCAAAGGAAATTTTGTAGGATGTATAATAATCAAAGAAGGAAGTATAATAATCAAGGAGAAAAATTACGATGATGACGTGTATATATTCCTCTTGAAATATCAAAAGTGAAATTGAAATCATTTTTAAAAAAATATTTCATCTTCCTTAATAAGAAATTGAAGCAACATGATCACTGTGATTAAAAACTGGCATTCACTGTGAATGAAGAATAATGCTGAATGGATTTCCTAGATGAGTTGTACTTATTGAACCAGCTACGTTGCACTAAAATCAAACCGTCAATCTTGTAGGTTCCAGCCTATTGCTCTATCTAGTGAACTATTAGAAAAATCTATCTCAAGATTGGATTCTTCTTATTCCACTTGAAAATCCTCTTCCTTCCTGGCTAACATCCTAAAATGTTAATCTGTTCTCTAGAATTTGTATCACAGTGTTGCTACTATTAACAATAAAACTTGTGCACTCAATATCTGACTGAAATTTTCTCTCTGGTCTAAATTCAACATAAATCTTTGGTATGTACTATAATCTATTTTCTCAGCTCTGAACTTCCACATTGTTGTGCACTGTTTCTGGCCTTTCCCAGATAAGGAAAAAAAAAATTTTCGGTTTGTTTTTACAGTCGGTATTTCTCATGCCAGAAGAAAAATGTTTATTTTCATCTCATTCTTAGCAGAGTTTGGACTTGGATATATTTTCATATTGTCAAAATTATACACACTACTGTAGTGGTCTATAGAGGAAAAATGACCTTTAAAGAATAACTTGATGGCAAAATCTGTTTAAAATGTAGTGAAATATCAGACAAAGGCTGCCAATTTTGATTCTTACAAGTAGCAGCCTAAAGAAAGAGAGATGAATTTAGAGCTGAAAATTCAAATTTCTCTAATGATTAATTAACAATTACATAAAGGAATTGCAAAACATTTAATGAGATATGATTTTGATATATTGCCATCACATTTCTCTACTTTCTTTCGTTTGACCTCTTGAAATATTTCACTATTTAATGCTTTCATTTTGAATCCAACTACACAATACTCAGAAAAACTCTACCCAGAAGCCATTCTCTATTGTACTTGAGTAAGCAAATGAGTAATACAGCCTGAGAATAGCATGATATCCCACACTGAAATGCAACCGAAATGGGATTATTAAAAAGAATTTGAGCCCCGATCATGACCAGTGATGTCATATATGTGCTACAGGAGAACACACCCAATTCTCCCTGCAGCTGATATGGGTGCTCTAGTTTAATCACTGGCATGCCACAGTATTAGACAAAGAAGACAAACTGAGAGTGATTTTGTGCATATCTCGCTCACTCCAACATTCCAAATTGGAAACATAGAGAACCGAATGTGGGCACACAATCCTATTTCAGATAATTTTCTCAACCAATACCTACTGATATTTTGATATGATAAAATAAGATGTAAGAATCTAGTGACACTCAAATCTGACAGAGTGAACCATTCTAATGCTTAAACATTTTTTTTTCTAAATCTGAAATTGCCTTGATGGTTTTTCCTGATTCTTACCAAAAGTGCTCCATTTTGTTAGATTCTGACAGAGATATGAAATGTAGGCTGCACTTGTACAGATATCTGAACCTTTGAGGTACATGAAGATAAAAAAGAATCATCTCAAGGAAGTCATAATATCCTTGTCAATGGATGCATGTATCTGGTTAAAGAACTTATGAAAAAAGAAACAAACTATTTCCTGAACAATGAGAATATAAGGGGAGAAAGTGAGTGTGCACTTGTCTTTGGTGCGGGTTTTCAAGCTTTACAAAACATCCTGCAGCAGTGGGGGGGGGGGGCTGAAGAAAGTCGATTTGATTCCAGAGCTCATTCTTCCAGATCTATCATTGATTATCGTTAGGAAATGGATGAAGGCTTCAGTTGAAGCTTAAAGTTTGAAGTTGAAAGAAATTCTTTTTACCTATTGTAATCAAAATGCATACAAATCGAGCAGAATAATTGATTTTTGAAGTAGTAGCTGGTGTAATGAAAATTTGAATGACTTCATCTATTTTACTTTTATGGTTCATAACTACAAAATGTCGATGGGTTTTAAATCTTCCCTTTCATATTGTAGAGAAAACTTGGATACAGTCAGTAATAGAAACTAGAAGTTCTGATTGGCAAGTGGAAAGCCAATTCTCATTGTGGAATTATTTCTCCTTGTGTTTCGTAAATTCATGTGGTTATCGCACCTTGTCACCTGATAATGGTTGGAAAGTGGCAAGCAAAATGTTGTCAGCTTTAACTGCAAATATTGAGTCACCAAAATTTATCCCACGGAGACTATATTGTATTTCATAAGAACGATTGAAGAGTTTCAAGATGTTCTCTGTTTTTGTTTTAATAAAATCGAAGGTAGCTGATTTATAAATAATTTGATGGTACTTTGCTTGTGAAGCAGTAATTAAACATTGCTTCTTTTTAAATATCTATTATGATGCACAGCAGTTTTGCAATAATCAAGCAAAGTTAATTATAGGCCAGAAAATCAGACTTTTTTATCTGTTTAGGCCATTTTCAAAACTGCATTTTTAAGTTTGCATTTTATCTCGCTTTTATATATATATATATATATATATATATATATATATATATATATATATATGAGAACAATTTTGTTAATCATCATTGTTTCATGCTAATTCTGTTAAAAGTTGATTTTAAGAAATCCTATGCTATATTGTTAAAGATACAATTATCTATTATGTATCAAACAATAGTTTATATTTTAATCGTTGCAAAATTCATGAAAAAATTTAGAGCAGTTTGATGCTAATCATAGATTAATACTGTCCCAAGTTTAGAAAAAATAGATGAATATTATTTTGCCCCTGAAAATAGTTTGCCATGGTTTCCTTCCTTTTTGTTCTTTCAATTAATCCACAAAAATGGCAAAATATTCTTATATCTTGGTTTCACTCAACATGTCTGACATGGTCTTGTGGGACAGTGGTAAGGTTAGTTGGTTTTAGGCACAGCTAAGTGAGTTAGAATTCAATGATTTGAATTACTAGCAACTAAAAAGGAATCGTCTATGCTTTTTAATATTAAATGATCGATATTCATTTCTTCTACACAAGGATGGTATTGTCTCTGCCAAGTACATTAATTCATCTAAACTTTTCACTACCATTTCTGACTTTCATCAAATTATCAGTATCCAGTTGAGTAAAAATATTGTGATTTCAATTTTATGATGGTTATATTAAATGTTTATTTCTTGTTTTCATACTTGGACAAATAACACACAATGTCTAAAGTTTATTTTGAAAGTAAATGCTACAGCTATGGCAAAGTAAGACATTAAGTACTAATCAAATTTTAAACTTATGCTAGATTCTAATTCAAAATTAGGTAAAATTGAACCATACATGCAATGATGACAATTCTTTGGTTTGAGCATAATTGTTCAAATATGAGTAATACCATCTAAACCAGTTATTTTGACACAGTGGCAGTGAGTGAAATTTGGGCTGTAAGTAATGTTACAGCGAAAGGGATAATATTTTTTTCATAAACTTTTTGATTAATTCTTACAATTATTGAACTGCATTTCTTCTGATATAATATTATGTGATCTTTTGAAAAAAAAAGCCGTCCATTTATCTTGATTTAGTGAATGAAAAATATTTTCCTTCAGGAGAGCAGTGAATGGGTTTCAGCTCCCAGCAGACAAAGCTCAGCCAAAATGAAGACCTTGAAAAAAGGACACAGCAATGAAGGGACTTTCATTAAAAGGAGTTTTGCCACAGCCAAAAAGAAACCTTTGAAAGCTTCAACTACATAAACAATTCTAAAAGATTTGTGTCTGGAGATGAATACAAGCACAACCACAACCACAAGTGGTGAAAAAAATAACCAGCATACTTTATTTGCAGTTCTGAGATTCAAAACACAAGAATAAAAATCAACTGCTCTCTTAAACACTATAATATTTTTTCTTTTCTTAACAAACTCAACAAATGTTGTCAAAAATTATTCATAAAATTTACAGTTGAAATTTTTGAAGTAGATGAAATTATGTTGCAAAAAGTCTGTCATGAAAATAGACTTTCTTGCCAGGGAGGAAAACAGAAAAGGACTTCAAATCAACACCTCTTAAAACATGCTGGGAAATGAGATACATTGAATTTTACACATGGTTTTGATGAAAGAAACATGCAAATACTTGGGAAAGAATATTGTATATTATTTGTGTGGGTGAAAAGGTATGTGTATTTCTGAAGACATTGAAAGGGATTCATGTAATTTTAGAATTTTTAATTAAAAAATTTATGCATCACAGAACTTTACAAAATATACTCCCTTACTTTCAAAATCTGCACATATTTGAACAAAGACAAAGAGTGCATTAGACAAAGTCTGACTCAATCCTACACATAGTTCTATTGATTTGATACAAGTGCTTACAAAAAACAAATTTTTATTTCATGATTGGAAATTTACAGAAACATACAAAAATATAATTCAGTTCTTTTCTGCAAAAATAAATGCATCATTTTTGAAAAAGAAAAGAAAAATCATTATTTTTAATATCAATCAGCATTTTTTGCTTCGTTCAATCATTGGAAATCAGTTAGTACAGAGTTTTTCATATAAAAATATCAACAGCGAATAGGAGGATATAGATTAAGTGCACCTTTTAATGATGGGATTTCGGCTCAACAGGAAGTACGTTCAGATTTTGTGCAGTCACAGTACCATTGATAAGAGGTTGATCCATGAAACGGACAAGACACGGACAAGTAGAGCAGCAGGGGGATTCTTCCAGCTCAAATATGATGATAGTGTTTAGTCCTGGCTTCAAAACTGTTCGTGGCACAAAGAGACGTACTTGAGGTCCTTTCTTGGGCCAGTAGCGACCCAAATTATAGTAGTTGATGAAAACCTGACCCTTTGAAAAAAAAGAAAAAACAATGATTAAACATAGTTTTGGAAGATTTCAAAATTCACGTACAATGTTAACTTTTAAAATGCATGCTGTAAGCTAATTGCTCCCAAGGTAAGAAAAATATCATTCTAAATTATCAAGGAAAGCTGACCGGATATTATTGAAGCTAAATTGCTTGTTGTCACAGTTTCTTTGATGACCTCATACAAATGTTGATCTTTGATATTTTATATCATATTCTTCATCTTAGTTCCTTGAAAAGGTCATCACAGGTTGTCATGTCACATTTCTCAGATTATGACTTCTTATTTAAGACGGACACAACAATTCTAATGATCATCCATGCATAGGAAAACAACAGTATAAAACTTGCAAACATTAATAAACATAAATATGAGAAATTAATAGAGATTTATTTACATACAATTATAACATGTGTCCACATTGTCTACAGAGAGAAAACAAGAGAAAACACAGGATTAAGCCATGGAAACAAATAACATTCAAAAGTTTCTCAGTATCTAGTTCAATAATTTAGTTTATCCATTTGTCCAGTGACTAAATATCATTAAGATATTACTCAAATCACCTGATAGGACTTTGGTGTTTTGGTGGTTGCAATCGATTATAGGTTGATCATATTCCAAAACTCATGGTTGAACAGATCTATCACCTTTGACTCAACAGCCCACTACCATCATGCATATTCGATCCCAAATTACAGAAGATTACAGGAAATGTTATGACCATGAACCCCA